>JAMWET010000573.1:600000-975000 GCA_024036415.1 Prochilodus magdalenae
TCCCTCGGTGAAGAAGAGCAAAGCTTCTCTGAAGGCTGTTTCAGGGTGGGCGACACCAGCTCACTCAGGTTTCCTAGTCTCATGGCAAAAGCCTTCGCAGAGTGCCAAATGCCTGAAGCCTCCTAAGGGCACAGACTAGGGCTGGGGAGGATGCCAGGCTCACCACACTGCACTGCCACAGACGGTCACCGACCTCGAAAGGGCTCAGCTCCTGAGCCTGCCTCGGGGACAGCGTGGGCAGCCATTTCAGTGCCAACAGCTCAAATCTCTCCTCCCCCGCTCCTCCTGGGCATAAATACATTTAAACACTGGACATTGTGATATTGTCCAAACATCAGAGCAGTGTGCGTCTAATAACAGCACACAGCAACAAGCCAATGCATACTGTAAAAACCACATTGTATAAATAAATTATCTTTGTATATATACTACTGTCCTGACATTTATTCTCATATTGCTACTGTTTGTTGTTTTATATAACAACTTTAGACTGCAGATTAAGCCACATTTGAAATATAAAACATTCAGGTGATTATTGTATAGATGTATTTTATTATATGATGTATATTCCAGCTACACTTATAAAAGTAGAGATTCTACTCTTCGAAACAGCGATTCCAAACTGTAGTGTAATTTACATAGAAAAGTCTTACAGTCCTGGTCAGTGTGGTAGGATCTGTAAATGATTAAAAGCTTAACTACAGCTTATCGATTAACTGTTTTTTAATCACATAACTGCAATTTGTAAGAGTGCAATTTGAAAGAGTTGCAATTTTAATTATATTATAGTTGTCAACAATGTCATCTTAAAAAACCAGTGGGAAATTTTAATTTTAATAAGTTTGTGAACTGCCTGTAAATAAGACAGAAGCAAGCAACCAAACACAAATTGTATACATGACGACACATCCAGTATGTTCAGTATTCAAGGTGGAAAATATAAAGGGAAAAAAACAAGCCTGGGCCTTTATTAGAAAGGTATCGCAATGTTAATTTTAGTCACAACGATGGTCAGAAAAATTACACTGACATATATTCCCCAAATTGTTCACCTCTTTGATTAACAATCAATAAACATCTTTTTAAAGAAGCTAAAATAAAATTAAATGGGTACATGGGTGCTATAAGCAACAGGTTCTACTAGACAGATCTATTCAAATAATAAAACATGCTTGTCGAAATAGTGGTATTCAGAACCACTTTTCCAGAGGATGATAACAACAGTGTACTATATATACTACACTGGAGCAGGACATGCTGGATGGTGACACGATGAGGTGGGTATACCAAGCATATGCCCTATGTCTACCATGAAACCACTAGAACTGGTGTTTATCCACTGAAAATGCATAATGATTCGTATCTCTCTCAACTATCACCACTCTCTGTGCTCATCAAGCTAATACTAAGACTTCTCCTAAATACTGATTGTCCATTCGAATCAGGGTGGATCCTTCTAAGAAGATTTAAAACTAAACAATATGCTGCAAATAAAAAGAGTTTGCAGAAATGGCCAATGGCTCTTTGAACCTTTGATGCCTCCTACTGTAATTGTGGAAATATGCCCTTGCAGCAGTGTGAAAATCGTTGATATATGCAAATGCTCACATGGTATATTAGGGATTGTTCTGTAGTAGACCGTAACTAAAAAAATAAATAGAAATAGAAAATTAATACATTAATTGAGGCCTACAAAATGAAAAATATTTAGGATTATATTTTAATGAATCAATGTTAAAGAGGTATTAGTATGCATCTAGACACCTATGTTTTAGTTAGATTTCTCTGTACTAGCCAGCTAAACTTGATAACAGCTGATTGCACTAATCAACTCCTTCAGACTAGACTACATGCATTGTATATTGCCTACATTCTCAGTACTGAAGTGACACAGACATGGTGGTTGCATGTTAGGGTGTCTTGCCCTGGTATGAGCAGTGTATGCAGAAAATCAAATGGACTACAGCCTGCAATTATAGAACTACAAAGTGCTCCTCTGTTATGATATGTGAAGCGCATGAAATCGACAATAAGAATAGATATAAATAGCCACTAATGAAGTGGCTGGTCGGTTTATATGGGCAAATGTATGTGTAACACCTTAGCATCACACCTATAGGAGACTGAGGAACATTCCATTGCAAAACCACACACATTAATATGGAGATAATATGGCTTTTCTCATCATTTTAATATGTGAGTTTGTGCTCATTCTGTTAAAGAGTATTTGTGAAATTTTACTGAGTTCCGAGATGTGGTTCTTTGTTATGATAAGGTGCTGTGGGAAACATGGCGCTTTAACTGCTCCAGAGTGTTGTGGTGGCATGCTTTACATGTTTGTTTGCAGCTGCTCGGCCAATGGAAACTAAGATTCACAAAGTTCTTGATACAGAGTTCTTGTATTGATGTTGCTTAGTGAGGCAGTCTGAAACTCTGTAGTAGAAACTCTGTAAACTGATTTTTACATGCTATGTACTTCAGGACCTGCCAACTCTGCTCTTTGAGTTCATGTGGTCTAATACTTTGTGGCATTTATTGGTAGCAAGGATGGCATCCTATGACAGTGCCATGCTCAAAGTCACTGAGCTCTTCTACTCTTCTAGTATGATCTATTCTACTATGCTTGTCTTTAGGAATTGCTATGTGCTTACTTTTGTTAGCAATGGGCATGGCTAAAGTGCCCAAACTCATTAATTAGGAGAAGTGTCCACATACACTTCTTTCATACACATACATACACATCCACTTTGGTCATATATGAGTTCCTGTTATCATACTCATTTTGAAAGATTAGGATTGCATCTGTAGGCAGCTATAATAAGCAAGGAAACTAGAATAAAACTCACAAAAAACAAACAAAATACATTGCTTCCCATTATAATACAGGGGTATATAAATAAGGACTGCACCTGTAGACAGACTGGCACAGTGGTGCAGTAAATTCTCTCTTCAATAGCAGCACCAGACAGTGAGAGTAGAACTCTCCATCCCGAAACACTGTGGGTGCACAACAGAATACTGACATCTAACGAGACCAGAAAAGAAGTTCATGACAAACACAATCTTCATCACTGTCGCTGCCTGTCTCTCTGGGTCAGATCCATGCAGCAAAGCATTCGTGAGAAGTTTACTGCCGGTGCTAAAAGTTGATTACCTGCTCTGAGGTGAGGCTCACAGATGAGGCTTGCTTGCTGGGGATCTGTACTCTCTGTAGCCCCATCAAGTGGAAACCTCTCTTTGCACATAAAGACATCACATAGCTGTAACAACATGGTGGAACCACTGGAGATACAAGCAGGAACACATTGCCTAGAGGAAGGCGAGTAATTTAGGTGTAGGCCTATGAAAGTAATGCCCAGTCCTTGTCCTGGCCTGCCCCGTTCTTAATTATATATGCAAGTAATGGCTTAATAGATCTCATAGGTAATTTTATCAGGTTCCAAATAAAAGGTCTTTGTAGTGTGTTGGTATACAGTCATTGTTAAAGGTTTTCCTCTTTGTTGTTGGTCTGGCACAAACAACAATGTTACTGGTAAGTCATTTACACTACATTTTCTCTAACCCCATGCAAATTGTCTACGGGCAGCAATTTTATATCTACAAAGTACACCTACTTTTACACCTCTTATTAGAAACACCTATACACTTCAGTCAGGCAAATATGTGGCAGCCATGTTGTCTTTACATTTACAGCATTTAGCTGACGCTCTTATCCAGAGCTCAGCATAGTCACCCAGACTGGGATTCGAACCCCAGTCTCTCACACGTAGAGGTGGCACCCTGAGTAGTGGTGTTACCCACTGAGCTACCCCAACCACTTATGAGTCTTGAGCCACCATAATAAGCCAAAATAATTATAGCAACATCTAGCATTGCAATGACTTACCAGTAACACTGCAATGCTAGATGTTGCTATAATTATTTTGCATGTGATGTGATGTGATAGGAAGCGTTTCACTTTCACTGTGGCACAGAGAGGGGTTAAGCACCCTGTCTTTTTTGTCACTAGAGCTCTTTTTCCTGTTGGCAGCAAACAGGTTTAGTAGGGATTTCAGATTGAGCTATTATGACCTGTTGTAGTGTGGAAAGCTTTACAGTTTAAATGGCTACTTAAAGCTCAGACACCATAAGGCTGGTATTTGGCACTCTCCCACCGAACCACACAGACAAACCCAAGTTTACTTGACTGCTCAGTCGTGGAGAGAAAAGCAGGGGCTGGTTTTGGCTGTGGCAGTAGTGAGCATTGACAGGTACTGGGTCAGTGTTCCGGCCTAGCTGAGTGTCTAAAGGCCCATTTATCTCCTCCCACACAGAGCTGGCATAAAGTCCACAAATGGCCAGGGCAAGCACTGGCTGATTGGGATGCTCTCATCTGTGCCCACCTATTACATGCACTGCCAAAAAGAAGCTATTTCACATATTTTACATATCACTGCAATCTTTTAACCTAACAAATGCATGCCTTAATTCACTAGAGTCATGTGTCATGTTTTTTTAAATAAGTAACAAACAAAATACTAAAATATAATAGCAAAATTTATCTAACATATTTGTGCAATGTTTGGATCACTGTTTAAAAATATGTACACTGACATGCCAAAAGTCATGGGATAGCAGTCTGTAAATTGATTACAAAGTGGCATTACCTTAGGGGATGGTCTGGGAATGTATAAGTTGCGAGGTGTTATCTTGTGAGTGAGGTTGCACACTCACAGTGTGCTCATGGTAATGCGATATAACTATCGCAGGACTTTTGGTATGTCAGTGTATTCTAATTGTTATACAGTATATACAGCCAGCTGCTGCCTATCATGATCATTAATCACCCATGGGCGGCACATGTATCGAAGAATGTGAAATACCTTCACAACTTATAATAATCCCCTGATATAATGCCATTTCAAACAAAATGTACATAATGCTTTTTTTTTGGTAAGTCAGTGTATACTGTAAAATTATATATAATATGCAACAAATAAAATAACATATTACAATATATAAAAAGGTAAACCAAACTTTGAACTGTAGTGGCTGAAGAAGTGATACATGAATCATGTTAACATAATGTGTCTAGTTGCTTACCTGCAGTGTTTGCTAAGAGCTCTTCTGAAGGGTAAGTAAAGTGAAGGCCATGCACATCCATACCAGAGCTTTGCAGAAGTTGTAGATGATGTGTTGCCAAAGGGTTAAGAAATAGTGATTGATATCCCAAAGCAAGCACTACCTGAGACCAAGAAAGATATACACAAGTAATGTAAGGAGCAATAAAGAGTGTGCTTGTACTACAAAAAACTCCTAAGACTGCGGCATCTAAGTCTTTCTCACCTCAGTGTGACACTGCTGAGAAATCATGGCCTCTGCCCTTTGGCATATTGGTCTCGGGTCTCAAGAGTCTGCGAATAGAAGCCAGGACTCATCCCAAAGTTAAATAGTATCAGGTCAGAGCAAACCAACAAAAAACAGACTGCAAATATATCTTGAGTAAAACTCTGTTCAAGCATTTGGTTGACCTCTTTATCAGGGCTGATGGAAATGAAGCTGTCAAGACTTTAAGAGGGCAATGAGATGAGTGCAGGATGGGTCTGCTGGTCTAATAGGTGGTTAAGCTGTGGCCACCATGACACTACTGTCCTCAGGTGAGACAGGAACCTGTATACTCTCCGACGGAACAGAGCCCAGCCTTTTTTTCACATCCTTCCTGTAAATAAGATTAACACACACAATGAATCTCAAGAGGTATCTTAAAATGATTGGAAGTTTGTAATATATGGGTCTCACCTTAGGAGTTATGCAGAGAGACTGTCTTTCTTCTTGAGACACAGCACAGACATAAAGCACCAAGCCATCATCTTTCCAGAACGGCTGTAGCCCAGCCACCCAAAATGGAGCGGCATTTCTAGCATTTCTCATGGTGTCCTTCATGCTACAGCTGTTGGACTCACACTTCCATGCGTCAGACCAGTGACACAGCGGTAAGGATTTAAAATGAATCTGAATCAGAAGGCTGCAATTCAACAACTGCACTAATTGTGAAATTATATGATAGGTCATGACACATTCATTTAATTTCTAGCCAAAAGCACAGGTTATTCATTTATTTAATATGCTTTTTAATATGTAAATCGTTGCACTTTTACCTCCAAAGTTCAGTTTTAGAATATGGTTGCATGTTTTGTTTCTCACTGTTAAAGTGATCCCATACCCAGCGACTCTGCGGAGGGCAATCCATTGTTCTGAGAACACCGGCAGTCGTTTTGTTTGATTTGCAAATGGTCAACAGATGCTTCAGAAACCATTCCCCTTGATCTTTGTTAATCTGTTGCTCTTTCTGTACATGGTCACTTGTAAGAACAACTCATCAGACACAAAGTCTACACTTTACCAAGTCCCATGTTTCTTAAATAAATAGACTTTTTTCTTCATTCAAATCAAATTAGGTGATGAGATGGTTTAACGGAATGGATGTGGACAGACATTTTTTTGAGTGTTTTAAAAAAATAAAGAGCTTTTGAACATGAAAACAAAAATGATCAAAGAAAGCATATACACAGAGAATAAAGAGATGCTAATGGGGGAATCATTTTGCATTCTATTATTTTATTCAATCAGTTTTTTAGGAGTGATACTTTTACCAAAGTCATGCAAAATCTCTGTACCTCTCGTCCTTCTTGTGAGAGGTCAGTGTTTTTTCTAGGGGTGCTGCGGCCTCATCACATGGAGTTGTGGGAAAGGATGTTTTCTCCAGATGTTTAATAGGAGGTGGATGCATACAGCTGTGCTAAACTTCCTTTATTCTTAATATCTCTTCTTTTGGAGTCTTAACAGGATCTTTAGGAGTTTTTCTTTGGACAGAATACTCTGCTCTGGTTCGACTTGACTCTCTGATCTTTTGAAGTAATAAACTTTTCCCAGTAAGCATCCTGCAAACACACAGAAAGTTGAGGTCAGAATTACTACGTCAGGTAATAAATATGCTTAAAAAGACAGTTATGGTCTCCTTTCTCTTGCACATACCCATTCCTCTTGGCTGCATCCAGCTGTGTGTTTACCCCCATTTCTGTGGACAGGACTTGCTTCAAAAGGTCAGGACATGAGGATGTATCACAAGTAACTGCTGGTTTGGTCTGATGCTCAGTGTTGCGCAAATCGATACATACAGTTTGAGAACTGCAATTTTTCCGATGCAGGTTTTCCTCAAAATTGTTACAAGCACCTGTCCATCCATCATTTCTTTTGTTGAACAAACAACAAGTACCCATTTCAGTCATATTAAAATGTTTAGTATTAAGTATGTACATACTGAAATTAGTACTGCATTGTACAGTGCAATAATCAGAATGATATTGTCATTAAATGTATTCTGAAATGTAATCTGTAACTATTCCTTAATATATTTTAGTATTTTTTTATCATACTATAAAGGGTACCTTATGATTGCTGGACTACTTATATAAGGCCTCTGAAGTTCATGGCTTTCCACAGTTGAACTTATTGCCATTGGGGCCACCTTCTTAGATGCCTGCTTCTTGCAGAAAGCAGCCAACTGCTCCATTACATTAACCTCTGGTCTTTCATTGACATAATCTGTAACCCAATAAAATATTAATCTTTTAAAGTCATCCATGGTACATCAGAACAAATAATTTGGGGACATACTGAAGCACAAATGAACATCAAACCTGTATATTTAAATGGTTGAAACAGCTGTGGCTCTCCTTTTTCATTCTCAACTTTATGATAGCCAGTGTGATGCTTCAGAGATTGAAGAACCTGATCCAGATCCCAGTTTTCCAGAGGCTGTTGAGAGAAACATTGCTGTTTTCATAACATACCTAGAGGGACAGCTTTAGAATGACTATGATGAGTAAACTGCACAATTATACCCACCTTTAATGACAAAATGGGGTACGTTTGTGCATGCATGCTTTCTAAAGATTGTTTTCTACAAATTTCCCTTGCAGGTGTTTGCAGAAATCTTTCCCTTTCAGAATTTGTGGACTCAGGAGATGTGGATTCTTTGGCAGTAATCATATCAGAGTTACTCTCATGCAAAAGTGATTTCGAAAGCTCTGCAGATTCACTGCAAAGGCTTTCTGTTTCAGCTGCGTTGACAAAGTCATGACTTGTAGCAACTAGGGTCTTGCAGTCATCAAGCTCTTTAGGGGGCAGAGACACTATGTCATCTTTCTGGTCACAGCAGTCATCATCATTCCCATAAGTGAATGGCTCTGTTACTGATTTGAGGAGATCCTGTTTAATAAAGAAAAACACATAAGGACTAAAATGAAGACTAAGAATTCTCCGTCTTTCTCTTTATATGTCATTAATTTCTCTTTACATCACCTCTTATTCTCTCATGCACAGACCTCAATTCCTGGTTCCTCTAATGAAAGGTAATCCAGGTCAACTTCTGCCCCTTGAGGCAACCTGAAGACCGATGGTCGCCGGTAAACAGAAATATCCTCTTCATTGTCTGACTGTAGAATACAATGTTTTTATTAGTCGTGCACCCGTAAACAGTAGTCCTTCAGGTGTTCTTTAGTAAAGGAAATGGGTATATGTAGAACCATAAAGACCATGAACACTGAAAGAACCATGTGTGTGGTTCTATGCATGGTTAAATCATTGTTCTTTATGGTGGAAAGTCTGTTGTATTCAGTTATTTACAGAACTTTTCTAAAATGACGCCTAAAATAGGTCAGCATTATATAGTCAACCTATAAACCCATGTAGCTTTACACAGTTAAAGTCTTGTAGCATTTCGAAGAATTTCTTTGAAGCTCTTATAGCTTCTTAAATATAAGACCTTCTAGTTGCTAATACCAGGTTACAAACAAAAACAATGCTCTGTTTACCCCAGTTACCTGAAGTTAGAAAAGTTTAGAAGCTTTAACACCTAACTCACGGAGCTAGCATAACCAGCTAACAACGGTGTATAACTTGTAGTTTACTTACTGAGGAGGACACGTCAGAGTCAATAGTAGGTATTTGAGATTTTATCCTGTCTAAAATCGAGCTTCTCTGCATTCTCGTCTGTAATGCGAACAGCCTTAGCCAGTTAGCTCGTAAATGCTAGCCCAGTCTGTTTGAAGCCATCTAGACTCTGCGGTTGTCATGGAAACATGAGTGTGAGCCTCTACCAGCACGCGACGCGCTCCTGACGTAAACATAAGGCACTAGTTTCTGACTGTAATGGTTTTAATTACAGACTTCTTCCTCATGTTTAGAAACTCTTCTTTCTCGTGTGGTGCACCTGAAACCCTGACCTGATTGCCTGGAATTAAAATTTACAGTCATAATTCCTAATAATAAGAAAACAGAACCATAAGTTAAACTTGTCTCCTTTGAGAACAGAACCCTGAGTTAAATGTCTCCTTTAAAACAGAACCCTGAGTTAAATGTATTTTTTCTTAGAATAGAACCCTGAGTTAAACATGTCTCCTCTGAGAACAGAACCCTGAGCTAAATGTGTTTCTTCTGAGAACAGAACCCTTAGTTAAATGTCTACTCTTAAACAGAACCATGAGTTAAATGTGTCTACACTGAAAACAGATCCCAGAGGTAAATGTGTACTCTAAAACAGAACCCTGAGTTACAGTGGGGTGCGAAATTTTGGGCAGCGTTGTTAATTTTCCTGATTTACCTTTATAAAGCATTGATTGTTTGGATAAAAAAATTAAGTTAAATATATCATATAAGGGGACAAACACAGTGGTATTTGAGAAGTGAAATTAAGTTTATATGATTTACAGAAATTGTGCAATAATTGTCTAAAGTAGGCAGGTGCATAAATTTGGGCACCAAAAAAAAAAAAAAAAAAACCTTTAGTAGATCCTCCTTTCACAGAAATAACAGCCTCTAAACGCTTCCTATAGCTTCTAATGAGAGTCTGGATTGTGGCTGAAGGTATTTTAGACCATTCTTCTTTACAAAACAACTCTAGTTCATTCAGGTTTGATGGTTTCCAAGCATGGACAGCTCTCTTTAAGTGACACCACAGATTTTCAATAATATTCAGGTCTGGGGACTGAGATGGCCATTCCAGAACGTTGTACTTGTTCCTCTGCATGAATGCATTAGTAGATTTTGAGCAGTGTTTAGGGTCGTTGTCTTGTTGGAAGATTCAGCCCCGGCGCAGCTTTGTCACTGATTCCTGGACATTGGTCTCCAGAATCTGGAATCCATGCGTCCCTCAACTTTAACAAGATTACCAGTCCCTGTACTAGCCACACAGCCCCACAGCATGATGGAACCACCACCAAATTTTACTGTAGGTAGCAGGTGTTTTTCTTGGAGTGCTGTGTTCTGCATAACGGCCCTTGTTATGCCCAAATAACTCTATTTTAGTTTCATCAGTCCATAGCACCTTGTCCAAATGTGCTTTAGCATACCTCAAGCGGCTCTGTTTGTGATGTGGGCAGAGAAAAGGCTTCCTCTGCATCACTCTCTCATACAGCATCTCCTTGTGTAAAGTGCGCCGAATAGTTGAACTCCATAGGTGACTCCATCAGCAGCAAGATGTAGATCTTTGGTGCTGGTCTGTGTGTTGACTCTGACTGTTCTCAACATCCTTCGCTTCTGTTTATTCGAGATTTTTCTTGGTCTGCCACTTTGAGCCGTGACTTAAACTGTGCCTGTGGTCTTCCATTTTCTCACAATGTTTCTCACAGTGGAGACTGAAAGCTGAAATCTCTGAGATAGCTTTCTGTATCCTTCCCCTAAACCATGACGGTGAACAATCTTTGTTTTCAGGTCATTTGAAAGTTGTTTTGAGACTCCCATGCTGCGAGGAAGATGCAAAGAGGAGAAAAACTTACAATTGCCCCCCTTAAATACACTTTTCTCATAATTGGAGTCACCTGTGTATGGAGGTCAAGGGTCACTAACCTTACCAAACCAAATTTGAGACCTGCCTACTTTTGTTTAACCAATTATTGCACACTTTTTGTAAACCATATAAACTTAATTTCACTTCTCAAATATCACTGTGTTTGTCCCCTATATGATATATAGGTATAGATAAAGGTAAATCAGGAAAATTAACAAGGGTGCCCAAACTTTCACACCCCACTGTATATTACTTACAGTGGTGGTGATAGGAACCAGGAGGCGATGCCTATAAACACAAAATGTCATTAACTTTAATATCCCAAAAACCCAGTAAACCTACACGTGTCTTCTGGATTTTTATCTGTAATGCTGATTGTGGTAAAATATTGTTTTCAAATATTGATCTTAAATAAATAAATAAATAAATAAATGTTTGATATATAACATATAAATATATATAATTATATATTGACATATAGACCCCTATTTGGCCAAAACAAGTGTGTATACATTCACTATATAATATAATAATACTTTTCTGCATTATTTGATCATTCATCAAATGGTTATGTAAATAATGTACCAATGTACCAATGTACCAATACTCCAAGATTGGATTAAGGCCTAGAAATTTAACTATGAAATCCTATAAGAAGTTTTCATGCGCTTGTGTGATAAGATAATTGGTAACTTGAGGTCTAAATCGATAATCAGATTTCTGCTTGCAACGTTGCCAAAGACAAGACATGGTGCAAATGTAACACAAAGTGACACTTCATACCATGGCTAGAAAATATAAATATGTATAGACTAGGAGATGAAAATATTAAAATTTCTAATTCTGATAAGCATGGATTTGGTGTCAGTGTCACTCCAAAAGTGTTTTATTGCCATCACTGAGTTGTTGTGTTAAAAGCTGCTTGCTTATTTCCAAGTACGTCTGATGTAAGGTGAACAGATTTAGCTAGTTAGCTTGTAAATGCCAAAGTAAGAGTATATATCTGTTGAGAAACCTGATTACTAAGATGAACTCCAGCTCAGATTTTTAGGCCTTGATCTGATTTAAGAAATCAGATTTTGTTGTTATGTGACCACTTGAATAATCAGATAATTGCTAAAATATAATTATGATCCAACCATTAATGTGAGGCAGCTTGTAGAGGCATTAAATGTTTCAGATGTTTGGTTCCTATCAATGCCACTGCAAAGTATGTTGACTCTAGAGCATTTCACTTCAAATCACTAGCTTTGAATCATTTAGACTGCTTTAAACAAGTGGTGGAACGCTAAAGTTCCTTAACGTTTTGTATGAATGAGTCTAATTTAAATGTACAATAAATACAAAATGGGTTTTGCATGCCTTTGGACTAAAATACAAAGATTGGGATTGTTTCTGTGTCCCCATTTGGTCTGTGTTTGTCAAGCTCAGCATGTGCACGTAGTTCTCTCTCTCCCTCTCTCCGTCTCTCTCTTGATCCCTGTAATATTTATTTAGAGAACAAAACCAAACACAATCTGTTTATTCTGAAAGATACATCTGATGTTGGGTGAACAGTTACTCACTAACAGGAGTTCATATGAAATGCCTAAGTAGATTGGCATTTTTTTATGCTATTAATCCTCAAATAATTAATTCTGAACGTGGACCAATGTCTCACCCTTCCCCTAGCACATTTGAAGAGGAATTCTTTCAATGAAAGCACTGAGCAAATATAAACCTTTGACAGGTAGCCTATTGTAGGCTGTGTCTGATAATGATTAAGCAAGAGGGAAGCGAGTGTCATGATAAGGACCCATAGGGCACACGAAAAAAAAGCCACGTAGGATGTGCAATGAGACTCGACGTTAACCTCTAACATGGTCACTTTTATTTGAAGCCAGCAGACTTGTTTTGAATATAGAAAAGCATAAATCATGACTGTTAGATCCACAACTTTGGATTTCTGAAATTATATAATACACAAGCAGATGTGAAGACAGCTGTAAGGACAGGAGATTTGAATATTCACAACTGATTATTATAACAATATTATGTCATGCTTGCAGAAGCAAGGCTGCAAACGTGCCTCAACCATACTGCTATTCAAAAGACTTCAAAAGACTTAAGCACTCCTTAAAGTGTTCGCTGCTGACATCTCGCAGGTCTACTCCAGCAAGGTTGGGTGGGGTGGCACATGTGATGTTGTTGTAGATTGTGATAAGGGTGTGGGGCTCTTCACCCTCTGCCAGGGTCTCCACCTGCCGAGGAACCACATGTGGCTTCTGCAAGCTGAAATCTCTAAAAGGTTTGGCACTGCAGTCACATTTCCAGCTGTTACCTGCTAGCCAAAGCTGCTCTAAGCCTTCAGGGACAGAAGATGGAAGCGTGCTCAGTGAATTGTCCCGCAGGTTAAGGTAGCGCAACCGTGGCAGCATGTACATTGTTGCATTAAGAAGAACTTCCAGCTTATTTCCGGAGAGGTCCAGCCAAGAAAGGTGCTGCAGTGGCAGAAGCACTTCCGAAGGAAGCTGACGGAGGAGATTGTTGGACAGAAGAAGGTAGTCAAGACTCTTTAAGCCATAGAAGGTATGGGAGGAAAGGGATGCCAGTTTGTTGAATCTCAGGTCAAGCTGTTGCAGTCCTTGGAGCTCCACAAAACTCTGACGGTCCACCACAGAGATGTTGTTGTGTTGTAGGAAAAGTCGACGTAGGCTTGTCAGGCCGACGAAACCTTGGGTGGACACTTTAGTCAAACAGCCTTTGTCGAGGTGGATGCTGTGGAGCTTTGACAGGCCTTTGAAAACCTGGTCTGGCAATGTACGAAAACAGCTACCGGTGAGCTTAATCACTGCCAGGTGAATAAGGCCCATGAAAGTGCCCATTCGTGCCTCTTGTAGCCTGTTGTGTTCTAAGCTGAGCACTTCCAAATGGCCCAGTCCTTCAAAAACTTTCTCCCCTAATGCTCGAATTTGGTTATGGCACAGTCCGAGTTCTTCAAGATACTGCAGGTCACGGAAGGTACTTGGCCTTAGGCTGTTTATTGAGTTGTTGGACAGACGAAGCACATGCAGACTGTGCAGGCCAAGGAATGTCTCTTCGTGGAGAACAGAAAGTCGATTTCTGCTCAGATCCAGCCACCTCAAGGATTTCATGCCAGAAAATGCTCTAGGTACCACTGTCATAATCTGATTTTGGGCAAGATAAAGCTTCTGCAGCTTCGGAAGCTTCAGAAACACATTTGCTTTGATAACTCTCAGCTGGTTTCCAGTTAAATCCAGCTCTTTTAGCTCTGTTAGACCCTGGAACAGCTGAGGCTGAAGGTAAGCCAAGCGATTGCCAGCAAGCACCAACTCCCGTAAGCCATGTAAATCCTGAAACCCAGTTTCTGGAAGAACTGAAAGGGAGTTCCATCCCAGGTTCAGTAACCACATATGAGAGAGTCCAGCAAACAGCTTGTCATCTATACGTGAAAGCTGATTGTTGTGGAGATTGAGGGATGCAAGGTTTGGGGTGCTCTGAAAGATAGTGGCAGGCAACGAACGGAGGCTGTTTCGCTCCAGGTGCAGGTGAGCAAGACTGTGCAGCCCTTTGAACACCTGAGAGTCAAGGCTTGCCAGCTGACCATTTTGCAGATTCAGGAAGTCTAGATTGCTCAGATTTTTGAACGTGTCTGCTGGCAAGGTAGTAAATAGGTTTCCATCCAACCATAAAGACCGCGTAGACGCAGGGATGTTGGGAGGAGCCTGCGTTAGGTTTCGCAAACTGCAGTAGACACTGAGCTCTAAGGTGTAGTCATCGTTGAGACAGGTGCAGCCCTTTGTGCAGGGAATGGGCTCTTCAGTGGGCTTTGCTTCCTCTGCCCACACCAATGACATTCCCACTGCCCATAAAACCAGTATAGATGATTGCATCCCTGTTAGGGAAAAGAGCAGTTGTAGTCCATTTTGAGGTATAAGTACTGAACGGCAAATTTGAATGATTTGAACATTACCTGATCTTGTTTAATTATTTCACTGGCTTTTCTGATTTTCTTATTCGGTGGTTATCTAGAACATATCTTTTGAACACTGTTTTGCTGTAGTTTAAAGTAGAATAAGTTGTTTTACCTGTTTCCTGTAGTTTCAGACAGTCCGACAGGATTTCACTGAAAGGGTGACATGAGTATGTGAAAAAAACTGACCTGCCTCTGGCCCTATTTCACTCCAGAGAAAACCAGACCCACAGAGCAGAGGAACAAAATTAACCTCTTCATGCCCTTGCTGGAATGCAAACTGCTGTACTTTTGTTATGTTTGTTTTTTATGGGTCACTGGTTCTAGCTTTTACTACTTACTCTATAATGATATATGCCTGCTCCTAACAGGGATAATTTCCAGCATGATTATTTAACAGTGCTATAGTCTGCCATGTACTAAAAGGAAAATACTGGCTATAAACAAATTTACAGTCTTCACTTTACTTTCACTTAATTATGCATGTTGACACTAATACTTTTACAGTTCTGTTTTTACAACTGGTTCTTTTTAATCACTATCTTAAAAGTTTTCCAGATTTTATAAACCTTCCCACACTAAATGTGGGTTTCAACAGTTTTAGTGTCTGAAGGAGTAGAATCTTGTGTATAAGCTTGGAACTGTGTTTGTAGGAAATGTGGTGTGTATCTTATTGGAAAGGGGGATTTTAATCAGTGTTTCTTTGCCTCTGAATTCCAATAATCCACACACTTGGACATGTTCCAAGAGATAGCAACATTTGGTCAGGGACACCTACATTTAAAGCAGATTGACTTGGACTTTGGAACACCATTGAGAGAAAGGCATGGTATTCCGTTCAATTGCTTTTCAAAGAGCCATGTTGCGAATACAGTGAATTACAAGATGAGCTATATAACATTAAAATGAAGTTATTGATTTTAAAGAGAGAGTAAAGACATACAGAATCCAGCTATACATGTGTACATGACCTATATACATATATATACTACAGCTCTAAACTTTTTTTACAGCGTAGTCCTAGAGTGTAGTTTGAAATGCTATTCAATGCTATGAATTTTGGGAACAACATAAAGTTAGGACTTAGTAAAAAAAAATTATGTGGTCTTAAATGATAAGCTAAGATATGAATAGCTGTTTAAATGAACAGAATATAGTTACTGTTTTTCAAAAATAACATTAAGACCACCTTCTAGTTTTTATACTTATTGTCCATTTTAACAGTTCCATTTGCCATATAGGTACATTTGCCATATAAGTTGTCCTACAATTACTGGACTGATAATAATAATAATAATAATAATAATAATAATAATAATAATAATAATAATAATAATAATAATAATAATAATACTTTATTCTTGTATAGCCCTTTAAACAAACCCAAGGGCCTTACAGTTGATAGTCCAGTAAGGTCCAACCAGCAAGCAGTGTCTTGTGGGCAGCATCCTGCAACCAATGATGAAGGACTAGAGGATGAGCAACACAAGCTGTGCAGCAGCAGATGAGCAACAAATAAGGTAGGTCTAATAGAGTGGGCAGTGTTTACACTCCAGCAGCACTGCTGTATCCAATCCACTCACACCAGAACCACACACACTAACACACCACCATCACGTCAGTGTCACTGCAGTGCTGAGAATGATCCACCACCCAAATAATACCTGCTCTATGGTGGTCCTGTGGGGTCCTGATCTTTAAAGAACAAGGTACAGGGGGTAACAAAGTACGCAGACAAATAAATGGTCTACAGTCTGTAACTGTAGAAATACAAAGTGCACATATATGGTAAGTAGAGCTGATAAAATGGACAATGAAGTAATTGCAATGATATGGCTGAATGCATATCTACAGCAAAGCCACACTGATGGACAGTATGTATAATAATGCTCAAAAGTTGGGCTGCGTTATCGAAATATACCCAATAGAGGGCAGTGTAGCCTTTTGCATGCAACACTGCTGAGTTCAGAAACTTTTAGGAAGCCATGAATTTATTCTCAGGATGGGTTCATCAAGTGTTATCTTTATGAGGTTAAAGGATTGTAGCTCATGTTGGTTTTGAACATTAAAAGTACAGTCATACATTTTTATATCTATACACTTTTAGATAATTAGCTATTACAAGACCTTTTCAGAGGTTACAAGCTATACTTTTATGTGCTTGTGGGGTAGCAAATATAGTTGAGTTCATGTGCTGGCAATGTGCTAACAATATCATAATCATGACGATATGTATGGTACATTTATTTTATTAACATGTTTAAAAAGACAAACTGTGCTTTATTTACATTTTAGTGAAACCTTTATTTTAAATACAGGTTATAAACAATGCCATACCATGGGTAGGTGTATGGTTTTTACCATATACTGTTATACTATTATATACAATCACATATGTTGTTTTACATTCCTAGGGCTCTTTTAAAAGCTGCCATCAAAACCACAACAATTCATGCACTGAGCTTATTAAACAGTCCTAATTATATTCTCTTTTTAAAGCAACACGCAGCTCAGTGTTCTTTAACTACTGAGGAGCATACTGTTTATAACAACAACAAAAATTACTATACTGCAATGTCATATTGTCTACCTCTAGTTGAGTTGCATGCTAATGCCATGATTGCTATACAGCAGTGTTCTCAGTGTTATCTGGAATGGAATTCAATATGGTGACGTATTTTGGGAAACTTTTGTTAGGTAGGGTATCTGGGGTAGCTTATAGATCATAGGTGGGGGTGCTGAGAGTGGGAGGAGAACAATAATATTATTGGATATTTTTTGTCTCTGCCAGGTGGTGCACAGTGAAATGATCAAAAATCAGAAAATGTTTTAAATAAAATGATTTGATGTATGAGGGAAATTAATAAACAAGGTTAAAAAAGTGCTTGTAGAAATGACCCTGTCATATTAGAGAAGCATTCTTGATTCGTTTTGTTTTGTACTGTAGTCCTCGGTTAAAAGACACCATTTCACATACTCATGGCAGGCCCCAGGGCCCAAATTCAACCCTAAATCACAGCCGTACTGACCCTTACTCATTTATGTGTTTAATCCACAGCAATACAGACCCTCATCCCTCCACGTGTAATATCTACAACCACACTGACCTGCACTCCTCTTTGTGTCTAATCCGCTGTCGTACTGACCCTCACCCCTCTATGTGTCTTATCCACAACCACACTGACACTCCTCTATATGTCTAATCTACAGTAATACTTACCTTCACTCCTCAATGTGTCTAATACATAGTCAAGCTGACCCTTACTCCTCTATGTGTCTTATCCATAGCCATACTGACTGGCACTCCTCTAGGTGTTTTATCAACAGCCATACTGACTGACCATCCTCTAAGTGTCTAATTCACAGCTATATTGACCCTCAACCCTCTATATGTCTAATCCACAGCCGTATTGACCCGCACTCCTCTATGCGTGTAATCCATGGCTTGAACTGACTGGCACTCCTATATGAGTCTAATCCACAGCTCATCTGACACTTTTACGCAGTTTAAGAACCTAAAAAACCTAAGAACCTAATAACAGTTTGGTTAGAGAGCATATTTATTACATTATTATTATTATTTAATATATTGCAGCCTGAGCACTGCAAAGTACTATGACACATAACAAATAATCTGTTGTGCATTTCTAGTACAGACATAGAAGAGCTAGTGTTATTAAAACCATAAGTCACCAAGATGTCACTCCTGTAGTATGGTTTGCCATGCTGTGAATGATTTTCTATGTCAACAGCATTTTCCTTGTGGACAGGGAAATAGGGTGACATCATTTGTGCCCTACATTTCCTGATGGGCTGGACTAAAAGGGAGCAGCAGAGTGACCCTCTGCCATTTGTGACCATGACTTGTCTAAAGTGTGCATTAGCCTGTGGAGGCGATTTAAGATGAGTTGGAAGTCCACGGATTTGACAGTTCCTTCCCAATGGCACGCACAACCTTCTCTGAAGATTTTGACCTCCTGGCCATGGTTTCAAGGTGACCTTCTGGAGGACGTTTATGCAGTTGTAACACCATCATAACTTTCTATTACCTTAAAGTCACTACACCTTTATTTGCTTCATTTATCAGCATCTGTAAAGGCCAGTTCAGTTCAGCATGTGCATCCTCTGATGCTCAGTTGGCTTGGTTATGTATTGCTGACACATTCTGGGAAGTAATATATACTACATATGCAAGCCGTGTTAAACTGAGTGACCGACAGTTTCTGAATGAAACCTCAGTTTTCAAAAAGAGAATCCACAAGGGACAGCACATCTCTGGAGCAGCCTGTTATGTGGGCTTATTCTAAAATAATATTTCATATGACCGGGGCAGCGTTCTGGCTCAGCTAGATATAGACACCAGCCGCCCAAGCTCAACTACTGCTGCCTAGTTAAAAGCAAGTCAGACAGAATATCAAATGCTGACTTACTTTGTAGCTCAGAACATTCAAAAGAAGACATACTGATCATTTTAGCAAGATTGTGGAAATGCAAATAAGACCCAGAAGTGGGGTCGAATGGTTGCATGTCAAGGAAAACAAGCACTTGAGGTGTTTTTAGCTATGTACTGTATGTTTTCAACTTCAGTGGTACAAACAGAATGCAGAAAGATTTGTGCTGTACTGCATTATGCATACCCTGTACAAGCAAGTTCAGTCTGTTTCTGTTAGCTTTCCAGTTATGGGGAATAAAAAAATGAATCAAATCATCCAGGAATGGCAGCAGAATTTTAATCAATACCCTCCTGAGTGCTAATGCCCAGTAAATATACCATTTGAGCACAAGACTGTAGTGTCCCTGCATAATCTAGCATGGTTAGCACCATCCTGGGTGACCAGGTAAACCAGAACTACACCAGCATTAGACCAGCATAAACCAACATAAAATACTGGCGTGTATGTGCTGCATTTTTAACCAGGACTAGAATAGATACTGTTAGAATTATTTATGGTGATCTTACCGCACTAATAATATGCATAATCAAAAATGGATGATGACAGTGGTGCCACAAAAGTAACAAAGTTCTAAATCATAACAAGCATGAGTCATGTTGAGTAGAAAAGCAAAGCATAACTGTGGAACTCAGCAGGAATGCATAACTCCAGATATTACCTTGGTATGCTTTTCTTAAACACATCATTCTAGTTTCTTTATCCTCTGTGTGGTTTACACAGTGATGAGAAGGCATCCTAAACAAAAGCTGCCTAGATTAGATTGACATGGAAAATTAGTACTTATTAAAAACCAGCTTTTACAGTCTTGTTAAAAAGCTATTAGTATTGCTAGTATATCGAAATAACATCCAAAAGAGTGTGAACAAACGAACAAAAAATGATCAATCAATCAATCAAAAAACAAACAAACAAACAAATTCATCTGTCGTCTATGAGTCCACTGTACTGTTACGGCAGCAAATGTTTGCTGGACCCTTACCTGGCTGTCTTTTTCTTTGGTCAGGGATTTTTATGATATCACAGCAGGTTACATGAAGGCTGCATAGCCTACTAACCGTAATGTTGAGCATGTCACATGTAAAAGCATTTGTAACTGGTTTTGATATTTAATGTTTTAATATTTCATATTATAATTATTATATTTTTTTTTTGCATTGTTTTGTATCCAGATTTGGTTGGGCCAAACTACATTATCTGGAAGTATAGCAGTGGCATGCACAAGTAAAATCTTTGGTTCTAGAAACAAACCTGTAGAGCAGAATATCTGCAGTATGAGTGATAGTTTTGTGTAACATTAAATTATATTATTATCTTTATTGTTTTTCACTTGTGCCGGTTGCATAAAGACAAGAGCAAGTAGAGAACCAATCATTCTCCAAATGAGCTTTTTTCTGCTATAGCATGACATACGATTCTAGCTTACCGCTGACAGCAGTACAGACACAATCCCTCTCTCTTGAAATATGAAGGTTCTTCATGGATACTTTAGTAAAGGCAATCCTTCGATTTAGAACCCTATTACGTGTTCTCTATAGATTCTTTTTAAGCTTGTATGTGTAGTTTTTTGCCTTGTTCTCCAAATTGATGTGGAATGTGTTACATATGGCTTTATAAAAAACCCTCTTTGCAAATTGTTCAATGTAGCACCAAACAGGGTCCTTCTGTTGTTGATATACCAAGCTTGTAACAATAGAAGAACCTTTATGGCTCTATATAGAGTCATTAGTGAAAAGGTTCCATATGGACTCTGCCTAAATATATACATATAACACATGATCCCACAATCTAGAAACCAATGCAAAAACCATTAATGCATTTAAATGGTTCTATAGAGAACTGTGGCCTTTCCTGAAGAAGCATGCTTTTTAAGACTGTAGTCTGTAGCTTCACAGAATTTTGTGTTGTGTGAAAAGGTGAAGTGTGTCTGCTACTGCTGAGACTCGAGCAGGCTTGCTTTGAAGTCATCACTCACAAGGCTGAAAACGCCACGTTGTCTTGCCTTGCTATGCAGTTTGACTCTGTGTTAAAAGTAGAGCAGTCCATCCTCATTCCGTATTTCAGAACGGCACTTCCTCTCTATGTTACTGGCATTGGTTCTCATTTTATCACTCAGGCTGACTGTGGGTGTCTTCTCAAACTTCACTCCATGTGCCCTTCTTTTCGTTCGGGTTCACGTCTAGTGAGGTGACAGAGGGGATCTAAGCACCCTCCACCTATTAAGTAAAATAATACTGTAGTGTCCCACTACTGGATCCTTTGCCCATGGATGTGTGGGAGGCTGGCCATGCGGAGTGGCTACGTGTGGAGCCTGATGGGAGTGACAGATTCGCAGTAAGAGAGACTGGGTTTTAAAGGTATCTGGAGTTGGTTTACTGTCTACTGTCTAGAAGAACTGTGTGGTTAGAAGTGACCTGCCTACTTCCTGGCATCCCACGCTCTGCTCAGACTTTGTGAGGACACCCGGACGACTAACCATTGGAAGGGGGGGCTATGTAGCTTGTTCAGACATAGATGTACGGGAGGTGAGGCCAACAGAGTGGCTGTGTGCAGACCCTGAGAGAGTGCTGGACTTGTTGTCAGAGAGATATTTTTTAAAGTGTAAATAAGAATTTACTGTTTGCTAAAGTGTGCGTATGTGTGCTGCATGTGCTATTCAGAATCAGAATCTCTTTATTTCACCAAGTATGTTACACATACAAGGAATTTGTCTTGGTGAGGGCAACACGAATGACAAGTAACAAAAACAAGTAACAAAAACACAGAACACAGATTATTTACAGTATTAAACTAAAGGAAAATTACACTAAACAATAAATAAGGGTAAAAAAAGTAAAAAGTACTAAAGGTAATAAAAAGCTGAAGAAGCTGAGAGATGTGAAACAGATTTAGTTGAAAAATATTATATATAGAAAGTTACAGATGACCTGAATATTTACAGAAAGGGAACATCTGTACAGGTGTGCAAATAGTCATAGTGCAAATAGGCAGAGTGCAAATAGCTGTTCAGTCCGGTTTGGTACAGTTCAGTGTATGTTTTAAGGTTTACAGTGGGAGGTGTCCACTGTGGTTGAGGAGCGCTACAGCTCTGGGGAAAAAGCCGTTAGCATGACGTATTGTGCTGGTTTTGATGGACCGCAGTCTTCTACCAGAGGGGAGTGTCTGGAAGAGGAGGTGTCCAGGATGTGAGGGGTCAGATGTCATTTTGCCAGCACGCTTCCTCACCCTGCTGGTGTAGATCTGCTGAAGTGATGGCAGGTTACATCCAATGATCCTCTCTGCTGTCCTGATGATGCGCTGGAGTTTGTTTTTTTCTTGTGAGGTGGAGGAACCAAACCAGATAGTTATGGAGGCTGTGAGAATGGACTCGATGATCGCTGTGTAGAACTGGATCATCAGGGTCTGTGGCAGGTTGAATTTCTGTGGCAGGTTGAATTTCTTGAGCTGTCTCAAGAGCTATTGTACTGCGTTGTGGAGTAGAAGAAGTTGGTTTATGTATATTATCAAGTGGAATTGTGTGCTTAGAAGTGACCTGTCTACTTCCTGGTCAACAGTTCTTCTTTTCTGCTACTGTGTTTCCTGTGTCCTCTATGCTGATGCTACAATATAAGAAATTATTATATATAATAATTAGCGAGAATGCCCAAACACTACTGATGTGTTCAGAAATAAAGTGCAAGAAAATAATTTATAAAAATCAGTCCAAGTGTCTTTAACACAGCAATACAACTAAGAATAGCTACTGCCTTTATCAAATATGTTGATGACACTATAATGATGATATTCATAAGCAATGATGAATGATCAGAGTGTCAGAACAGCAATTTACCTTTAAATGAAGCTAGCACCCGGCTTTAATAATAATGTGTGAAAAAGCAATGGGTTTGCTTTGAACTTGTTAGCCTTGAGTCTGAAAGCTTGTCTTTGTCTTGCCTTGGTGGGTACCTGCTGACCTTTTTCCACTCTAAAAGTGCCATTTGTAAATGGGCCCTCTGTGCTGGAATACATTCATCACACTCACTTTTCTAAAGCATGTCTCTGTCTTTAAGATTCACATCTAGTCTGTATGGATTACTCAGCTAATTTGGTCTAAAGTCAGAGTAACATTTTGAAGACTCAGACTGCTTTGTCTGGCCAAATGCAGTAATTATGTTTATTTAAAAAAAAAAACCAAATGATTGTTATTAACATTCCACTATTAAACTAATATCAGTCTCTCAAAAACATTATCAAATGTTTCAATAGTAACTGTTTTGGTAGATACAACTGCAGCCAATTTTCTCACACGACTAGCAAGCACAGCTTTAAACAGCTGTAGGCACATGAAATAATAATAGCTTTCATTAAAACACTAAAAAGTTTATGTAAATGTTAGTGATGATTATTGATGTCACACATTGATTTTTATACATTGATATTTGTTTTATTCACGGCAATGGGATCTAAGTGCTCACAATGTGGCCATGAGGGGTACAGTCTTACTTCCTGCACTACAACATGTGTAGGGGTGTATTTAAAACAAGGCTCCGTCTAAACAAGATAACTGTGTATGTTTCGGGAGTGACATGAAAATGTGTAACATAAAATTAGTTTTATAATGAGGTTCTGTCATGTAAAAACCTAACACATGACCTATCTAAATCTAAAACTTAACTGTAAAAGAAATAAAAACATTTTAGAAGTTAAAATGGAAGATTTGGTGGTTTGGGTTGGGGTTTGGGACAGTCACCTCCCAATAGAGAATATACTAAAGACTAAGATGTTGTATACATTTTGACTACTTTAATGCTATTTCTGTTAATGTCTTTATCAAAACATAACCCTTGTAATTGTCTTTGGTCTGGGTGACTTTTAAATGGCTAGTGTACAGACATTTTAGGGGGTGGGCTGGGAAGTAATGTCTGGGGCTTAAAGAAAAAAAAAATATTTTCAGCCTATTGCAAACACGTTTCAGGGGAACCGAAATCTGCTGTTGAGTTTCTCCCAAGGCAGAATAATATAACAGTGTTATTTCCAAAGTAAATATTTGGAACCCTATCTCCTGCATAATAGGCTGTAATATTAACTTCTTTGTATTTCATTACCATAAACTAGTGAGTGATAACACTATTTAACAGCTCCCACAGTACCCGACATATAGCTGTGCCTTTTTCAATCACAAAAACTTGGCAATTTATTAGTGTCCCTTACTGTCGATGTTAGGGTGTTTTTCAAAACGACCACATTATGGAATGTGTCACTTGTTTTACTGGAGGAAGTTGCATGTACAGTATCTCACAAAAAGTACAACCCTCACATTTTTGTAAGTATTTGATTAGATTAGATTTTATGGGACAACACTGAAGATGACACTTTAATACAATGTAAAGTAGTCAGTGTACAGCTTGTATAACAGTGTAAATTTGCTGTGCCCTCAAAATAACTCAAAACACAGCCATTTTTGTCTAAACCGCTAAGTGAAAACGGCCAAATTGTGCTCAAAGTGTTAATATTTTGTGTGGCCACCATTATTTTCCAGGACTGCCTTAACTCTCTTGGGCATGGAGTTCACTAGAGCTTCACAGGCTGGCACTGGAATCCTCTTCCACTCCTCCATCCATCACAGACCTGGTGGATGTTAAAGACCTTGTGCTCCTCCACCATCCGTTTGAGGATGCCCCACAGATGCTCAATAGGTCTTAATCGTTATCATGTTGGAATATTGCCCTGCGGCCCAGTTTCTGAAGAGAGGGGAACATGCTCTGCTTCAGTATGTCACAGTATATGTTGGCATTCATGGTTCCCTCAATGAACTGCGGCACCACTCGTGCAGCCAAAAATCATGACACTCCCACCACCATGCTTGACAAGACACACTTGTCTATGTACTCCTCACCTGGTTGCCACCACACATGGTTGACACCATCTGAACCTAATAAGTTTATCTTGGTCTCATCAGACCACAGGACATGGTTCCAGTAATCTATGTCCTTAGTCTTCAGCAAACTGTTTGCGGGCTTTCTTCTGCTTAATCTTTATAAGAGGCTTCCTTCTGGGATGACAGCCATGCAGAGCAATTTGATACAGTGTGCAGCATATAGTCTGAGCACAGACAGGCTGACCCCCTCACCCCTTTAACCTCTGCAGCAATGCTGGCAGCACTTCTCAGTCTAGTTTTAAAAGACAACCTCTGAATATGATGCTGAGCACATGCACTTAACTTCTTTGAACGACCACGGCGAGACCTCTTCTGAGTGGAACCTGTCCTGTTAAACCGCTGTGTGGTCTTGGCCACTATGCTGCAGCTCAGTTTTAGGGTGTTGGCAGTCTTCGTATAGCCTAGGCCATCTTCATGTAGAGCAACAATATTATTTTTAGATCTTCAGAGAGTTATTTGACATGAGGGGCCATGTCGAACTTCCAGTGACGAGTATGAGAGAGTGTGAGAGCGATAACACCAAATTTAACACACCTACTCCCCATTCACACCTGATACCCCACACCTGAGGGTACCTGTTGTGTAAAAGTATACAATGTATTACTAGGAAACTACTAAGATTTTAAAAATATGTAATTCAAAAAGCTCAGCGGTACTTATTTGGTTATTTCTAGCATAATATGTTATTTGTATTAACCCTGAAACTTGATAAAACTATGGGACGTTCAGTCCTTCACAAATCTCCAGGAGTTAATACAGGTCTAATCTCAGCTGCCAATAGCTATTTTGATAAGCCTTGAAGGTAAAAAAGTTGCTCCATAACAAATATTAATATTAAGTTTCTCTCATATGAAAAAGGCCCAAGAAGTGAATTTGTTACATTATTGCAATGCTATTGAGCATTATATTTAGGTAGCTAAGTGTTTTAGCTAGGCTGCTGGCTTGGCTTGTCTTGCTAATAACTAGTCAAAGTATACCCATTCCTTCAGCCCAGTAATTACTTGTTCCAAAAAACAAACAAACAAAAAAAACCCTGATGCCTTGTCAGAAACTTTTTTAGGAGAAACAGGGCAAAACAAAAACTGAAGTATAGTAGGCATTGGGAAGATGGTAATCATTTCTACTGTGAATGTTAGTCAACTTGAAAGTCTACCTATGATCTTCTACAAGCTTTAGTCACATCACCTGAAATCTTAGTCACAACACAAATACAGCCATATTTTGTGTCTTAACCCAACCAACACACAGCATTGTGTTTTCAGACTAAAACTCCAGACAGGCAAAATTCTGAATGAACTCTAGTCAAACCACCCCATCCTTTACTCAAACTGCAGAATAAACCCTCCCAGAATAATGCTGGGTGCAGTGTAGTGACCATCGTCATTGGCGCGTCAATAATTTAAAAATGTAACACTTTACATTAAGTATTGACTAATCAACAGGAGGTAATACCCTGGTTAACATAAAGTAATACATTATCAGTGGTTACAATGCTTAACTAATACATTACTTCATATTAGTTAGTCAATACTTGATGTAAAGTGTTAACATTAAACAAGCTTAAATATTACGCAACAATATAAGAGTCTTCTGTCCAAAATAAAATGGAAATAAATAAATTTATTTGTTTTTTTGTAATTCTGACAAACATTCCATTCATACTTCGCACTGCTAATATAGCAAGATATTTGTCTCCTCCTGTTTTATCCTCAAAACTCTGTTTCTGTAGATAGAGCATCTTACATATTGAACATGAAACATAAAAATATTTTGGTCATACAAATCAAACATTCTTTTGGCTTCCCTGAATTGATTCACTATTTATGACACATTTTTTCACAAGTGTGGGCGTTGTGGACCTTGGAATTGACTGGGTGACTCCAGCATGCCAAATTAAAAATGATTTTAGGTAGGGATAGTAGAGAGAAAGCATACAGTAAGGAGGAAAGCTAAAGTGGAGAAAAAAACGAAGGGCAAAAATCTGTTAAAAGTGGGAGGTGGGCTTTGAGAACTCAACCTGAACCCAACACATATTTTAAAAAATTACACAATCCTTTCAGAGAAATATTATATCAAAATGTAGCGATCACTGGCCACCTATAAAACATCCTCTGATTCGTAGCTATGTCATCCATATACATTAAGCAATATTAAGCAGCGAGATTAGCAATGCACTAGTGGGCATGAGCAAGCCTAAGTAAATCTGTGACCATGTGTCCAGGGCTGTGGGGTTGGTTAGCTGGGTGTAGGTGTCAGGGACAGTTGTATGCTTAGAAAGACCATGCAGTGTTCAATAAAAAGGGCTCAATAAAAACGTAATGTTTCCAAATTCTTCTTTTTTTTCATTAAAGTCTGCATCATGATGCCAAAATCTCTTATATTTTCTGAATAACATAATTTGAGATATAGAGAGTTGTCACACTACAGTTGTTATTGCTAGAACAGAGATACTCCAGCTCCTCTAAGCCATATATTGTGGTTTTTGCAGATGCATATTTGAAACTGATATATACACAGTGATTATACAAGCATCATGCAGTGTTTTCTATAAATGATCCTGTAGATTTATAGAGGAAGTAAACAACCCGCAATGACAAACTTGGGCTTGTACGGTAGCTCTGTATCTCTCTTGCTCAGACAACTGAAGAGCAGGGTCATTTCAAAGATGTCATGATATGTAAGGCAGCAACATGTACTGAGTTCCTCTTTGCTTCTATAAGAGCCTCCATTTTTCTGGGAAGACCTTCCACAACATTTCACATCCCACATTCCCCTGTGGGAATTTGTGCCCCATCAGTGAAAAAAGCATTTGTGAGCTCAGGTGCTGATGTTGGACAAGACGGCCTGGCTCGCAATCAACTTCCAATTCATCCCAAAAGCATCCAGTTGGATTGAGGTCAGGGACAACTTTACTATGAGTACTACACATTTTGAAGGTAGCGTTCCTCCGGTAACTGTCAAAACCACATTCATTCATCACAGTAAAGTCTGATTCACCCCTTTAGAGTGAGTCTCCTCTGTTCCAGAGACCAGTGACATTGGGCTTTACACCACTCCAGTTAATACTTGGCATTTAAAAAAAAGATCTAGCGATTTTTAAAGTGCTGTTTGTCAGTTTGCATGGCCTGTTGCTTTGTGGCTGAGTTGTTAACAATAACAGCCCATACAGTTGACCAGGGCAGATCTAGCAGGGCAGAAATATTTTAAACCATCAAAGGGGGCATTCTATGAGAATGTTACATTTAGGGTTGTGACTGAAACTTCTGAAATAATTCAGATGGATGGCTACATGGTGTAGCTTACAGTCCCTCCCTAATACATGTTTCTTTCCAAATCTGTCATGCTATACAATAAAAGTCATGGTAAATGAGAATACATTGGATTTCTGATTCACACTGATGTTAATGATGACTGCTTATTTGCCCCCAGACAAACAGCATTAATGGGCATTAATACACACAAATGAAAAGTTATGTTAGCCTGAGTGACAGTGGCAGATGTTTGGGCAGGGCTGGATGCTCCGGCTTACAGAAGGTGCAGATCAGCGCCGCTGGCATCCAAACAGCACCAGAAAGTTTAGTGCTTCCTCAGCACAGGAGAGTGTGGGGCCCAAAGGCTACAGTGTCAGTCAGTGTAAGGAAAAACTGCTGCTGATGCTGCAGCTCAACACCCCCTCCCTACTCCTCTGGGCTCTCTCTCCCACCTGCCTATCAGTAACTGGGGAATCCACATGGACGCTGAGCTGTGGAAGTTAATTGTTTGCTGTTGTATTTTCTCCGCACTGGAAGGTTATTTTTGGCAGAATGGCTTCTGTCATTCATTGTCAAAGCATATTCTCCAAAACAATGTGTTAACTGACCCCTAAAGTAATACAACATTATTTTTCAAACCTATTCTCAATCTGCCATCTGCAGCATATGGTCAATTACAACATACAGCAAGGGCACTCCCTGAACACATTCATAACAGAAGCCAATAGGCTGCTCCAGTATTCATTTATTAATTAACTTATCAGTTTCTTATCAAGATAAATCTACTTAAATCTACTCAATATACCAAATATTCTTCATTTAGTGTTTGTTGTCATATACTGTTGTCATATTATAAGGTTATTAATTTTTTTTGAGTATGTTTATATAAGATCATTTCGCTTGACACAGCACTATTTTTTGCAGTGTATGATTGTGTTTTAAATACTGACGTATTCATTTACTTGAATTAGGTCAGTGTCACAAAACGTTGAGTGTTTTTATATGCATGTAATAACTGGATAACTGCAGGATATCAGATTTTTTCAGTAATATATTCACCATGTTTAAAGTCACTTGAATACACAAAATGGGAATGGGAGTCAACACGAGTCAGGCGATCATCAGATTTCTACTTTGCAACCAGCCAATAAACTCACATAAGAAGATGTGATCTAAACATAATGTAAATCTCAAACTTCATTTCAGCAGAAATATGTATATGTCATGTAGAATATGATGAATATTTAAAATCTTCATTTCTTAAAGCATGTAGTTGGTTTCAGCATCCCTCCAGAAGTGTTTTGCTGACATCTCACAGTTGCTGTGTTAGTTGTTGGTTGCTTATTTCTGATACTGTTGTCTGTTGTTGCACAGGCGCAGACCGAGAAATCTGCAAGAAATCCGAGTCGGAGTATACATGCACTACGGAACCCAATTACTGAACTAAAACCCTGCTTTATTATCAGATTTCATAATTGGATTTCTAGGCCCTAATCTGATATAGGCATGTTTACATGCCCACTTGAATAATCCAATAACTGCAGAAATCCTAGTCAATTGGATTATATAAGTTTATGTAAATACCTGTACAGTTTGTAGGTAGAAGCATAAGGAATGTATATATACCCTTGCAGGACATTTCAGCACATTTAATTTCAGGTCACAAAAATAGCACATGGACACAGACAGTGTAATTAGATGATTACATAAACAAATCAATGATGAATTGTAAAATGTTTTTCTGCCATGCACAGTGTAGGGGCATTCCTAAGCTCATTAAGAACGTGAAGATTTATAAATTGTAAATTTGCTCTGTCAGATTAGAGTCTTTATTCTCAGTATGCAAGTCACCAAACTGGATCAGTAATCTGTGTTTTTACCTATTTTTTTTTACCTTACTAGCTACCATTACCACTACCTGTTGTTGGTACAGCTACACATATTGCTGTAATTTTAAACAGTACAGAGTAGTTAAATAAGTCAACAAGGTTAGCACAGGCATGTTCTATATAAGCTTCCTGTAGCCACATTCTCTCATTAACATATTTTAGTAGGCCTATATAGATGTTTACTTAAGTTTTCTCATTTCCACATAAAAAAATCATATTTACATAGTTTTGTCTTTTGTCTGTTTACTCACATTGTGCAATGCACTTTCCAGGTGTCACAATGTTTATAAGATACAAGCTCTGAATCGAATATGGTTTGACTACGGTTTTGACGGTGTTACAAAATGTGTGATGAAAGAAATGGCATATAGAGGTCTGCCAGAAAGACTTAAAATGCTATGGGAAAGCAAATGGTAAATGATATTTTAATCCTTGAGGTGTAAAATTTAAAGTATAACAGTTCTTAAGGAAAAAAGTCTTTGGTGCAGGCCCCGTTTTGGGTCCAGGTGTTGAAACGTTTAGACCCTCACTGATCCTGCCAAATATGGACGGCAGTGGCAGAGAATACTTCCCAGACAACAGGACTGAGACCAAACTGGTGGTGGGGAGAGGAAGGTGGATAATATGGAGAAAGAAAGCAGCAAAAAAAACAAACAAAGGATTATAAGCCTGGTGACTGGCCAGAGTAATGAATGAATGAGTGATATATGGGAGAACTTGCGCTAAAGCTGTCATTTCTTTTTAACCAAATCCATTATATTTCTAAAAGTTATGACCATTAACATAACAAAATATTCTATTGCTCAGCTCTCGAAACTAAAAAAAAAGATGGTTAGCTTACCTTGGATGGTTGAGTAGCCAAGCTGTTTAAAAAAAGGTAAGGTACAGTAATAATGGGCAAAGAGTGCAAGACTGAACAGTGTCAGAGTACAGACATTGCTTAACATGCTCAACAATAAAAACGCTAATCTGTTTAAGAAGACATCAACCAGTTGTTGCTGGACCTAGGAGAAGCCTAAATGGAGCACGAAGCCAAATCAACATAAAAAAATTATGCAGGAGTTATTTGAACACTTCTTCTCCGAATCTGTTTTGAAAATGTATTGCAAAATAAATGGCAAAAATGACAATATGTGTCGTGTCATGAAATTTGCATTTTGCTTCTCCCCTGATCACATTATTAACAACATCTGTTTCAAGAGGGCATGGAGAGTTCATATGCTCATTTCTATGCTCTGTGTTCAGGACTCGATGGCATTGGATTCCTTGAGCCCACAGATAACGGATACGCATTTGTGATAAAAAGCACATCTTCACTAGATGCCATGTGGAACAATTTTCCATGCATATTGAAACAGAGGGATCTCCACCTCAGTTTGTGGAAGGAAACGGAGCCAAATCGTCTTCCCACAGACGCACAGATAAGAGGCAAAGCTTTCCGCAGCATGCAGGAGTGCAGTGGAATTACATTAGGTTTCAAAGCAATGTGCTAACCGAGAGAGAGTGCAAAGCAAAACAATGAAAACAATTTAGACTTGTGTTTTCGACACTAAAGAAGACTGATAGTTTTCATTGTGTTATTTTTTAAAGCCTAATGTCCCAGCTGGGGAAAAAAAGATAATAACCCTTAGATGGTATCAAGGCTGGAGTGTGACACAGTATGCAATACACTGACTTAATGGCATCAATACCTTGATGTCCATATTAAGCGAAGCATAGATGACTTAATCTTTTTCATCATAATCTAATTTTTATTATACCCTCCCAGTCTTCGCTCTTATTCCAGACCCAATAAAGGTTGCATTAAAATTTTAAGTCATTTTTTTCTGTTATTCGTTTCTGATGCACACTTGATCACTTGTATGTTTTACATTCACATTTTCCTATTTAATAAAGCAGCAGAGAAAGGTGGGCATCTATCTTTTTTTATTATTAATAGTTGATTAGTGATGGGTTTTTAAAGTGTTTCTGTGGGAATTTGTCCTCATTCAGTCAAATAAGCATTCATGTGGTCAGGCGTTAGACAAGAAAGCCTAACCTGCAATAAACGTTTCAGTTTATCTGATAAGTTTTTAGTGGGGATGAGGTCAGTGCTCTATTGTAAGTTGTCAAAATTTGTCAAATCATGTCTTTATGGAAAAGAAAAAGGTTTTCCCCAAGCTGTTGCCAGATCATTGTCCCCACTCCACCAAACTTTACATTTGGTTCTATGCAGCCTGGTCATCACTTTATTAGAAGACTGGATGGAAGACTGGAAGACTGGGTTTATAGTAGTTTATTTTCCAGAATTGACTGGATGACCCTGAACACTCTCGCTGTATAATCTTGCACACAAGGTGCAATAAAAAATACAACTGAAGATGAAATACAGAATTCATATGGGTCAGATGGGTCATAATTGTTTGTAACAATAGGTTTGGCTAGTTTAGAGAGGGCATATTTGCTAGCATATTTGATAGATGTGCCAGCCACCCAACCCGGTCACAAATAACAGCAAGAGTGACTATACGCAGACGTCAGCTGCACAAGTTGGAGAGGACGTCCCTGGACATGAGCGGCTGTGGCAAGCCAATGACATTAATAAATGGAGTGACTAATAATGTTATTATATGTATTATTATACTATAAATGTATTATTGTATAATATGTATTATTATATGTATTATATGTACTATACAGTCACTGTACTATTATCTAGTTTATGGTGGTGATATGGGTGCGTGTCATGCGCCCATCCTCTGGCACCAGTGGCAGTGGAAAGGCAATGCGAAGGCAGTGCGCCAAGCCTACGCGCTGATGACATGCCATGGCCACCTTATCATGCCTGATACTCGATCTCTGGGGGCTGAGCAGGTGTGGTGATTGGAGTTGGAGCTGCAAGTTGTCTTTTTTTTATTTCTTGGTTCAGGTGTTCGCACTGTCCCTTAATGAGAGCCACCTGACCCTGATACAGCTTCAGCAGCATGGGCACCCTTAAAAGGAGCAGAGAGGGAGGAGAGGAAGGAGAGAAGGATGAGCAGTAGCAACAACAAACGAACTGCCAAGCTGAAAAGTGGCCAGCACTGTTTATGTACCATTAAGAGACATACCTGCTACGACTGTTTCTATAGTCTCCAGGGTCCTTCCACCTCCAAGCGTAGTGGATGGTGTGTTACATATAATCTTAATGCTAAAACAGAAACGAAGCTAAAAAATACTGATCAGGTTCCGTAGCACAGCTACTCAGTCATGAAAAACTGCAAGTTAAGGAGGGCAGGGTGGGGTAGGGATGCCTAGATCTTCACCTTTTGTCTTTGGGTAGAGACAGAGGCTTTCAGGGGTTCAGTCCTGGCTCATTTAATGTCTTTTTCAGTGCATAACCTTTGTAGTCAAAATCTGCAATTTGTGTTCCCTGAAAACCCTATAGGTCCCTGAGAGGTGAACAGCTGACATCATTCACACAATTCTGCCTTAAACCTTAAAATAGCTTCTGAAATGGTCCTTAGTGTCAGCTCTATGTGGTGTTCCAGAAAGCACCTTCATTACAGACACCATTTTGGCTTTGTGAACCTAAAATCATCCTTAAGTGATGGTATACAATGGCACCGTAATTTCAGGAGAAATGTTTTTGCACTTTAGGCCCCCTGTAAACCATTTAATCCCAATTATGGGAGAAAGTGAACCATTTGCCATCATCATCTTTGACATCTCTCAGAATTATGCTGCTAGATGAGCATGTTAAACCAACCACTGAATTTTTTCTGTGAGCTTCTAGGTGCTAGAATTTGCTTGTTCACTGAGAGACGCTCTCATTTTTGTCTTTGTAACTAACTGAAATTCAACTTCCCTAAACCATCAGTTTTTAAAAGGTTCCCCTCAAATGTATGGCTCATTGCATGCTCATCCAGATCTCTTTAATCCACCAAGCAATAGGTTTAATTCTTATGGACAATGCCAGAGTAACACCGAACATGCAGATATAATTACAGATTTAGAGTTTATAGTGCACTCACAGATTACATGTAATAACATCATTTTCAGGTTAGCACTTGAAGTGAAATGGCTCTTGAGAACATGATTTAGAGGAGAAGAACAGCTTAAATTAACCCTTGCATGCCCTTGTCTTCCTCTCAGCAGACACACTGCTTTTCTTTTCTTTTCCTCAGGAAAGTTTGAGTGGTATACAGTATTTATTACATTGACTTAATGGCACTAAACCCTTGATGCCCATTTTTAGTTTAGCAGAGACGACACCATTCCCATTTTAATTGGTCTTCTTCTGTTCTAATTTACACCATATGTCCAAAGTTTGCAGGCTCATCCTGTGCTTCTTCTCAAGTGGGTGCACCTTATTGTAACCGAGATCACTAATTAGAAAGTTTGTGTACAGAGTTTTGGACATATAACGCAATCAGTGCTTTAGTGCAGATCCATTACGTTTTAGTGCTTTATTTTACAGTTTTGGCTAATTCTTCACAAACTAAACCTTCAGGTCTTTATTCCCCCATTAGTCAGAAAACTTGTAACCCACTTACACCGCTATATCTTCAAAGCCTCTGTAATAACTGGCTGTGATTCTCAAAACCTTTTAGGCACCATTTCTCTCGGCCACAGGAAACCATGCAGAAATGATTATATTATTATCATTCTAATATCTTAATAATATTTTCTGGCATCATTTGAAAACAACAACTACCCGTTACATTACCACATGTATTTAGACTGTGGTACATTTTTGTCATTTTGCCTCTGTAGACCATGAAAATGTGTTTAAAATCAAGTAGATTTTATTTAGCTTTAATTCAAGGGGTTTAAATAAATATTGCATTAACTGTTTAGGAATTACAACCATTTTTATGTAGTCCTTCCATTGGTCAGATGAAGTTTCATTACTAATTACGAAGGTAAAAGATAGATTAGTCACAGTTGATTCCAAGTGTTGAATATGCATTCTGTAACAGTTCATTGGAACTCTATAAGGCACTAAAGAGGAGGTGATTGCAAGTAAAGGGGGGATGAACAAAACAATCAGATAGCACAGGTGAGCTCAGCAACACTAAAAGGCTGGAAGAAGACCGCTGAAGACAACTGTGGGTAATTGTGGAATTTGTGCCTTAGGATGCAAACCAGTGGTACCACGCAAAAACCAAAAGACTAAAAAATCTTTAAATACTGCCCAGTGGAGGAACAAGATTCTTTGGAGAGATAAATACCCAGATTAACTTGCACAGGAATGATAGAAGCACAGGAATGATTAAAGCATACCCACTCATCTGTCATGTCTGACATGGTGGAGGCAATGTGATGTAATGTCACGAGCATGAATGGCTAGCAGTGGAACTGTGCCATTGGTCTTTATTGGTGGCTGCTGATAGCAGGATGTTCTGAAGTATATAGAACCGTACTTTCTGCTTAGATTCAGGCAAATGCTGCAAAACTAATATGACCAGGCATAACAGAACAGATGGATAATGACCCAAAACATACTGCAGAAGCAACAAAAGAGATGGGTTTCATTCTCTGTGGGATCTGTAAATGTTAAGGATGTGCATTCAATTTCTCATATGGAATTTCATTCTAGTATAAACGGTAACTTTTGAAGTTTTTAACACATACATAGAACATGTTTTCAGTTTGTATATAGTATATTGCATTTTTAAAAATCCTGCAACAGACAGTAACAATAAAAAACGTGTTATAACTTTTAAAAACTTTCTGCCTTCTAGCATTCTGCTTTGAAATTTTGAGTTAATGCAATATCCACAAACTAAGTTGACAAAGTGTAAAATATTTCTGCTGTAAAACGTTTGTGTTCCCTTGATATTAACTTACTATTAGAAATGAAGGCAAATCATAAATTTAAGGCAGCCCAGTACCTAACAAAGTTAAAACACCAACTGTACAGCAACATACCACCTATTACTTCTCATAGTCTCTTTTGGGAATGACAGATTAGGATGGTCTCTCCATGGTTACAAAGAGGTCAGGTCAAGCAACTTATAAAGCAACATTCAAAACCCAGCCTCAGATTCACTACTGATGTGCCAAAGCTTTTTTTTTCATGCTAGATTTTTTTTTTTTAACTCTTGAACTCTTTTACTTTTAAAACCAGAGGCAATAGTTTTGTTTTACTTTTATGACTTGCCAAAGTCATTGGTCCACCAGAAGGTAAGATTATCTTCAAATATAAAACTCCAATCTTTTTTTGCATGCAGGTCAAATTACCGCTAGTTCTTCATTCGAATCATGTGCCTTGTCATTGTATGCAAACCAGATAGCATCCTAATCTTCAGTGTGAAGGAATTTGTCAGTGTAATGCTGAGACAGTGCTCTGATTGATTGCTGTCTCCTAATTTCTTAAGCTTCCTCCCAATACAACCACTGATGAGACATAATAGAGCGGAACATCAGCGGCTGATGGTAAAATGCTGTTTTATAAGCAAGCACTGATTAAAATGCTCATTAGTACAGGAAGTAGCTGACTGGATCCCGAAACCTTCAAAATGAGCCTTCTTTAAAACACGACATCCTCCCTTTTTAGTACTGCCTTTGATTTATTGGGTCAAGAGGCCCTTTTTTGTTATTCCATCCATGTACAAGTACACAGTGGACTGAAATTACGTTCCTCCAGGAACAAGGTGCTACAGAGTATGAAGTGCAATGTGCAGACATACATGTGTAAACATAAAATGAACTAGAAATCAATACATTAAATACGATAAATTAAACAGACATTAGACTCAATGAACAAACAGGACAGTGGAACATACTGTGATCTGTGAGTGATAACATACATACACACAGCATTTACTGAGGTAGATTAACAGTGTAAACACAGTGTCAGCAGCAATGTGAGCTGTGTGTGTGTGTGGGAGAGAGAGAGAAAGAGAGAGTATGTGTGTGAGGTGGGTTTCAGTTCAGTTCTCAGATCAGTCCTTGTGAATTTAAAAACCTGAACAAAGCTGTTGCAGAGTCTGGCAGTAATGGCAGAATGCTCTGGTACCTTCTGCCAGACGGCAGCAGTGAAAAAGTCTGTGTGAGCGATGGGTGGGGTCGTCCACAACGCTGGTGGCTGTGTATGCAGTGTGTGGTGTAGATGTCCATGATGGAAGGGACAGAGACCCCGGGAATCTTCTCAGCTATCTTCTTTATACACTGCAGGGTCTTGTGGGCGGAGAAGGTGCAATTCCCAAACCAGGCCATGATGCAGCTGCTCAGGATGCTCTCCACAGGCCCCCTGTAGAACATGGTGAGGATGGGAGTGGGGAGACGAGCCTTCTTCAGTCTCTGCAGGAGGGAGAGGCACTGCTGGGCTCTCTTGGCTATGGAATTGTTGTTGAGGGACTAGGTGAGGTTATCTGTGATATGGACACAGAGGAATATGGTGCCCCTGATGATTTCCACAGCAGAGCCAGTGATGTTTAATGGAAAGTGGTCACCTTTCACTCTTCAGAAGTCAACAACCATCTCTTTAGTTTTGTTGACATTCAGACAGGTTGTTGGTTCTGCACCAATCTGATAGCTGCTGCACCTCCTCTGCACGCTGACCCATCATTCTTTCAGACACACCACAGTAGTGTCATTAGCAAACTTATTGATGTGGTTTAAGCTGTACTTTGCAGTACAGTCATGCGTCAGTAAAGTGAACAACAAAGGATCAAGTATACAACCCTGAGGGGCGCCAGTGCTCAGTGTGGTGGTGCTGGAGATGTTATTACCTATCCTGACTAACTACTATCAGTCAGGAAATGAGAGCCTGGTGGAGTATGATGGAGATGATAGTGTCATCTGTTGAGCGGTTGGGGTGATATGCAAATTACAGTAAAGGAGGGAGCTCACATTTATTGAGTTTGTATAGCCAGAATCCAATTGCAAAAGACACTGACCTACCCTAGAGTCGACCCCGGACAGTCAAGTGCCACAAAGTTGAACAAAAAAATTTGAGACTGGCAACTGTCTTTATCAGAAAATGTCACCAGCACTGAAGGAAGACAGCAGAATCTGAACAAGACACTGATGAAAAAAACTGTACTGAAAAAAAATTTAGCCTTGCAGTTTTTGTTGCTGGTAGCGCTAAATTTGAGATTTATACTATCAAGCCATCCTATCTATAATGCATGGACACTGGAGCACAATTCTCACAAACATATTGCCTGGAGACACAATGAACTTAACTCAAAGATCTGTTTAGAAACAATTATCTGAATTAGCACAGACTTCAAACATAGATGATGATATGCTTTGTGTAAACCAATCACATGCTAGCTGCCTTGGAACATCACATTGGCTTCACCCATTTGAGACTGTTTTAAGCGATTGTGAGAAGCATGAAAAACTTCATCAGTTCTATGATGACTATCAGTTCAATATCAGACCAGTTCAGCCTGTGTGCAATGGCAGCTTTTTGGTCTAAAACTAGGACTGCTTAAAAAGCACTATGTTACGACACCCTGACAGGCTACTGTTATGTACATAGTCCTCGTTTAAATCACTGAGGTAGAAGCATAGCAAACATAAATGGCAGCTGAATTTATAATTTACCAAGCTGAGCAACCACCCTTCATGTGTGGTCTGATGCTGTTGCTTTATATGTCTTGACTGAATGCCCCTGCTTGCCAGCATTCTAGACCATTTTACCCACTACAGAACTTCCTGCTGTCCAGGGCTATTGCCTGTAGGCCACTTGACCTCCTGAAATCCTGCTTATAAAAGACAGACACTTCTTCCTCTGTCTCTCAACAACAGTGAGGTCTTCTCATATTCTTACTAATAGATCATTACTGTAAACCCACAACAGTGTTTTTGACCTGTGATGCACTTCTAACAGCAATAATTGGTAACTACTGGTAACAGTGTCTAATTTGCATATGAGGTTTCTTCCTCTTGCTCTAAAGGAGTTTTTCCTTTCCAATGTCTCCCCTGACTTGCTCACTGGGGGTTTTGGACATTTGGATTTCCTGTAAAGCTGCTTTTAGTTTATATCTATAGAGGTTGTGTATCTGGGATTGTTTTCCCTTCAGCTTTATAAAAAAATATGTTCTTAACTTGTTTTACAACAACAGTGACAACGTTCTCTGGTAATCCAGATTTACAGGCAGGCCATATGAAAGTACACACAAAAGCAAAATGTTTTTTGATGAACAACCAGCTGAGTGAAACCTGAGGAGGAGTCTTTGTCTGGGTGCTTCAAGTGTGAAAGGAGAACCTGGAAGCGTGAAAGTCACCAAAGAATTAAAAAGAGATCATACTATCTAAACGTCCTACTAAAACATCAGCATAGCTGGCCACCAGCTGTGTAAACCAGCTGCCTTTTACACTGTATCAGTTAAGAACGTTTTTTCTTTCACCTAGAAAGCTTTTGGATATATATTATGTTTTGGATGCTGCTATGCTGATCAGCAGCAATTTAAATTGTTGTGCTGATTACCACCAAAACCACAATATGCTGTGTTTTTGATGCCACTGTGCTGGTTTACCAGCACGACCATGTTAGATCAAAACCTAAATCAGCACAAGATCAGCACTATAAACTGGAAACATGCTGCTTTTTTTTTTTGGCAATTATACATAGAATGAGCATTATTAATTTTAAACAAGCTACCAGGATTAGACCGAACCAAGCTTAAAGTCAGCTAGGTTAGCATGAAATACTGGGTCGTGATATTCCCAAATTAAGATTTCTGGGCAGATCGGAACTTATTAGAATCTCGAATGAGCATTTTATCATCAACAGTGATTAGATGGCTTGTCCTAATGACTGTTATTAGTTAGCCCTTTAGGTTTACAGTATATCAGCTTGCAAGAGGGGGGCTGAGAAAAGATACTGCTTAGGATGCAGAGAAGACTATTGCCTAATAAAACATAGCCCAATAATTGAAAATGCCGTTTACCATGAACAGAACAATAGAAGTGAGTAAATGGTTTTAATAGGTTTGGAATAACAATAGTTTCTTATTTCCATTAGAAAGTTATCATTTCTGTATTATGCAATAAATGAAACTCCACAAGCTCAATACAACTACTCGACACAATTACACAGTTCCTATGAGACATGGACCCATTGTCATCTGTGAGGAATTTGAAATGTAGAATATAGCCTGTTCATTTCTGGAGAAACAAAAACATTTTGTGATATTCTGGATGTGACAGCATCATTATGAAAGAACCATTTGCACTTTCACAGGTTGTTCTAATACAGCGAGTTCTGAAATGCCCTTTCACTTCCTTTAGGCTAAGGCCCTTTGGCTAAACGTCTGCAATATTTTCATCAGAACAGAACTTTCTCTCTTAATTACTCTGTCCTCCAGCTACTTTATTTGCATGGTTAGCATCACTGTGACAGCATGTCGGCACAGCTCCTAGATTACAATGGAACTTTCTAGTTGATGAGTGTCTTGGCAAGCTCAGAAAGGTTTTCAGATTAATCCTGGATTCAGATTAATCCTAGAAAGAGATATTTCTGGGACCCTATGTGCTCTCAATCAACCTTGATTTTAGGCATCAGGGAGTTTTATGATGTGAGAATAATTACCGTCACTGCGCTCTACTGAACTTAAAAGATGGCTCAGCTGTCTTGTAGATCTTTTTTCACAATAAAGAATCATGCATAACCCAGAACATCATAAAACGGAGCAACAGGGCTGCTTTTTTAAGATGGGAAATGATGAAGCATACTAAAACAATGCATCAGAGAAGCTTTCTCTGAGATCGTTTTATGTAGACAGTAAAGCTCTGTGGATGACATACTCTCTTTCAAGTTTGTTCAAACAGACTTATATCTGGTCTACACACATAATGGCCCTTCGTCATCAAAGCTGCTTAAAACTACGACAGACTGGAGAGGCTGGATAATGTACAGATTACTCTTGAAGCTATTGTAGAACATCACAACAATTTAGTTTTACTGGCATGGATAAATCAGTTTCTGCTGTATGCGATCATTATTCTCTTACACTCATCGTCAAAAGAGTAGTTGCACAAGTAGTTGCACCCAGAAGGATTCAACCGACAGGAATAGAACTTGATGGGAAGGTTTGACATCATGAGATATGCAAATGATTTAGGTTTCATGCTCAGCCATGTGACAAAAGAAAGGACGGGCGAAATCTGGACGACCTGTGTAAGAATATTCAAGCTGCATGGGATGGATTGTCGCAGGACACTATTAGGTACCTCTTTATGCCGAGACATGTGACATGTTGTGTTAGCAAACATAGGGGCCTGACTCCATGCTGAGAGACACTACTTCTGTATGTGAAGCTGAATGAATATTGCCCATATCAGTGTAAATTGATTGAGCACTTTTAGTACGGCAGGTCTAATAATATACATTCCTGGTCAGGGCATGTCCAAAATAACAAGCTTTTAATGACAAGCTTCTAACAACAAATCATGAAACAAATAGATAACGTGACTTTTAAGCTACTGGCTTTAATTTTTTTTAAATTAGTGAATCTTTGTTTATAAACCTGGAGACAACCTTTCAAATATCAATACTCAGCACTGATGGCTTCAAATGTTTGAAAAAATATTGCCAAGTTAGTTTGTTTTAATGTAATATAAAATAGGATTCAAATTTGGACACTGTCCTGAAGAAAACAATCAGTAAACGCCACTGTAATTTAGGCCTCGCTCAGGAATATGCAGGTGTAAAGTTTTAATGGACACACAACTGATCATCCATGGACAGGTGGAGGACACAATGTTCAACACATTTCAGACTTATGATAAGAAAGGTAAGAGAGAAGCCAGCAGAGAGTTGCAGGATGACCTGAAAGCAGCAGCTACTCAGAGAACAAGTTATAAACTCCACCACATCATTTCCATTCTTAAACTTCACACAAATCTCGTCCGCTAAAAGTCTACCCTGTCATGCACACCAAACGTTACACATGAGCATTTAGACAAACAGGATGGAATGCATGTTTGCACAATGTGCAGTTTAATCATTTTCTTTGAACACTCAAGCAGCAAAAAAGTTTTGGAAGATTATTTGGCTGCATGGCATTTCACAATAGAACAGCTCCTACAGATGGTTTCCTTAGAAACGGTTTGTAGTCCTGCAAACCAGCACAAACATGCATGCTTTCCAATGTTCTCAGTAAAAGTGATGAGTTGAACTAGTCCTGTTACACAATGTACAAGTCATGCAACCCCCTCAGTGTGGTGCCAGGAGTGGATAGCTTCCACGCGAACAGCAGAACACACCAGAGTTCACTGGAAGCGAACCCCAGACTGATTTGAGGAGGGGCAGACATTGGCTCTCAGGACCATTCAGCAGCTTAAAAAACAGCATTCACACTTGACCAGATAAATGTACCAAACTCACAGAGTTAGTAAACATGAATGGAGCAATGTGGCAGCAGAAAGTTCAACAAGTTATGACACAGAAAATACAGATAAAATAACTAGTGTCTAAAAGGCAGTGAAAGTGCTTGCATGGTCTGGCCGGTCTAATGACTCTAATCCCATTGCATGTTAACATTTTTAGTCCATTAGTGGGACCTTCACAGTTCTGGCAAGCTGGTTTACCAGGAGGAATAGACCAATATTGCTGCAATTACTGCTTATAGTATCCTTCTCAAAGCTACGAATGCCCACCCCCAGCTCTGCAACCCAGTACTAGAATGTTACAGTTGTATCTCACATTGTTTTACATGGTGTTACGTTTTATTTTTGCTTTGGTTCTGTGTCCATCATACTAATTTGCAAACATCTGAGGGCCAATAAAAAAGCACCATATAAATAACTGGCTCTATTATTGCTGTTATTATCAGTTTTTTTTCAGTATTTGCAGTTTTGGGATTCCAGTGGCACTCAAAATCCAGATGGAGGGCCATAAGTGAAGAGCAGAGGGGATAAGAAAGTGACATGCATATGTCATGCTAGTCTAGAGAGAAAGGTAAAAAGAGAAACTCACAAAATATGTTGGACATGATCCTTTTTATGATCCTTTTATATTATTGTTATGAAGAGGATTTTTTTTTTTAAATGAATTGAAGGTGGAGGTGGTTGATATAAGGAACTACCTTCACCACCAGACTTTTGCTCAAGAAAAAAATTCAAACTCAACAAAGACAAAACTGATGAATAATGAAAACATTGGTAAAATTTGCATACTCTCATTTTACTATCAGATTTGACCACCTGTAGTGTGAATAAGACATAATGAGAGCACATTTCAGATGGCCTGTAGTATAGCATGTGTTTAGTGGTCAATGTGAGAATTTAGACAGTGAGTGACCAGTAGGATTACTGCTTTTGGGTCCAATTAATGTTCCCTGATTCAACTGCTACCCTTTACACAGACCATCCTTCTTGACTACTAAAACGCCAATAAAAACGTGTGTACAAGAGACTTTGAATTGGATCTGTTTTATGGACTGTGGTGTGTGTCGGTGGGAGGACAATCTCTCAGCAAGTGAATGTACTGCCCTGGAGCAGAGGGAACTGCACACACAGCATGGCAAAGTCTTCTGTTTGGATCATCTGCTGTTTTTTTGTCATCGGAACAGCTGCGTAGTCCAGCAGTGTGCATCTGTTTTGAGGCAACAGCATGACCACTTGCTCATTATGTGTTATGAGTGCCCGAGAGGACTCGAATCAAGAAACTGTTTTCTACATTTTAAAGCAGGCTGCAGACTGTGGGTGCTTTTTAGCTTTGATTGTCAATGCCATTAAAACTATTGATTATCTTGCTTCATCTCAGAAACTCTATATGTGATCTCTTAGACGGCACATAGCAGCAGTTAAAGCAGCTGGAGTTCCAAAATGCACATTAATAACATTTTTAGGTGTAAACAAAGCCATTCAGAGTGGTTTAATGTGAAATAGTGAATTGTGGAAAAAACAGAGCAACGTGGTTACCTTGCAGTGGTGGTGATGGGAACCAAGGGCCAGGCAAATAAATATTATTCTGTTTACAATAATTGGTGAACCTACCTACCACTTTGCCATACAATGCCCTGCAGGGCATATGGACAGGGCTGCCCACTGCTCTGGTTAGGAGGCTAGTCGTGGGCTGGGGTTTGATTTTCCTGTACCGATAATACAGGACTGAATTGGCTTGGGCAAGCTACTTAACCCCGCCACTGCTCCCAGGGCACCATGGACAGGGCTTCCCACTGCTCCAGGCAAGTGTGGTAAGTGCCCTTTAGTGTGTGTCTTCACCAGAGTCTGTGTATGGGAGCTTTCACTTCAAGGATGGGTTAAATGAAGAAGGCAAATAAAAGGAAAAGTAAAATTGGCTTTACTTTTAAGATTTAAAATGTAAATTTTAATTTGAGTTTTAAACTCTAATTCTAATTACAATAAGAACGTACATTTTGTAGAGGCCTTAAACTAGTCACACATTTCCACCATTGTGAACAATTTTGAAATATGACATTTCACATCAACAAATCACTCTAATGGGCTTTATTTACATTGTTTATTTTTCATCATTTGTCAATAATGATTTTTTTAAAGATGCAAACACATTCATTCAGAGTGGTTTGATGTATAGTGGTTTATTGTAGAGAAACTTCTAGAGTGACTCTATTTCTTGTTACAGTGATGTGGATGCAACTATCTAAAACCACCAGTGAACCCACATGTGTATTCTGAGCTCCTGATGATAATAAAATATTCAGAAATCTAAAAGAATAAGTTTGGGGACTGTTTCTACTTTACAATGCCCTGCATGTACCCCTCCATTTTAAGTTCATTTAAATAAATTTATTAAAATACATTTTAAGTCAAAGGTTTATATAAGTTATATAAGTAACGTATGTAAGTTTATGTAAGGTTTATGTCATTCTCACAAACACAGTACACATAACATGCTTTCTGGCTTTTAGGGAGCACATGTATTTAGTCTGTTATGGCCTCCACAGGCAGAAATCTGACCAGCGGTTTTCTTAATTTTGGTGCTACCGTGACTTTTCTAAGGAGTTTGTGGAGTGTTTTCAAAGCACCAACAGACGCAGCTTTTGAACAATCCCATGTAAGCTTCCAGTCGTGCTCAGTCTTCCCTAAGCAAACAGCAGGCTAATACAGCATAAAAGTACATCTGTTCAGGCAGATGCTCAGGAGAAGGTAAAGCCGCAGAAGCGACTAAGGCAGGTCTCCCGTTGGGAATGGAATGCTGTTCAGAAAGTCCCTCATTCCGCTTTTCATTTTTAAACAGTCCCTCGGGACAAACGCTAGAAAAAAAACTTTTGGGAGTTTTTTTTTTTTTTAAGGTTCAGAGGCTGAAAATGTGCTCCCCGGTGTTTTCCATGGGATTGTACATTTAAATGAAAGCATGTTTTTTCGAAATCTTTGAATTATTCATCTGTGCTGTCAAGTGATAAGGCTTTTGTTAACGTTTTTTACACTGTGGAATATTAAAAAAAAGATTTCTTCCTTTTTTTATGCAGTTTTTGTTACCTGGCAAAGGTGATGTAAAAACAGGCAAAAAATAGAAAAATAACACACAGGCCCGAAGCACAATGTCTCTTCTGGACCCTGTACATCCTTGTTTTACATCAGGAACTATAATACTGTAAAGTATAATAACTTCTTAGTATGCTTCAACATTTGTTTACTTTAGTGATCATCACCACAATGCACAACACTCACATCGCAGGACATGCAATGTTCTAGGTGAGATAACGTAAATAAAACAGGTCATGCCACAACTTTTATGCTGCTTGATACCAAAAACACCTGCCAGGTTCCTTGACTCTTTGTGTTTAATGCATTAAACCTGATAGAGCCTTAAAAAAGTCAAGGACAAGAGACTGAATATTAATGTTCAAGTTGTCTGATGAAAAATCTCAGACATTTTTTCATAAGCCAATATATATTGCAGCAAATAATATTCTAATATCATTCAGACCTTCAGGACAGCACAATGGACTATGCTTTTCTGGGCTTGAGCTCTGATCTGATGCACAGAGGAAACTTATATTATGGTCTGGCGATTCAACCTTTCATACTGCTTGTGGAAATAATATACACTCTGGCCCAATAATTGTTATCAACATAAAGGTCAAAAGTCACATCTGTGGTTTACACATCTGTGAAAGCACCATTAACACATTTTAGAGCAACACATGCTGCCATTTCTAGATACAATTTTTCAGATAAAGGTCTACTTGGTACATTCTTGAACACAATGGTCAGCTCAGAAACACATGATGATTATGATGATGGAAAACAACTGTGGTGGATGACAGAAGAAAGTCAACAATCAAGAGAAGTAAACCAGAGTAATTACAGAGGGTTTACCACAAGACGTAAACCAAAATCAGAATCAGAGTTTTCCAAACAACAAAAAGGCCTGTACGGTCTGGGAACAACATCTTACGGACAAATAAAACACTAAACGACCTGATTGATGCAAATAAACTTCCAGTCTATTCCATGTTTGTTCCAAGTAGAAAAAGAGGTATTTTTTATGCTTTGGAATAATGAGAAAGTAGTTTGGGGTTATGTTGGTGGATGCAGTTTTGTCTTGTGGAAAACAAACTTCTTTTATATTATTCCAGTAATTTGCATCATTTTTTTTTTTTTTACATGGTCAAAATCATTCATTTAGACTTGGCCTTGAAACTTTCTGTTTTATTTGACTGGAGGACATTGTTATCAAAACAGCTTTAATTTAGACTGACAGGAATCTTATGTAATGCAATTTTGCACAACATAAAGCAATGCATAAGTAATACTCAGAACTTTACAAAATTACTCTCCAAAATTTTAGCTTTACAGGAGGAGAGAAAGATACGTTTCTACTTTCAGTAGAAGTCAGTGTTACAATATACTTTTCGTTTTACACAGTTTTATTCATCATAAACTTTTAACACAATGCAACTGTTTTTTTTTTCAAACAATGTAAGCCAATAAATACTTTGCAATAAATATTTTCCTTTGGAATGTGCCAATGTATGCCTATGACTACAGCCCCATGATTTGACCCTAGAATGAAAAGATGCTGTCATAGTGCGCGTATGAATATTTTGATTAGCTCTGCTGGGAGTGGCTAGTTTACAAGCAACATGTGTAAACAAATACAGAAAAAATACAAGTACAAGTACAGTGCATTGATTCTGAATCTGATATATATATCAAATTTAGAATCAATGCACTGAATATTATATATATATATATATATATATATATATATATATATATATATATATATATATATATATATATATATATATATATATGTGTGTGTGTATTTTGGGTGTGTGTATTTTGGGTTGTCGTTTAGGGTGGAGTTAGGGTGTTCTGTAACGGCTAATTTAACCTTTTTCATTTTACCTTTTTTGTTTATTTATTTTTTTACAAACATAAGATTTGATTGAAGGAGTCCTCAGTGTATTCTGTGATAATCTCATATTATTGTAGCAATACTGATAGTAAATATTGGTAGTGTCTAGGTTATCTTTTTTATCAATCAAATTCTTTAAACATATCTTTGTTTCTGCATAAGAGTGCACACTTTGTTCATATTCATATATACAAAGTCAAAAAGCATTTTGTGTGTAAATGATATCTAGGAGCATGGTTTACTTCTGGTCCTCATCAACAACCTTGATATCTGTTTCCTCTTGTTCCTGATGAATGCCTTTTACAGTGGTGAACTGATTCTGCAAATCAGAATGAAAGATTAATTTATCCGATATATGTATTTGTATATCTAAAAACCAAAGAAATTCATGTTTTTTTTGGTATCACATCACACTGTTAGCTTTCTTGGGCAATTGATTTCACTATAAAAAAACAAATTACACTGTCATTGTTGTATTAATTTAATGTAATTTTTTCTATGGGTGGAATGGGGAGGTGGTTTCAATAAACCAATGAAATTACTGCCATTGTTTTATGAATTCAATTTAATTTAATGTAATGTGAAGAGAGGAGGTGAGTTCATTTTTGCACTGGGAGTTGAGCCGCTGGTTGGCATTTTACAGGTTGGTATTATACACACATAAAAATAACGGTTTGGTAAAATTCCATTTGGGCAGCTCTCAACCTGAGAACTCCCAACTCCTCAACTCCTCAGTGTTTTTTTTTCTTTAAAGCTGATGTCTTGGTGATCACCTCATTGCTGCTGACAGCCCTACTGTGCAGTTCTGCTTCTATTAATAACCTCCATCAGCTACTACTCAAGCCTCTACAGATGGCTGAAGAGGGAGACAGGTGTGTGTTGGCTTTGGCTTGAAACCTGTAAGTCTCTGAAACTTTACTGTTGAGACAATGTGGCAAATTATATATGGCAGCTAAAGCTAATATACAGAGCTAATGACTCAACAAAGACACACATATACTAAGATAATTTTTGCTGAAAAGTGACTTGCTCATTTCATACACTGGCTTGGTTGAAACTGTAACCTGGTAATGCCAAAAGTTAACAAATCGATTCAAGTTTTTTTAACTTATTTTATTAACACCTAAAATAAAAAAGCCCATATAGTATCTCATAATTACGACTTACTATCTCATATTTATCACTTACTATCTCATATTTATCACTTACTGTATGGCCTTTTTTTCTTTAAGTGGCAGAAATTAGCTTCCATACAACTGTATAATGATCATAATGATGAGTTACAGAAATATATCCGCATCATTTTCCATTGGAAACATTCTCACTGTTTGGGTAAACTACTCAAAGACACATCAACTGCAAAAGCACCAATCACTAACATTGTGCTGAAAGTTTAGATTACATTTACTTTCCTAATGCGTAAAAGTATAAACAATAACTGCTATGTCAGGCCCTTTGGTCTGTAGTGTGTTGCGAAATAGATGCAAATGATTGCAATTTGCATTTTATCCACCCACTTTTGCACCTTCTGTCCATTACTTTGCCACTTCATAAGCCCAAAACTGCATATTAATTTGAGTACTTGCACTCACATAAGAATCTCCAAATTAAGATCAGCAGACCTCTGAGCACTAGCGTAGGAGAACACGTCCCAAGATCTTAAAACACATACTAACACACTGGAAAATAAATGAATAATAATAGTTAGCTGGTGCAATTCATGTCCTAAAATACTGATGTCTGATGTAAGTACTGCTGAGCTGAAGTCTCGACTCATAAGCAAACAGTGTCAGTCTTGGTTTGATATTTCTGATGAGTAGATCTCTTTCACCTTTGCACTGTGACACAAATAAATATTTTATCAGCGGTCCTGCAGTCAGAAAGTGACTAGTAAAGGATAGGGTTGGGGGTGGCTGACACTGTGCTTAATGACAGATGGGCTACAGTCTGTAATTGCACTCCCATTCAGTGGAACTATAAGATGGGTTCACATTATAATATGGCAAGTCAGGAGAAATACCAGTACCAAGATCAAACTCCACCGCTCAATTTACCTTCCCTTTACGTTAAAGAGTAAAGAGATACAGATCACCCCCCGTTTCCATGAGGTGTCCTAATGACAGTACACATTCCCTCATTCTGCTCTCCCCTTAATCACGTGTCGATCAGATGAACTTCATCCTACAGACATTCAACTAACAAACTAATAGCATTAATGAATCTCTATTAATATATATATTACCTCTGCTGTTAGTGTAAGATAGTGCCTAAAGGCCAAAGAAACACTAAGCTTAATTATTTTTTAAATACTTACATTTCCCTCATCTGCAGTTTTACTTTGGACAGTTGGTGTTAATCCGTCTTTTAGGAAAAAGTGGCGTTGCCACTGCTGTGTTGTACAAACTCAGGCTGGAAAAAAAAAACTGGTTAATAATGACTTCTTATTCACCAGTTTCAGATTTTCACATTCCACCTTAAATGTTGCAGCAGTAACCTGAAGTAATAGAGTATAACTGCTGCTCCATTTAATGTAGAAATAATGAAATTTTAACAAAAAGCTGGACAGGTAGCCTGATGAACCAGAAACTGCTGCTCCATTAAGGTGGAATGGTGTATTTCTAATACAAAGATGGGCAGGTAGCTTGATGCGCCACAATTATTCTAATTACTCCAATAACTCCTGTGTCGTTTATGGTAGTAATAACTATGTCAAGTGTTTAATTGTCATTCCTTAATATAACTTGTATTCATTGGAACACAGTGTCATTCCTCAGGCTTCATGGTGGAATACGCAACAGCAGCACATTATACAGAACTACAGAAAGTACAGGTACAGGTACTGTAAAACAAGTGTGGAACATACAATAAATACACCAAACCATAAATATACAGATCATGGTTGCGCAAGACAAAAATTAGCACACAGGACAAAAATAGCAATTTTAACCTGCAGTTAAAAGAAGCAAAATCTTTTAACTGCAGGTGGTAAATAGAACTAATGTAAAGAGTGCCAATGTAAACTGGGCAGGTGGTGTTGAGGGTCCAGGTGAGGTCACCTGTGCTCTTGACTCTCTCCACAGCTGAGCTATTGATTTACAGTGAAAAATGATCTCCACCATGAGACCTCCTGAAGTCAACAACCATCTCCTTCATCTTATAATTGTCTTTTCTGTCTGGGTGGCCCAGTAAGAGGTAAATGATGGTAGATATTATAAAGCACTCTGTGGATAACTGCATAGTACTTGATCGGTGGGAGGTGGCATGGTATTTCTCGCTAGTTGGTTGTTGTGTGCCTCAAATCCTGAGTAGAAATCCTTGAGCATCTCAGAGTGAGGCATCACCATTACAGACATGTGATGTCACTTATAATCAGCACTGGCCCAAATGCCCTGCCATATACGTTGTGCATCTCCAGTGTCTAGAAAGTGTCTGTGGATTCTCTGTGCATAGCTGTGCTTTGCCTTTTTGATAGCCTGGGACAGGTTAGCTCTTGCTGTGCTGAGAGAGCTGCCTTGTCATCAGATTTGAAGGCAGAATTCCGGGTTTTTATCAGCGTCCACAGCTCTGCAGTCATCCATGAGGAGTCAAATCTAAAGGGTTTGATAAATCCCATGCTTTCTGACTTGTGGGTTTTTAGGGACTGCCGATACCCAAACGTATGTACAGAAGAACTGATGTAAGTTCTCCTTTAAATAATTAAATACAGTAAGCTACAATGCCATGCTAAAAAGTAAGAGTTATGCTGTTTATCCAGGGACACTGAATATCAAATGTTTATTGTATTTTAATATAAATGTTTTGAGCCAGACAGAGTCAGCTTAATAATTAGCCTTGGGAGAGATGAGAAGAACAAGCGAGAACAGGGTTTGTGGTTAATGTCATGGAGTCTGTGATACCATCATTAGCATTACCATTAGCAGGGAAATCTGGTTGTCTATGCCAAAAAGTCAGAACCAGGTCATGACAATGATCCAAATCACAAAAATGTGTCAGGCAGCAAACAATCAAGCTTTCCAACATCCCAGTCCCCTGAACTAAATTCCAAAACCTACAAAGGAGAGTCCAGTAGAGAAGACCCTGGGTTTGGAAGTCTTTGTAATGGAGATGATTTGCAGTTATGTCAGCAAACCGAGGTTGCATAATGGTCACCAGTCTGATGTTGCATACAGTACTAACTGGAATACTGAAGGTTATTAACTTTAAATAAAGGTTAGATGTATGTCATATATTTAGAGTGAAATTAAGCTAATTAAGCACATTTCCTCATTGTTTTACACCTTTACCAAGGGTGTCAATAGTCATAGTTCTGGCTGTATGTCATAATGGATGGATGGATGGATGGATGTGCATGCAGACTGAGGTTATTGCTATACTTGTCAAAAGGTTAATTAATACTGTGTGTAAAAGATGTCAGCATCCTGCAATGTCTGCAATAAAAGGAAGAACTACACAAGGCTGTTACAACTGTCATTGTTGCTTTTAACATGCAAAACTTTGGCTGACAAAAATCAGCCATCGGCCAATTTGACTGTAAAGGAAACAGAATGAAAAATTCATGGTCAGTGCATTACCGTTTAGCAATCCTGCTGCTTTTCTGAAAGGGCTCTTTGCAGGCTGACAATTTTTTGAAAACATTCCAAAATTTCTCATTGCTGAAAAGAAAACAATGTCATTGGGAGCTGTTTGATGTGAAATGATTGCAGGGGAGCTTCACAGTGGTGGTGTCCACTTTGCATATATAACCATTCTATGAACTGTCTAAAACTTTCAGTGAACTTAAACATGTCTTCTGAGATTTTATATGTAATGTTGATTAGGGGTTTAAATAGGGCTAAATCTTAGATTTCTTTTACTTTTATGGACTCTTTTGCCCTTTTAATACACTTCATGTACCTTTGTGCCTCAGTGTACTGACCTGTAGCAATACTATGTAACATCTTTCTGTCATAATTGCCATTATACAAATACAGGGTTGTGCAGTATAATGAAAAACAATTGGGTGTCTTCTCCAGTGCAGCAATAAAAAAAAATTATAAATAATAGCGCAACGACAAAAACACAAATGCAATATGTGCAGGAACAGTACATGTGTGTCAGAATCTTACTAGAACTGAGGTGCAAACAGCAGTTAACGGAACATTTATACATCAAACTACTAGTGACTTTGTTTATGTCCATTATGCAGAAATTGGTATCCCCCGTCAATAACTTCTCCACCTGTGTTCCCCGTATTTTCACCAGTTCTACAAAGGGCTGTTCTGGGCAGTGATGTCTTTTGTTATAAATATATTTTATAGGATGTAGTTTTATGCAATAGCTGAAGTGCTATTTGGCTCCATTTCTAACGGCAGCTGACTTTCAAAGATAATTACTGTAATTATTGTAGCGCTCCTCTGCGCCTCAAACAGGTCGCTTAGGCCATTTTGTGAAGTTTCAGCATTCTTTTTCTAGCACGTCCTGGAGGCCTGTTTTCTCAGCCGCTCCGTCATTTACTTGGCCATGAGTCGTATCTTCTATCCACAAGCTACAGTTCAAACACAAACAACAGCTCTACCTCTCGGCTCGGTGCAGCGAGTGTGAACCACCTCTCAGAGGATCGGAATTGTGCATGCAGTGAAACTTTTGGCAGAGTCTGCAATAACCTGTGAAAGACCCTCTTTTGTAGGTGGTAGTTGATGACTCAGAGATACTCCTTGATGTAACAGTATTTTCCAGATAGAGAGGAGATCACCCAGTAGGGCGGTAAAAGTTGGCCATGCGCCAGAACTAAGTGGTACCTACCTGGCATACCATCAGACTACTCAAAGTAAAACGTTCAATATTTAAGTAGGACGTACTTTTCGTCACAGTTGGATATCTGACATTTCTGCATGCAACTTGCTTGAGTTTCTTCACACTTCTTTTTTCATGCCAGGGTGAGTCACTCGCAAGCTGCCCTTTCTTTCCCTTTAAAAGCAGCAAATGAATTAAAGATAAAAGTAGGCTCAGAAATGACTTTAGACTTTTAAATTACACAGGGTTAAAGGAGCAATTTTGCCCTGCAGATTTGTGATATGTTTGGATAGAAAAGGGCGTGGAGGTGCCCAAGCGAAAAAAAAAGAGAAAGAAATTGCCGAAATTGGATATGGTCACAGCCTTTGAAAGGGTCGTTGAGAGGTTGTCTTCTAATGTGTAGTTATTTGCGGCATGTGCCGGGCACTCCCAGCCACTGTTATCGCTGTCAGTGGCCTCCGTGTGGGGGAGGGAGTAATGTGGGATACAGTTCTCAGAGCCCATATTACCACTGAAAAAAGTGATGACATCCTTCACGGTGTAATCACGAGTGATGATCTGCCGCTGATGTGGGCTGTCCACTACAGAGAGAAACCTGCATAGTGTTTTAGAAACTCGTTCATGTGAGTACAGTGCTGTGCATACATTTTCCACGTATGTAGCGATAATATATTATAAAAGCCCAAAATATATAAAAAACATTCTTAGCACTGAGATAGAAATGATAATAAAAGCTTGTGTTATACAAACACACAGGTATATACACGTATCATCAAAATATCGTTATTAACTTTAGTGGGTAGGTTTGACATTGTGAGACATGCAAATGAGTGTGCATCTAACGTAAGCAAGGATGGGCCTTATTGCTGTACCTGGCTGACTGACCAATGGTGTGACCATACCCCTTTAGATGTGTCTAGGAGTAGCATGGGGAAGCTACATGGAGCATGTAATGTGTGGTGGTAGGAAAGAAACACTGGAATTGCTCGCAGACAGTACTGATTAGGAGAAATGGGTGTATAATACAAGAATGCAGAATAGCAATGGTGGTAGCAGAGCAGAGCTAGTAAGACAAAATAAGAAAAGTTGGAAAATGAAGCAAAACATATAGCTAAACAAGGCAGCAGGTTAAAAGTGTAATAGAAGTGTAATGAAATGGACTTGTAGCACAAGCTTCTAAGCTAAGGTTTAGCAGCAGCAGCAAAAGTGGACAGTGGGCAGTGCCAAAAAAAAATAAAAAATAAAACAGCTGACCTGGCTAACTAAAGCTATCCTGCCAAGATAAGTCCAGCGGGTGGCCTCTCCCCTTACCTGATGTGTCTATACAAAGTGGTACTATGGTTAGGGTTAGTAAAGACATGCCCAAACTGTACTGAAGGCCTGGTGTCACTCTACCGCATAACCTGCAGAAAAAGAATGAGCCGCACGAAGCTGCATGGGATGGAGTATCTCAGGACATCATTAGGGACCTCTACAACTCCATGCCGAGATGTTTGTGTGTTGTGTCTGATCCACTCAAACCAGCACAACACACACTAATACACCACCACGTTAGTGTCACTGCAGTGCTGAGAATCATCCACCACACAAATGATACCTCCTCTGTGGAGGCCTGTGGGTGTGCTGACTATTAAAGAACAGGGTAAAAGGGGATAACAAAGTAGACTGAAAACCAGATGGACGGCAGCCTGTAACTGTTGAACAACAAAGTGCTCCTGTATGGTAAGTGAAGCTGATAAAATTAAGAAGTGATACACTGCACTGAATGTCTTGTTCCATGTGTGGAAAATTTGGTCCAAAGCAGGTGCTAATGATTGGCAAAAAGAATTGACTGCCATTTGGCATGCCAAAGGCCATAGTGTGAAGGAAGTGACTGAATTTGCAGGCGTATGTATATATATATATATATATATATATATATATATATATATATATATATATATATATATATATATATATATATATATAGCATGCATATATATACATGCAAAGGTTTCAGCACTCCACAATTTCTGTTATTGTCAGCAAGATCATTTTTATTTCCGTATTTTATAGTTTTAAAAAAAGGAACATGCCTGAAGGTCTCCTCGATCAGTATTTGCTAAGACCCCCTATGGCAAGTATCACAGCTTGTTAACACTTCTTGTAGCCAGCTAAGAGTCTTTTATTTCTTATTTCTCTTTCTAATATTCTTCCTTGCAAAGGGCGTCTACGTCTACCAGAACGCCTCAGGCAGAAGTAAAGAAAGGTTTTTTTACTCCTTGATATGATTTTACAGTTTAATAGATGTATTTATTTGGAAATTTGTTTGTCTAGACCCTTTGTGTTAAGCATTGGGACCCTCAGATCCTGTCAACCGGGACGGCAGGGGTGAAGCCCACTCCCTGAACAATCAAACTGGTGGCAGTGGGAAGATAGAAGGGCAGCAGAAGCAATGGGCTTTAAGTCCATTACTACTAATAATTATTAATGATAATTTAGTTTTTTTTTTGGATTGCAAATCCTATGAGCTGTTCTCTCAAACCGTTTTCTTGATCTTCCAGATCTCAACTTGACCTCAGTTGCTACTGTTAACTGCCATAGGTCAGGAAACAGTTACCTGAAATGCCTTGCTATCTTTTTATAGCTGTCTCCTACTCCTACAATAATTGGGCATTAATTATTTTCATTTCCAGAGTGTTAGGCAGCCACTTAGAGGAGCCAATGGCTGCTGATAGCTGGGACAAGGTTTGAAAATTTGCATTACCTGGCATTTCCTAACAATGACTGTGAACAAGCCATAGCCCTAACAAGCTAATTAAGGACCAAGTCTCTTGCATGATGCTCCTTTCCTTCTTCACTCTAAGGTATATTTCTTAAAACTTTGAAAATAATATTTTATCTTCTTCTCACTTAATTATTTACAGTAGCAAAAATGTTGACCCGGCAGTGTCAAATGTTTATACACATATATAAGTAACTTTTTTCTGCGCATTTTAGAAACCCACAAAAGTAGTGGTGCGAGAGCATGTGGTCAGGGAGTTAAATAAATTAAAAAATAATTAAATTAAAAAACAAATGTGATTTTTTTATTTATTTGTTTTATTTATTCTTCAGAAAGCATGCTAAAGACTACAGGGCATGACTTAACTCCTGATTCCTGAGATCTTTATTTCAAAAATGTCCAGAAGGCATGGTGTCCTTCCACCTCTACCCTCACCACAAAATCTGCAGGAACTGTGTGAGAATATTTAAGATACATGGGATGGATTATTGCAGGACACCATTAGGAGATGGTGAACTCTAGCAAACCTTTAGCAAACATGGTGGCCCGATGCCATACTGAGAGACACTACTCCTGTATAAATATTCCCCCATATTATATATATATATATATATATATATATATATATATATATATATATATATATATATATATATATATATACTCATATCAGTCTAGATTTATCATCATTTATTGTTCCTGGTAACCTTTATCTTCCTTTCCAATAGCATTGCAATCCGACAAAAAACTGAATAAATATATCTATACATGTATTTATTATGTGTATTTAATAGTAAAAATAGTTTAATTATGAGAAAATATAGCTAGTTATATACAATTCTAAATATTTATTGCCAGCATCTCTGAAAAATAAAAATCAACTAACTAGAGTAATGAGAGTAATAGAAGCTTACAATGACTCTCAACATCATTGACCCTTAAAAGTATTTGGATATTTTAACCACTTAACCGTTGGTGAACTCTTATGACGTTTTTGGGTTACACCATATAATGTTTTATAAAAAGACGTTTGTTTCAGAGAAAAGGCACAACATCAAACGGACGGAGAATTGTTTTTATAGAGAAATCCTAGAGATAAATTTAAACCAGGAATTGCCAGAAAAGCTGTTTTTCTTTAAATAGTGTCAGTGTGCTTGTGTTCATTGGTATGATCATAAACCAAGAAGGCAATATGAAAGGGAAACTGCAAAACTCTGCAAAGAAATGACTGACACAATAATGATCTGTAACATATCAGCTGTCTTTCAAGAGAACCCGTTGAATGATATGTCTGAAATTAATGCCATGTAGTTCTGTTCTCTAAGGTGATGGTATTTACTCAGATACAGCTCATTTCATTGAAGTAACTTTTGTGAAGTAAAATATAAATGCTGTGATACTAATAAAAATAAAAATATTAGCTCTTAAAAATGAGCTGTTTTGCCCATAAATACCTAATGCATAATTAAACTCTTCTGAGTTTTGAGATGCTTGAATTGTGCAATACTTGCAGTAGTTGCTACGGATATGAAGGGTTAGCTTAGCGCTGGTGTTGTACTGAACTGCTGCTAAGTGGTAAGCAGCAGAGTAGCAGGCGATGAGGTGAATTTTGTAACTATATATAAACAATAAATTGAATCTGCAATAAACATACTGCCAGGGAAAGTACACTGTAATCAGGTAACAGCAATGTGTCTTATCACAATGTATTCTGAAAGTGTTCCAAACACATTCTGAATATGTTGCTTCTATATATTTATGATATTAAGCTGACGCTCTTATCCAGAGCGACTTACAAGGGTAGTCATATTACAGGTAGGTCAAAGTGGTGTTAGGAGTCTTGCCCAAGGTCTCTTATTGGTGTAGCACAGCCTAGTCACCTAGACCGGGAATCGAACCCTAGTCTCCAACATGTGGTAGTGGTGGTTCCCTGGAGGGTAGTGGTGTTATCCGCTGAGCTACACCAACCACTATATGCACTGGATCTAATAAGGTACTGGATACCTTTAGGCCTGTGTACTCAGCCTATTGGTACTTCAGCCATTGGTACGTTTTCAAGGTTTTTTTCAAGTTTTTCCGTAAGTGCTTGGAAACGCCAGGGTAGATTTGAACTCCAAACTAAATTTTAATTCTCCAAAGTGCTGTGCAATTATTTTGAGTAGAAAACCAAGACAATCTAGTTAAAACACACTGAACTGAAAAACAAGTTTCAGGTATCAAACTGATATACTGTATTGCTATATACCCCATAATTATTAAGAGCAACAAGATGGTAAGTGCCATATTAACACATATGCATAAATATACTCACAAAGTCACAAATTTACGCAGCACATTAAATCAGAATCTCAACCAAGTGCTCTATTATGTAAGCTATGTGGAATAAACTATGTGGGTTAAAATGACCCCACAACCAAATACATATACATATACATATACATATACATATACATATACATATACATATACATATACATATATCAAAGGAATCAGTGAAGTATTTATATATGGCACCTCAAGCTCTAGATTAAAATACATGTATACAGCAGACATCATTTAACACACCATCACTGTTTTGAACTGGCCGCTTGGACTGTGGGGTATCTCCAATGGACTTAGATTCATAGATTAATAAACACAAGCATTAAGTATTAAAACACACAATCATAGTGTCTTTTTAATGTTGTGCAGAGCTACAGCTATGGCTCTTGCCTGTGTACTTTATCTACATTATCTAGGCAATTTCAGGTGTAGACTATTTCATACAAGTAACTGTCAATTTGTTAAAAGTGGTTTGAATCAGCCTGTTTTGCTGTGTGCAGTAACTGTTCTAGTGCTGCTGTTAGCTGACAGCTATGTGTTGAGTGTCTTATCATTTCAATGTTTAATGGGTAAAAGGGCTTGAGACTGAGGACGTGCAGCCTACGCCACACAGATGTGGAAACTGGTCATGTAAATCTGTGCTTATTGCTGGTGTAGCAAGCGTAGTAGGGAGTAGGGCAAAGCGTCATCCCTGAGTTTGTAGCTCAAAGATTGCTGTATTTTTGTATTCCGCATTTGGGGGCTGTTGTCTGGCTCCTGCAGTTACTGTCTTGAACTTTCAGTATGAAATCACCAGCACAGCGAAGTCATTTCACAGGGCTACAACTGCACAGGCATGGGAAATGGAAAGCCCTTTGCCAGGCAGCATCCAAACAAACTAATGCTTTTCACACCTCAACAGAAATTTAATCTGGGTATTTGTTTCTCTCTCTCTCTCTTTCTCTCTCTCTCTCTTTGCTTCTCACACACACACACACACACACATATGCACGCACACACACACACACACACACACTCAAACACATGCATACAAATTCTAGCAAACACACGCTGGCCTGTCAATTTTGCCTGGCTGTAGTACCTGACTGACCCTACAGACTGCGAACATGGCAATGGGTCATCTTTAGTGATCAAAAGAGTCTTACATTTGTCTTGTACAGAGAGACTGGGGTCACTCAGTATTCAGAATATTCCCAGGTGGATGTTGATGGACGTTGGTGCATTCAGTGGTCTGACCACCTCAGGGAAGAAGCTGTTGCAGAGTCTGTAGGTGATGGACCGGATGCTCTGGTACCTTCTGCCAGATCCACAGGGGTGCAACAGCCATGAATGGGGTTGAAGGGGTCGTCCAGATTGCTGGTGACCTTGCAGATGCAGCACTTGTGTTAGGAGGTATCAGGGGTGGATGCGGATGAAGAGACATGAGTGATCTTCTCAGCTGTTCTCATAATCTGCAACAGGGTCCTGTGATCTGACATGCTGCATTTCAAAAAGTGAAACAGCTGGTCAGGACACCTCTTCAGTCCCCTTGTTGAATGTAGTGAGGATGGAAGAGGGAAATTTGCTCTCCCTTTTCTCCTCAAGAAGAGCTTTCTTAGTCGGGAGTTGTCAGTTACGTGATGGGATGATTTATGTCATCTAACACTGCTTCCTCTTGGCTTCCTGACAGATTGACAGTAGAAACATTATACATTCTGTGTATTATGCATCACTCTTGTGTGTGCTTATATGTAGAAGACATATCAGTAGAGATACTGGTGCACTTTGCCAGTGATGCGTTGTGGCCTCAGGCCAGCTGCTTAAAATCGGCTCCGTTTCATGCATGTCAGAGAACTTGAGGGCTTTGAATGTCATTAACGCTGATTCTCCTTTCAACACTTTTCCTTCATGTCCCTGATTATAGACGTTTACTCAGAATCTGAACAGCTCTTTGTGTTCAGAGTTATTTATGGCACTGTTGTGCTGACTTTAAAAAAAAAAAGTTTTAATCTTCTTACTGAAGTGGGAAGGAATTCGCCCTCTTCATGGAAGGTTTCTAACCCCTCTCTGGCTTTGCTATAAGGGGGTTATCAGTGGCAGAGCTGATTCCTAGTACAACCAATGAAAGATCCCAGAAGATGGAATATTGTGGAGCAAGGTCATGGCAAGATACTTAACTTGATGACTAAAAATGTTTGCAGCTGTCAGTAGCCTGTATTCTTATGTGATGGGAAGTTGAAGCTCCACTGGGAATTGCTATGGGCAGAGATCAAAGCCTGTCTCATTTTATCTTCCTTCAGATATAGGCTTAAAGCCTGCATCACCTTCTTTTCATAAAATTACTTTCACTTACAAATTGCTAGTCACTGTTGTATGCCCACTGGCCACTTTATTAAAAACACCTGCCTTGTCCAACTTGCTGGTGTACAGAGACTGTAGTCCATCTGTTGCAATGCACAATGTGTGTTAGCCATCTGTAGTCTTTCATCAACGGTCAGTTTATGACCACAGAGCTGCTCTCGGCTGGGTGTTTTGAGTGGTGGATCACTGTCAGCCTAGCAACATATTGCCGCTGTCCAAAAGGGAACAAGTCCATTTGTCCTAATTTTTATTTTTCTGGATCATTTAAGCACAGTGGCTGTCCTTTACACTATGTGAATGATGAATGGACTGATACAAAGGGTCCAACATCGCTAGGACTAAAATCCCTTTATGTTACCTCACATTAAGTGTTGTGTTTTTGACAGCGACAATGTATAAAACCTAGCAGCTGTGTGGTTCCTCATACACTTGTACCAGTGACACGTACACCGCACTCTCATGGCTATTTCAATGTCTTTGCTGCCAGCAGCCAAATAATATTAGCCCTGTGGACAGAAACCGATGATCGATGATGACTGTGTTAGAAGGTGGCTCACAAACTGTGCATGGAAACAGATGGACTACAGTCCATATTTCACACATATACAGCGAACCTGTGGGGGAAATTAAAGGGAGATAGGAGTGAAAATGCAGTTTAAAGCTGAAGCACACCATTTGTTTACTATTTTATTATTTATTTTCATTTATATTTTTTGATAGCAGCCAATAAATCAAATGTACTGACAATAAAAAAATTACAGTGTTAACTATGGAGGCCAAAGGACGGCAAAAACCTCATCCAAACAATTAAATGGGATGATTGTATGACCTACCTGCCTGTCAGCCTATGGCTGAGAGCAGGGTGTGTGTTTTTTTGGGTTGGATTTTTCAAAAAGTAGTTTACTAGCTTAACACCATGTCAGTGTTGCCATGAATGCAAAGGTGTCACGCCAGATTGTGGAGTGACTCAGAATGGCTGCTTTTGTCTTGGTGGAGACGAATCTGTGTGTGGTCGATTTGTTGTCACTTCTGCGTGCAACTGTTTTTTGATGATAACTACAACTGTAGATTAATATGAATTAGGTATAATAACAAATTAACATTCAACATTTACCTGTAAATAATAACATGGACAATGAACTGATGATCACAAAACACTGAATTCTAAATAGATTTACTGTTGTTTGATGAGAGTTCTGAAATAACTGAGCAGACATTGAATACTGAAATTAGAATAGTGTGAAATAAAGGACTTTTTCTTTCTGTCCTTGCACCAAGCTGGTGGTGGGAATGGGTATCATTTGAATTTTATTCATTCTAATTTAAAACATGCTTATCCTTTTTCAGTTCTTATTGATTCTTATCTATATTAACGTAATAAAATAGATACTACATGTTTGCACATAAAGAGCCTCTATATTTTTTTATCTCTCAACTTTGTGGTTTATAAATTGTAGCCTTTTAATTGCTACATCAACGGTTTAGGCATTATCAACAGTGACAGCCAGTTTTTTATCCATTATTGCAAAATGTCACTAAGTGTGCATCATGAACTGCTTTTGTTTTCAGTACCATCTGTCTCATTCTTCTCTTCCTGACATAGTGTGCTGTCACTGTCAGGTAATAATCTTGAGACATGTTGTTGCTGAGATCTGACATTAGCTCAGCTGATTAGTAAAAAGATCTCCAGGGGGTACTCTGAATTTAGTTCCGTGGACAGAAGTAGCAAACTAGCATGCTAACTTTCTATTTTAACTCGAAATACCTAAATGATGGTGACTCAACAACTGAGACTGGATGTATTTTGTGTTATAAATGCTGTCACCATTCTCACTGGTCAACATTCCTCATTGGTCTTCCTGTTTACTCTCCATGAGACATCCTGTATGCATGTTGCGTTAGCAAACATGGCACCCTGATGCTGAGAGACTCTACTTCTGTATGTGTAGCTGAAATAATATATGTGTAATTAAAAAAATGTGTGTGTGGGATTACTTTAGTGAACATGCTTTAGTGCAAGAATGCGTCATCAAATTATAACAGTGAGACATTAGCTTGGGCGAGTACCATGCAGGAAACAGGCACATTTTGCTGCATTGGATAGAAATTGGATAGGAAATGCTTCTTAAGTGTTGTTCAAAACATTAGGGACATTCTGACCAGCACAAATTAGCATCTTGCAGCGGCTTGGTGGAAATTGTAGTAATATTCTCCCTGCCTATTTTCTTTCTCCTTTTCTGATGCTAGTGGAACAATCATTGGTATTTCCTGTATTTGTGAGTCATAATGGAAAGCTCTAAATGCCCAGTTACTACTGCGGGAGGTGTGAAAGCGAGGCAGTGTAATATTTAGGCAGGAAAGGGAGCCACAGAGAGCTAAGCTTGAAAAATCAAGGCATTTGTGATTGGTTAGCCCTGATCAAAGTATGTAGGGGTATCCGAGTGGCAGCAATCCTGGCAACTGCTTCCCTACTGCCCTCAATCACCCCTTCCATCTTCACCCCCTGGGGAGCATCTCTCTCACACTGCCACTGTACTGCCATCAGACCTAATGCAGCCTGCTGTGGTTGGCAGACAGACAGATCACTCAGGCGCGTTTTTAATATGGACTGAATATTCGGAGCCCATTGCTGTGCATAGAGAGGACTGGAAGGCTGGAAATTAAGAATTGCAACATAAAAGTATGAGGGATGTAGAACACCAATGCTGTAAGGATGTTCTGAAGAATGTCAGGTTGACAGATGCTCTAAAAATCTTATATTCATATAAACTGTATGGTAATATAGCATGCTAGAAAGATTAGAATGTCGAAACCACAGTATTCACCGTATTCACTCAAATTGTTGCATTCATTTACGAGTAGATAAATACTGAACATGTCAGATACGACATACAGTCAACAGTTGTTTTACTGTGCTGTATTGTGAACCTTCGGGAGATAAATAAAGTATCTATCTATCTATCTATCTATCTATCTATCTATCTATCTATCTATCTATCTATCTATCTATCTATCTATCTATCTATCTATCTATCTATCTATCTATCTATCTATCTATCTATTCCAGTAGTATGGAGGGATGTGGTTTTCAAGGTTGATTAACTTAAGGGTTATTCATAACACAACATACAATCACTGGAGGATTTAATGATTCTAGGGTAGGTAAAAGACAGGAATGGTGTTTGCATTTACACTGTACACAAAATATCTGGAGGTAAATCTTAGCACATTAACTGATCTAGTTGATCATATCTAATACTGCCCATTTTGAGAATGTTGTAATAATAGTACAATAGTATTTATTTAATTTATAGACTGTTTAAATTGATTAAGTGGCATGATCTCACTCTTATAGCAGGCAGTAATAAGCTTAACTTATATTGATCTAGACTGATCTGCCAGTATTGTTGTGTATATTGTTTTCTGACAAGATTGTATTAGAGATAATTTGGTAGAGAGTAACACAGAAGTAAAGAAATTAGTTTTTCTTTTATTTCATTTGTTTTCCTGGAACTCTTAATGTAATTACAGGACAGTTTGAGAGATGTCATTAATAACTTGAATCTATTACCCAGCACTGGAGTTACATATGCTATTATATTATAGCACTAGAATGAGGTTTGGGAGTGTAGCAACAAAGCCTTCCTTTATTATCATTGATATTGCTATCCACCTCTGAATACCACTTGGCCAGTAAGGGAATGGAGTTTAATGCTGAATGGTTCTGCAGATTGGTAAGTGAATGAGATGAGGAGTGAATAGAGCAGACAGATCGCCTACAGCCATTCCTATACATGGTAAACACTAACACTGCCAACTAACTGCTTAGCCCAGTGCACGCAGCATATGCAGCACATCTTTAATCTAATTACAACAACTATTCACATGATTAAAGCCTCTTTAACTTTATTTCTGAAAAAGCTATAAGCGTGTGTCAACACTGACTTTACTAAAAGTGGATAGCCAAGACGAGAACTAGAAAATGAGTGTGAATGCTTCTCTTATGCTGCACTTCTTTTATGAATGAGAAATGTGAAGGGTCATCTTTTATTAATATAGCATATACCATCTATAGCATATTAATTTCGGTGAGTTTTCTTTTTTTATAGTTTAGGGCCAAAAAGCTGGATAATCCAGCTGTAGTTTTTTGGTATGTGTGCTCTGTGATATACGGATCTCATATGCATTCACATGTATTTTCTATAGCCAATAACATCTGCCCTGATCAATGCACTCGTAATGGGGGAACCAAGAAAAATGAACCTGGCTGGTTGGGTAGAATCACAGTCAAAATCACTGTTCCAAAGTAAAATAAATAAATAAATAAATAAATAACAGGAGATTACAAATCAGAGGCTTTTCTACAGGCTTCCTAGTGAACACACCACTAGCAGAATGAGAACAAAATAATTCATTGTTATCTAATATAATTTAATTACTTACTTTATTTCCCATTACCCTGTTATCAACTAGAATACCGCTGACTCTGTGTGCTGTGCACTGTGTATGTTGTTGAGCTGCTAGTGAGCAATAAAGAGCGAGAGTGGATACTTTCTGCTGTAAAACAATCTGGCACTGGTAAAATTATGTTGACTTGCTGATTCACGCATGAAGAAAAATCCAGTTCACTGTCATGTTGTAAATCATGAATATTTGCATCACAATATGTATTTCATGAGCTTTACTGAAGGATAAAAAATTCTTTGGTTAACTGAGGGACGTCCTCCAGAACAGGTGGGAATTGCATTTATTTGGCTGCTGTGGTCTCAAAACCTTTAATTTGTTAACTGAAAAAAAGAATCAGAGGACTTGTATAATGGTTTGCTATGCAAATTGTACTCCCTTCCTTCCATCATTTATTCATTCATTATCTAAATCGCTTATCCTTTTGAATGGGTGTTAAAACTTATCTAAGTGCTTGTTGGTCAGAAGGCAAAATTTCAGTCATGAAATATTAACACAATGTAAATGTGCAATTGTTAAATGGTGAGGATGTATTATGATAGCCACCCAGTCATGAAAAATAAGGCCTTTTCTGACCATTAAAGGGTCCTAAGTGACATACTACTTGGTTGCTCCCATTCAAACCCCTAATCTCATGATGCTAGAATATATGAATAGTGAATATAAGAATATGGAATATAAGAAATAATAGTTTATCACTTTTGATTAGGATAGAAAATGGGCAAAGGTAAAACACCACCCAATAAACTGCAGTTTCAAAATAAATACATAATACAGTAAATTAAATATATGAAATTTACATTACATGCTCTCTGATGCCACCTAGTGGCTGCCTAATGCCAAAATCTGCCATGGCAGTAAAATCAGTAAAAAGTTTTTTATGTTTGTTTTTTTCATTCTGCTTTTGAGACCAGCTCCATCATTTCAAACTGATAGGGGTGATTCCAATGTAGGGGTGCTGCTTGTCCAGGGGATTCTATCGCCTGATAATCAAAGGCATTAAACTAGATCACATCTCATACATAAGCTCCCCGCACTCATCCGATCGCCATTTTCTCGTGGTTGGGAGCAGTGGAGCACATTATGCTAATGCAATTGCAGGGCCAGGGATTTGGCCGGGGTAGGCTGATTAACAAGATGTTGACGATCAGCATGTTTTGGTGCACTAATGACGCTGTTGGCCCATCAGAGGCTCAATTACGAGTGAACACATGGGACTCCCCTCAACCCCATCTCCTTTCATCCATTCCCTCAGCACCTGCTCTGTATTACACCACACTTACTGATTACCTCTCAATTAGCTCTAGGTTCACACCAGGAGGCTTTTGATACTCGAGCCATTTATGCCGGGTCTCACCAATTCAGCCACTGTCACTCAGCCATCGCAGATTTAGACCTAAGTCGTTAGTACTGAGCGACCTCTTCTGGCCTGGTCACTCACCCTGAATGCTTAGTGGCAGAACAAAGGTGCCAAAAGATTCTTTGGAGAAATGCCATAGAAGAACCGCTTTTGATACATTTAGGGGATGCTGAAGGAATGATTTTTCCAAATGAGATGTGTGAGTGTAAGAAAACCCTTTTAAAGTTAAGGAACCTCCACATAATATACAGCCAAGCTTAGAACCATTTCGAGGCTTTACTCTTAAAGGTGCCATAAAAAATATACACACCTCCTTGAATGAGTAGAGTTTGGTATATGGAACTGTCAAACTGTTAACCTTGAATGCACTGTTGTCTCCTCTTTCACATACAACCCTGCATTCAGAAAAAATGTTGGTAAAGGAGCTGATTCTAAAATGGTAGACTGTTACATACCAATCTTACTTATTAATATTTACGCCCCCAAAATGTACATACACCAGCTCACATTCTAAGCCTACAAAACAACGACAACAAAACATGGGCTGTGTAGAGAAACATATCATCACAGGATGTGAAGGGAATGTTGGCACTATTCATACCCTTTCCTGGAAAGTGAGTGGTCCGGCATGGTTGATGTTCCTCTTCAAGCTTTAAGTTTAAGATGGCTTGCTGTTCACAAATGTTCCGTTCCACCTTAAGTGCTGCAGCTCATACAAGTGCCAGAATGTAACTATGGCACCATTTTAGGTGGAATGAAGGATTTACAACACAGGTTGGCAAATAGGAATCCAGGAAGTTCAGTGCCCACATACAGTATTTAGCAGGATCGTGGGGGAATTTGATTTAAAGTTGCTCTGCACATATAATGTCAGACCGTATCTCAAACCTATCGGGCAGGCTTTAGTCAGGGTTTAAAGAGGCATAAGAAAGGGCACATTTATTACCATCTTAACCACAAGCACAACTAATAATAAAGTAAGCAGCTGGTATTATTACTTATTAGTAATGTTAGCTACAAGCAAACCCCACATTACTGCAAAGCCAAGCTATACTATGTAGTCTACCATTTTAAAAACTTTCATCATCAACTTAAATCATTTTATACTTTATATCTATTTTTAACATGTTGCTTCTGTGTGATCATTATTTTGAATGCCCAAAGCTTACCAAAAATGAGCCAAATCCTACCATAAAATTGGACATGTAAAACCATATCTGTATTCCATAAGGAATATTCCCAGTACTTTAGTTCCTTAACACAGTACCCTAACAGTACCTTTACCAGTACCTTATATATTAAAGATTTAAAGAAAAGGCTTTAGCGTAATGTTTTGAAGATGTTTATATTTTCTGATAATGTTTCTAAAGGTTAAAGACATGACATCCTAACCGCAACGCTCAGAGTGTTTTAAGATGCTGTCAGGACCACAGATTGTGGTATCTGACAAAAAATGAATAACATTCTCAGAACAACATTCAGAAAATGTTTTATGGATGTTACTGAGACCAGAGACCATAGACTTACAGAATGTTCTCCTACCTTTAAAAAGAACATTCTGTGAACCAAAAGAACACTTCCCACTGAAAACATTAATGGACAGTGCATTATAGAATTCTCAGAATGTTTTTAGAGCAAATAACTTCTAGTTGGGTGTGTCTTCTATGTAGTCATTATATCCTGATTATTAAAGGCATTTTATTGCACCTTTAAAAAAGAGCATACAGCAAATATAGCTTTGGTTAGAGCCAGTACTGCTTTATGGGTAACACTGAAGACCTCTATGGAGCCTTTGAGACACTGGCGATGGCTCATACCTGTTTACAGATGTTATTGGTGTGGCAAATAAAATGATAATGACATTTTGCAACTCATTTAGCACATGCACTAAAGTTAAACCTTAACAAAAAGCCTTGGAATGTTAGTAAATATTGTATAATGCAAGAAGTTTGCAGTCTCTGATATCAGACTGCTTGGAATTGTAAGAGAGATCCTTAAGTTAAAATGTTTGTAGACCTACTTAATCAAGCAGTGTATGTGGTGGTGTAGTTGACATTGCTCTTTGTGTGAAGTCATTGACAATAATAAGCTGTTTCTTTCTTCAGGGGCTATTTCAAGGGTTTTATAAGCTTTAAAGGGCTAATTCTACCCCCTCTCACACTCACTCTCATTCCCACACTTTCTCTATTTGTTTCTCTGTTATCGCACTACATTTATTTTGTTTATACAATCATTGTCTGCTTAAGATTCCTTTGATCTGATGATTGGCACAAAGCTCATAGTATATTAGCTGCTTCAAAACATCAAGGACATTATTGGCATCATTGATCTGAAGGGAACAACATTGTTCATGTTCCAAATGACTTCACTGAACTCTAGCAGGTTTTAATGATCTCAGTAATGACAGGGCCATATTCCGTACCATGCTGCTAATAAATAGATAAACTGTTTGCTGTAATTGCTGCTAACGCAGACAGGGAAATTGCAGCAGAGGCTGGTCTTTTTTGACTCCTTACATCCATACTTCCATCCATTCATCTAGTTTTACACTCATGATTTATGGTAAAGGAGATTTAGGGTTTGCCCATGGCTGACACAAGCATTTAGTTGCACGTGATTCTTTCTTTAAAAAATCATTGGAAAAAACTGTAATGGACTGGAGCAGCCGCGAGTGAGCCTTAGGTCACCTCGCCAAATGCCAAAAGGTTGACAAAAGGAAGCACTGGACTGTGGAGCAGTGGAACTGTGTTCTCTTCAGTGAAAAAACACCACTCAACACCGTGGTGTGAGTTGGAGTGGTGTTTGAGATCCATTGCTAACCATCCTGCATCAGCACTTGACTTTCCAAATGGCTTTGTGCCTGCATGCAGTCAAATCCTCACAGCAATATTCTAACAGCTATTGTAAAGCTTTCCAGAGGAATAGAGGCTGTTATATAATAATTTCATGCACCATCTTTAATACAAATGCCAGAATTTGACTGTACAGAGGGAATCTAGAGTAAGAGGAGACACTTTAAAAATAAATATTTCTGTTTATTAATTTATTTGTTTTTATTTTTTATTTATTTGTTTGTTTGTTTGTTTTTTGGAAATGTGACTGTGCCTTCTGGACAAACAATTTAACTACTCTACTGTAAGATCCTGAGTGCCAGTGGAATGCCTCAGGAGATGTTATGTCCCTTTCAAACACACCTCCACTCTGACTTCTTTCATAAAACATGCTCTCTTAGCAGACAGAAATTCTGTATCCCATCTCCTGTTTCTTCTTAGTGTGTTCTGATAAAGTGCCAAACCCTGGCTCTAAGCTGAAACAGCATCAGTCTCAGTGTGAATTCACACCAGAGTGAGTGTTGCTCACTAACAGGAGTGAATGACTTTGCATGACCCATGTCTCTTTTTCCCTGTGTGTATTCCTGCTGGAGTTCTGGTCCAAAAACCTGCAGTTATTTTTGAGAGAGGCATATTTTAGTCTGTCCTATTAGCTACTACAGCAGACTGATAGTAAACTAATAGTATCTTGGTTATTTGACTGGCTGACTAATGGCAAGTGTCTACCATTCATCTATTCATTAATTAATTCATCCATCCTTCAGCTATCAACTGTGAAACCCAGCATAAACTGTTGAAACAACACCTCATATCTCAATTTTTGGCATTTTTATCATTTGTTTACAACATTTGAAAATGCTAGCAGCAGTTGGCATTTTGAAAATCTTATTATGAATGAGCAATAGAAACACTCCAGAATCACTTGCTACTCTTACAGCTTAAATGTTTTCGGTTACTTTTGTCTGGTACCTGCTGGGGCAAAAATTGCTTTGCAGACATGTAATTAGCTGCAGTATAGTGCATAATTCACTTCTGAATATCCTACACTATAGAATTGCTTCAGCCCATGTCTGGGTGTGTGAACCTTGACACTGCCTAAGGCAGGAAACGGAAATCCCAGGTGGATGTTGGGTCGCATGATACATTTGGAATGTGAATGTGGAGGTTACTGACAAATGTTCAAATCCTAGAAACTCAACTTTCAAAATCTTTTAAGGGTCTTCATTTTTATTTAGTGCTTCTTTTTTCCCCATTTAATGGAAATGTTTAAGTAAATGAGGTTAATATGTTCTTTGACTCATTTCTAAATGATTCACTCTTTCTTCTACAGCACTCCCTGTAGCTTTTTGTGCTTTATTTCCTTGGCCCCATCTCTTACAGACCATCTGAATCATGAACGAATGACACGCTGCAATTACGCTCCCCTGATTCCGGGTCGCCTGTTGTACCTATTTCCATTCATCAAAACAATTTTCCAGATGGTTAACCAACCTCACTGTACACCTCACTGCTAAATGCAACACGGAGGGAAGTAGATTAGGTTTATGAAATTATCTGGAAATAAGGTCACTCTGCATCAACTCTGAAACAATGTTCATTATACTGCATTTGCTGTCTTTGCTGTCTTATGTAATTAGATGTGGAAAAAGGAGCCATGATAAACTGCTAGATAATTTTTCAGTTTAAGGATTTTAATGTTATATAATTCCCCATGGGGGAATTAGTTAACTCTGCAACATTAAAAGGGGTAATTTATTGCAGATCAATAACACTGAAAGGTATCTATTCACAAAACTAATTCATAACTCTATATAATATACTGTCATATCAACTTTAAACAGTACAAACTTTAGTCACCTTGTGTGTTTAAGGTGGTAGTAACTTTAGGCTCCAGTAGATGATGCATGAGGATGATTGAGCTATAAATACCTACAGGGTGTGTGACTGCATTAATAGATTGAGAAGAGATGGTGCAGTGCAGTCAAGGTCTCATTCGATGTGTGGAAAATGGGTCCAAAGTAGATGTTAATGATCAACTAAAAGGAGTTTTAATCCAGAAACTTATCTGGTCCATGCTAAATGAAATCCCAGCTGTTATTCATGCTCATTGAGGTATTGCACACTATTAGGTATGTTACAGTTAGAGGGGACTAATATTTTGTCCGGTGATCTTATTATTCCTATTTTTTTCTTGTCTGCAAAGTTCTGCAGAGTTCCAGCCCTTTTCTCTGTTGCAAGGTGACATCATCTAGTAACATGGTCTTTATTGGCCTCCTGTGGGAATGGGGCGTCGGCGAGGCACTCTGAGGTAAGACTTAAAGACACAGTTTGTGTCTTTAGACAGCTTCAGACAGAAGGTAAATACAGATGTACAGTATAAGAACAATTATGTGTTTTTGGAACATGGAAACATGTAAATCTATTCCAGTAGACCCAAAAACTAATTACGAACATTGAAAATAAGTGATTTTCTGCACATTTTTGTGCACATTTTCCATTTATTGGCTGAGCTTGGTGTCAGAATGGGTCTTGTTTTCAGACAGGAAGTTGCACAACGTAGACCAGCACACATGGCTAAAGCTTTTATCTTAATCATGGCAGTCAGTATGGCACAAACTAATGCTACCTAAGTAAACCAAGATCCTACACCTGCTCAGATAAGTTTTCTGAATCGTGTAGCATGCTGCTTGTTTTCTCAGCCAGTGCCAAGCTAATCCCATTGCACTGCTTTTGATACGTTAATCACTTGAAGCTGAGGAGAGCTTTCCCATTGGCATTCCCATCCATTCCACCTGGCAGTTATACACCAGCACCTGAACAGCTGCCTAAATATAACTTCTGCATCAGTTAAGGTGAAACGGGTCATGAGGACCTGGCTGCGGGTTTAACCCATTAAATACTACAGATATACGATTGGATGTGACAATTACATGTATGTATCAGTTTATATATCCTCTGCTTATTTGTGTTTGTACATTTGCTTACAATTGCCTGTCCAAAATGATACAGGGCCACTGGAAGTCCTCCCGACTCTCCTGATTATCTATTCGAGGACTGACTTACCATAAATATAATAGAATATAAAATACTGAATTACTGTAACTGTGCTGGTCAACAGCTGGATTCCTTGTAGGACCAGTTCACAATGCTGTAAATGGGCACAATGACCAAAATCACATACCTTCTGTGCAGACATCAGTGAACAATTTACAACACTAAATAAATGCTCTCTTTTGCACCTAGAAATGAGTCATTCTTTTGCCTCAAAGTTGTACAGCTATTGAGACAATGTTTTTTGGACCTGAGTGTTATTTCGTAGGGCTGTTTTGGCAGCTTTGCTTGTATTTTGGAATGCATGAGAATGAAGGGTCCATTTAATAACTGCCACTCTGTGACGAATGGCACAAATGACTGTCTTGGCTGTATCTAATTCAGGTGATGAGTGAACAATTAACACACCAAGGTGAACCCCTCCTCTAATTGCCCTTTTATATCCAATACCTGTGCAGAGACACGCGCACACACACACACTAATCCCAAGCTGATAGAGTAAAGGGAGAAAATACATCATTTATTAATATTGACCACTAGGGGGTGGCAGAAAAGGACTATACACATAGAGTGCTATAGAAGTGATTTTAGCAAATGGTAAAATGGCTTAGGACAAGTGCTGATGCTACTGCCAAACAACGTATTGATGCCATGGCCACCTACTTGCTTATAGTGTTAATTTAATCTCAAATGAATTGTACCACAGTTAGCTAACTAGGTCTTTTCCACCTGTAGTTCCTGAAAAGGTAAACACTCACAACACCTCACAACTTATCAGTCATTCCAGAATTAGAGGACAATTTAGCTATCAGAACTTTAAAAATGGACCCTTTATTTTTTACTTTTTCTGTTATGCATTAAAAATACAGGTATTAGGTAAGGTACACCTTTTATAAGATTTGTTGTAAGCTATGCTTGGCGCAGCCCTGTCACCAATACTCGGAAACCTGAAAAATAGCCATTTTAAAAATATTGTTTAAAACATCATTCACCATTAAGTAAAGAATGTCACATTACACTGAATACCCATGCATGACTTTTGGTACATCAATGTGTCTCCTGATTTTTCTACTCTGACCACCATAAATTCACATGAATTTGGATATGATATATACAATTATAAAAACAGCACACACATAACATTACAGTTGTTAATCATTGCTACCAAGCATTATCTGTACTCACTCACTCACTCACTCGCTCGCTCGCTCGTCTTCTAAAATGCTATTTCCTTCTGGGTCACAGGTGGGTGCTAGAGTCTATCCCAGCATTCATGGGGCTGAAACACCATGGGTCTACACAATATTGCAAAACTAAGAAATGCACTGTCCCTACAGGATGCAGAAAAGCCCTGCTTTCTAGTTCCAGCAAAAGCCTAATCAAACTTCAGCTAGTCCAAAACGCTGCAGCCAGAGTTCTCAAAAGAACTACAAAGTTTGACCATATCAGCCCAGTTCTAACTTACCTTGTTTACTAATTAAATTCCGCTTCGAGTATAAAATTATTTTTCTAACATATAAAGCTCTAAATGGCCTCACTCCTCTGTACCTCACGGAATCTCGTAATATGATCTGTCATGTGACCTTAGATCACCAGCTTTGGAATAACCTATCAGTCAATGTGTCAATGGGACTCAGACACAGCCTCAATCTTTAAGTCCAGGCTTAAAAACTAGTTGTTTAGTTGCGCATTTGGTAATAAGTTTTTCGGCTAGATAAAAGGTGCAGATCTAGGGGTCCACTGAGCATAAGCTGGGTAAGTTGGAAATGTTGGTGATGTCGTCCCACTGCTCTTCATGTTCAGGTGTGTTCGACCGTGGAGCCCTTATGTCTTTGTTACCCTCTGGTTCCTTTTAGTTATGCTGTAATGGCCAGGCCTGCTGAAATCACTGCTACATTCTGTTAACACCATATAGTGTGTTCAGATCTTCTGTCAGAGCTAACAGCCTGTCTCTTTGTCTGGGCTGAACTGCTGCCCATCCTGTGTGGTTTGATACTGTTGCTACATCTGCTGTGACTGGGTGCCACTGTTTGCCTTTAACCACCACAGAGCTCCTGCCTCTCCTGCCATGTGGAAGCTTGGCCTGCGTCCTGCTGACCCATCCGGTGACCCAGCTACTTAACTACAGACTAATCAGACATTTATTCCTCTACCTTACAAAACTCAGAATGCTACTTTCCTTTGCTTGTCTTGTTATCTGGCTTTGCTTCACTGAATGTCAGACACACTAACATGAAAATAAACTGCATTTCAATTTACTTAATCAAAAACACCATTATAGACAACAATCAAAGTCCAAATAATTATAATGATTATAGAGACAAACCACTGATTGAATGTGTGTAAATAAGCTGATTACAAGTGATTCCTAAGTAATCTAGAGTCCAACCCAGGTGATGATCATTTATAAAAATGGGTGACATGCTGATATTTTGTTCACAACAAACAGTCTATTATGCTCCCAGCACATAATCAGCAAATACTTATTCATACATGCACACTCATCATCAAAAAAAACAAACACAGTCGCACAAATAGTTGCATCCATAAGGAGTCATCCGACAGGAATCTTGGTGGGTAGGTTTGACACTGTGACATGCGAATGATTCAAGCTGCACGTTTCTAAAGTGTCAGCACCAGCAAGATGTTTTAGTGCCAGCACCATTGGCAGATGGCTGCATGATGCAGGACTACATGCACGCAGACCGTTATGATGACTACCCTTTACACCATGTCAACATGGTGTCGTGCCAGACTGTCCTTGAGTGACTCATGGAGTGGGTCATCTTCAGTGACAAGGTTTGCTTTTGTCTCGGTAGACAGCCAACAAATCCATGTATGGAGGCACCTTAGTCAGCATCAAGATTAATAGTTTGTTGTTACATGTTACATGTCCGGAAGGCCTGGTTTCACTCCACCGTCACCCTTACTGTGTAGGAACTGTGTGAGAATATTCAGGAAGTATGGGATAGATTATCATAGAACACCATTAGGAACCTCTACAAATCTTACATGCTGAGACCTCTGGCATGCTGCATTAGCAAACATGGCGGCCCGATGTCATACTGAGAGACACTACTTCTTGTTGCTAGTTCCTGTCCCTGACAACCTGTGTGGATAACCTGAGGATGAGGGTAGGTTTAAATAAAATATGTGAACCTAATGCCAACAGTTGTTAATGTTTTAGGTGATGGCACTAAAACTGCAAACACAATTCAAGTCCTAAAAAGGTCCATTGAAACTCATTTCTGATTGGTGGCATGTGGCTGCCCCCCCCCAGGACACACTGTTTGTGTTTTGCCTGTTGGCAGAATAGAATGGCAACGTTGGCATGCATGCATGCGTCAGCTCGAATGCAGAGGACACATAAGAGACGTGATATGTCATCCACAGAGCAGCCGTTTACAGCAGATGACCAGCCTTCGCTCAATTGCAGCAGCTGTCCAATACAGTACAACACTATATATAGCACTGTGCTAGATTTGCGAATGCAAATCACAATCCTGCCAGCAGATAAAATGATGCGTGTCCGTGTTTGCAGTGTGTGTGAATTCCTCATCTGAAGCGGCGCAATTATGAACATATCAGGATCTGTCTGCAGTTAGCTAGCCATGACATCTGTGTACGACAACAAACCAAGAGGAAGTCTGTAATTATCATGACTCACAGATAGATTTAATTTAGTCGGTAAAAGACTGATTGAACAGAACAGGTGGGGACATGACTCAACAGAGGCATAATTACATTTGTGAGTAAATATTTTCTCAGTTCATTGTGCATCCTGCTTCTGAAAACTGCTTCTTATTGGGTCAAAATGGTATAGGAAGATGATAAACATCTACATCTGTTGGTGCTCGCGGGCGCAGTCAGGCCTCTGGAATAGTTACGATATGGTTGAATCATTTCCATTGTGTCCTGATTTTATCCTGAAAGCAGGGCAGCAGTTAGCATGTCCTGACCCCATTTCACTAACTAAGCTTTCCATACAATGATGCAGCACCTGTAGTCTTTTTTAACAACAAGGAAACAGACCAGCTACCTGGCATTTAACCTTACAAACACTAATAGAAGAGGCATTGGGCCCATTTTAGAGTCAGCATCTACAACAATACATGCAACAATGGTGTAACTACTGGGGACGTATTCAGTATTACAGATCTATTACAGTATACACACTTAAGTACATGTAATGTATATTGATTATGTTATGCAATTACTACTTCAGCATCTATAGAGCTTTAGTTGAAAGTCTTCCAAAGTCAGTCATACTCTGAACAGTTTTAGAAATCATGTTCTTAGTGACTCACACTGAACATCTAGAGAGTCACTAGGCTAGATTGTAGGGATTTAGTCCCTCTGAAATGAAAGTACCTTATAGTTTAAAATATCAACATTATGCATTTTCAGCTGTGGCATTGTGGCTTTCTAACATAACAGGAGAAAGCAATCCACTGCTATTTAGCTTTGGGGAAAAGTGTTAATGCCAGTTCAGCCAAATATATCCAGCCTAATAAGTATCAGGCTAAATAGTATCAGGTCTGGGTGTGAATCTTTGGTGTTACTCTCTGATTTCCCCATCAGATCAATAAGGTGTTTTCTTATCTTTCTGTTAAGCAATGTCAGTCAACAGCTGCTGATCTTATTCAAAATATATAACATGCAGTCCGAATCACAAAACCGGTGATAAAGGGGCTGGCAGGAGAGCAAGTGGGAGATGGAGCAAGATCAGGTGGTCAGCAGGGTCAGTTAACTCAGCATAGCTACAAGTCTATTGCAATAGCAAAAATGTAGTCAGCTCAATTAAATAAGATTACAGATGTTTTTAATGAATTAAAATATACATTGTAGAAGATGAATAACCTATAATAACACATTATGCCTTTGAGTTATCTGTTATTTTGAGCTTATTATTATTATTTTTATTATTACTTATTATTATTATTACTTTTGAAAAGTAACTATTGAGCCATCACACCAAGGAATATCATATCAATTATGACAAAATACACCACTGTCAGTTTCTATAACATAGCTTCCTAATTAATTAGGGTTCATTTTATGTATTGGTGTAAATGAGTTGTTATCAACAATACTGTAAAAATAATAGTACATTCTGAGATTTTTGGCCCTAATCATCTGCCACCACTTCAGCGTCAGTATTATGTTAGTTAGAAACTATTTAGAAATTATTGCATATATTTTATTAAATTAACTAGAAATATATATTTTAGAATAGTTCTTGTTTAAGAATAGACACTTAATAGCATTTTGATTGAACCAATCAAAGTAAATAAATAAATAAATAAGTTAATCATTCCTCTTGTTAGATAAGTACTCTTTGTACAAATAAAAACATTAACATAAAAAAAATGGTAAAAATGTAATATTTTATCATTTATATTTTATCATCACATAATGCTTTATGAAGTCACTACTGGGACACAGTTTTTATTATACACAGCACATCCAAAAATCTCAGTCAAACTTATTAACAGTCGTTATTAGCTCATTTTCATGGCTTCATTGCACCTTCTCAAGGGCAGAGCAAAGGGCTGTCCAATGTTACCCTCCTATGAAGCTTGGCCACCCCTCTGGCCACGCCACTTACACAAAGTGGGACATTCTGTTCCTTTTCTCTTAAAATGAATAGCGCCCTATTTGATGAGCTCAAAATATGCTTAATATGCTGCGGTGCAAAAACTATATAAACACAAAATTGTCCCTGGAGGCCAGCACAGCCTCACGTCTGTTGTTTCTATAACATGGCTGCTACTTTCCACCACAATGGTAGAATGACCTGTCTAATTCATTAAAACTATGCTTTTAACATGAGTAATATCCATTTGTATTGCATAACAGCTCAGATTTTCAAAGGCTAGCTTTGCTTACAGTTACCATTTCACCATTTCGGTCACTATAGCCTTTATCCAGTCTCTGCAGCTCACACTCACATACTGAAAAGCAAAGCTCCACCCTCCTTCACACCAAAACAAGACATGAAACAGTGTTCTATATCTCAAAGTGGCTTAGAAGAAACATGGAGAATGCCCTGCTTAAAATGATTATCCCGAGCATTTCTACTGGCTGCGTGAGGCAGAGAGGTTGAAAGGGAGAAAAGGAGGGTAATAATAGCTTGAGAGACAGTAATAAAGAGAGAGAGGGGAGCAGGGGTGCACTAATCAATGCATAATTGATACTAGAGGCTGTCCCAGCCCAACGGGATGCCACTGGAGGAGGAACAGAGGGAGCACACTGAGCTTGTTGCCATGCCGTAGCTCTGTAAAGCTCCTATTAATTCACTGTATTACATTAATGCAGAATTGCAGTGCTCTGCTGAGAATTTGGAGGTGCGGTATATTTTGCTGCTGACTTAATGTTGCGCTATGTAAGATTTGGTCATTTGGAGACCTTTCTGATGGAACTGTATAATACACCCAATGTGTGGAATTTTGTAGCCCTGGTCGAAGACAGGATCTCCTCTCCTGAGGGGAAGAATCTGGTGGTTATGCCGTATAGAGCCATGAGCAGGTATTTAGTTTCACTGTTGGGGGGCACTAAACAAATGAAAAACTCAAAAGTGATTCCTGAAGAAGACAACAAAGGGGGTCCAGGGCAATCTCAAGAACGATTCCTGAAAAAGACTATAAAGGTGATCTCTGGAGCGATTCCTGAAGGGGACAACAAAAGGGGTCTGGCCAATCTCAAGGACGATTCCTAAAGGGGACAAAAAAAGGAGATCCAGGGCAAACTCTGGAGCAATTCCTGAAGGGGACAACAAAGGGGGTCCATGGTAATCTCAAGGACGATTCCTGAAGGGGACAACAAAGGGGGTGTGGAGCACATAAATACATAGATGCCACTATGCCTGTTGTTCTCTATCTGAATCAATACATCTGCGTGACTGCCATTCTGGAGCATTCAGGCTGCACTTGTAATCAAATACATGTGTATTGAGATATGATGGATTCTCATGACTAAATTGGCCACATCCTGCTTATTACAGGACTGATTTGAATCTAATTGTTTTGTTTTGTTATAATCTTCAGACACAGATTAATCTAGGTTGCACCGGCTGCTCTTGGTAGCTTATATTTCTCTTTTGTAATTGTGAACGTAATTGGTTAGCTGCCCTAGAATTTCTTCTGCACCTGAAGTTAAAACAATTTACAACCTAGAAACACAATCATATCAGCAAATCCATAAATGTCTGAATCACTTCTAATCTTCATGCATATGCAAAGAACCCCCAAAACACAGCAAGATGATGCTAATCTAAGGTGAATATCAGTATGAATTATGAAGGACTGTATCTGAAATAAGCTCAATACCAAACTAGAGAAAAACAACCACACTAACACTCTCTTTGTGCTTTACCAAAACCACATAGTCAAATCTACACTGCGCTGACATGAATGTTGGATGCCGCATTTTCTCTCTAATATAATCCTATACCACACATAGGACACTTTGGGCAGTATGTTTCTTAACCTGCCGGTCTGTAATTATACTGATTGCAGTCCAGTAACGATGTTGACTGCCCCAAAATGGCAGTGACAACTCACTGTTCTTCCCGGGAATTGGGGAGTAGGGGATGCGGGGTGGTGCTGCTAGGCCGACCATAACACCTCTGCCTAATTTCAATACATCTTCTACAGAGAACCTCTGCACATTTGAATGTATAATTACGAGTCCTTAATCCATTTAACATGTTAACAAGAATCATAAAACATAAAATGTGGCCTGCACCAAAGTTATCATCCAAAATATCTGTAATATTTTATGTTTGCTGAAAAATGTCGTGTTTTTATGTTTACGCTCTGTAAAGTCGAAGGTTGGACTGATATGGAATTTGACCAGGGTTAATAATGAGAATGCATGATGAACATTTTCAATGACATACAGTTCCAGCTAGAATTAACGAGCTTTTTGCACTCAATACACAAAGCATGAATATATCTTTATGCAGACATAAAGATATCTATAGCCTTAATATTCTAATGCAAACTGATGGCTAGTTTTTTTTGCTTTGCTTTTTATATCAAATATCTAAAAAGAAAGCAAAAATCTTTCTCATCTCAGCTTGGCTTTGCAATCATAATTGTATGTGGCACCAGACCAAGTCTCTCTCTTCTTCTGGTGGGAGGACCACGTGGCAGTTTTTGGGTGTGCAAAGTGTGTATGTGTGTGTGCGTGAGTGTGTGCCAGCAGGGCGGCAGGTGTGGTAATTTAGTGCCGGAGCCAAACTCCGCCTGCTCCCCCCAGCACCCATCTGTTTAGAGATGAGCTCAGTGGAACAGGGTTAAAAAGCACAGATGACTAAATGGGTCACAATGCTCAATGCAGAGACCTCAGAGATCCTTATCTAGCCTATATTTCCTCTTCTGAAGCACTTTCCAGCTCGATTCATGTCTTCACTTCACAAGTAGTCTAACCTACATTTGAAAACATCAACTCCGTTACCATTGCTGCCGTTATAAAACCTCACATCTTAGAAACGGAAACTTTAAAGAAGAAGAAAGCAATGCTCATAAACGTATAAGAAACAGGTCGATAGGATGTTATTGATGGTTTTGGATTAGTCCAATCACTGTAAAATGTAATGCAGCAGCTACCAAAAAAAAGGCTGGTACTTCTGTGAAATGTGTTCATATCAACAGAGTTCATATTTTCCCATTGAAAAAAAAACAGGCTGTCACAAGTAAGACTAAACATATCAAGATCCAATATATTTAGATTATACTAATGAGAGGATTACAACCTGGCAATCGGAAACTTGTTCAGACTGAGTCATCATGGAAGCTTGTATCATTTGGATGCATTCATTGTTAGAAACAAACTAGTCAGCTAATGTTAATGATTTGAGTGATTTGTCATAATGTATTTACCATTTCAGAACATTGATTGTTATGGTCAGTGGAACCAACTATTGTGTATGTATGTGGGCTGATTGGAAGCAATTATAATTTAAAAGTAGAGAAGTGATTCTTTAGTACATCTGATGATGATTGTTGATTTGACGTCATATGCTGAGCTCAGAGATGAGATCACTGTCCTGACTTTACACTCGGCTAAAAAAGACAGTCAGACCACCATGCTGGTTAACCATCATACTGGCATCCAAAGCACAACATGCTTTTTTTATTATAGCCATTACAGCCACTGAAATTACAAAGAATTTTTATCACACACACCATATATATATACCATATATGTATATATATATATATACATATATATATATTCAGCTACGCATACAGAAGTAGTGTCTAAGGTCCAAAGTGACTAACGCAACATGCCAGAAATCTCGAGTGGGAAATGTAGAGGTTCCTAATGGTGTCCTGTGATAATCCGTCCCATGCAGCTTTTACATTCTCACCCAGTTCCTGTAGATTTTGTGGATTGGTCGAGGTGGAGTGACCCCAGGCCTTCTGAATGTGCATCCACACATGGATTTGTTGGTCTTCACCAAGACAAAAGTCATCACTGAAGATGACACAATGAGTCATTCCACGACAGTCTGGCATGACACCATTGTAGTCTTTGGCAACACTGACGCGGTGTTAAGTGCAGTTGTTGTAATGGACTGTATGCCAATGGAGCTGCCACTAAGAGGATGACTTAAGGACACTGAATGTCTGCGATTATGGCTGTTGGGTCATTAAAGAAATCTTGGCACTGCGGTAAATTTTTGGAGGACAGCTAGCAAGAAAACTCCTGCACTCAAGCAAACCATTTTAATCACAGAAGGCTTAGCAGCAGTAGGAAGCTTCATGAGTGATCAGATTCATTGGTAGGTTGTTTTGTGAAAATGCATTACAAAGGTCATGTGTGACGTGAGAGCGTGAGATTAAGCCTCACAGTCTGAAAGCTAGTGTATGAGTGTTGACAGCCCTGAAACAGTTAGCTATAATAAGCAAGTGACAATGGTATTTGGGATTACAGCGATGTCAAATTCATATCCTGCATCCACTAAACTGTAAAATATGTGTATACTTGTTCTAGTGGCTGGTAACAGTAGCTCAGCGTTCTACAGCTTCACACCACAGTATGAAGGTTTGACCACCAGCTAGCAGAGGCTAGCAGACTAAAACAGCTTACATCACAACACATGCTCTATACCCACAAGCTGAGAGGTTAAAGGCTCAAAACTACTGGAGCTACTAAATCAGTTACTAAGAGTAATGACATCTCCAATGTCCAAGTATCACTTAAATTAACTTAATTTAAATTAAACTCAAATTATCAGCATTTCTTTTTGTTGCCTCTCAGGTGTAGGGCTACTATTTATACTGATGAACCAGTAACTGGAAACTTTTCTCCCTTCAGTTTGTTTGTGCCTAAAGAGCATTTTTTTGTGAAGATCGTGATGAAGGTGTGTGAAAAGGATTCAGAGCTCATCAGCGTGTGAACCTCACATCTATAAAAATATATGAGAAGCTGTGAATGTGTGGAACTGTCAGTGTATTTAGCAGAGAATCTCGAGTCTACATTAAAGGGTCATGGTTTGTTTTTATCTCGAGAAAGTGTCTTTAAATTTCATCCACTGCAAAACTTTAAAACACGATTTCAGAAGAAAAGAGTAACCTTCAGAAACGTAAAAACAACTCCGAGCTTTTGATGTCCAGGGAACACACACGTACACACACACACACACACACACACACACACACACACACACACACACACACACACACTCACACACACACACACACCTACAAACAAACACACACACATACACACACACACACACACACACACACACACACACACACACACACACACACACACACACAAACACACTCACACACACACACACACCTACAAACAAACACACACACACACACACACACTCACACACACACACGTGTACACACCCACACACACACACACACACACACACGCACACACACACACTCTCACACACGCACACACACACACATGCTCCCAAACAAATGATCCCAAACATTCATGTCAATGCCACAAGAAATGTCTGACAAGGAAGAAATGGATGTTTATGACCCAGTCAAAGCCCAGCTCCATTTCCCATTTAAAAGCTCTGGGAGAATTAAAAACATGCTTTACATGCAAGAAGCCTCTCAAACATTGCAAAGTTGAAATAATTCTATTTGGAGGAATGCACAAATATTTTTCCCATTATATGTGTCAAAAACTGCTAGACAGTTATAGCACATGGCTACATAAAGGCCTACAAAATGAAATGTATATAAAACACCAAACAGGAACCAACAGAATGATCATGATGAGTGCTACCCATATCACTAATACGTTTGTTGCTTCAACAACTGTAAACTGTAAACCGTCTGTAAACGTATTAGTTCAAAACCAATCTGTTCAGAACCAATCTGTTCAGAATCTGTAAACATATATTACTCTGATTTTTTTTCTTGCAATGGAAAAATATCCAGCATAGAATTTACAAGACTTACAAGTTCATATTATAACTATATATGTATGTATAATTTGTTTGTTTATTCTGTAATGTTTCCTAGCATGTGGAGCTTTCTGTCCAACTGACACATCAGTTTAAATATTTCTCACTGGTTTAAATACTCTCACTGGTTTGGAACTTTGGATGCTAGCTTCATGTTTGCCAGCAGAACACAAACAGATCTTCTTAGTGTGGTTATCCTACTATAAGATCAGGTCATGTTTTTGAGTTTGTGTGACTTTCTGTTTTACCTGGGTGGGGTCAGCAAACATTGATTAAATACTGATCCTAACGCTGAAACTAGCTAGTGTGTTGCATCTCATTTTGATTTTACACTTCAGCTTAGTAAACACTTACATTACAAGTAACCTACATTTGAACATACACACAGCTGGTGCAACTGCCCACTGGTACTTTGTGCAGTGGAAAAACACCCTAAGACACATTCATGTGAAATGACACTCTTTGTTGGTGGATTATCACGTCCTTGTTGAGGGACTGTGACATCACAAGTCCCACAAGCCTCAGTGCTGTCTTCAGACTCCTAAGTTAAAACAGTGAGCCACATTCTGAACGTAATAAATGTATTTTGCTCCCGAAGGGCCTCTCCACGCCCAAATCTGATGAAATGCCTGAGCACATGATAAATATTTAATCCGCGTTCACAATCTGCAGAGAGGAACTTTTCAAACAATCATTGCCGGGGTCCATGGTGGCTAATTGCCACAGCTGTGGAATGTCGATGAGGTTAAAAGGGGAGCAATCGATGCTATCCCATGCACCCAAGGAACAGCTGAGACCTGATCTGAGCCTGATGGAAATTTGATCAAAGCATTAGGGCCAAACCAAATATCCCTGAGGTTTGATCCGGTTTTAATACCCGTCACCTACTGGGATGGACAGATCTACTATATGAGTGACCTCCTGGACTGCAGAGGGACACCTAGTGTCCCAAAGGTTGCCAAACATAAAACATACAATAAGTCCAAAATGATCCGAATTCAATGCAGTAAGTTCACCATGCCTGTCTAATAGACCAGCTGTAAATAACCAATAAGCAACATTATATGGGTCACTTAAATCTGCAATGTCAGACAGTGATGTCTTTGTGTAAAAAGCTGTTGTAAAAAGTATTAATGATTGTTTCACCATCTTATTTGATATGCATTGGTACTCTTTCATTGGCATATTCGGCCTTAGCTGAGCAGCTAATATTAGTTGTTTTGTGAAGCATGAACAAGACAGCTCTCTAGCAAAGCGGCTGTAAACTCGTAGGTCTGCTATCTATGAATAAGTGGTGCATGTGATGAGGAGAGTTTTATTTTTGCAGATTTCATGGGGACAAGTCATCAGTGTCAGGGGAATCAAAGGATGTTAATGTTGCCCTGCCTACAGAAGAGCTTTCTAGACTGTAAGTCACAATTTCACATGGAAAAAAAGTCTCATCAAAATATGACATTTATATCTATGAAATTATGAAATCCATTATTTAACGTGGAACTGAGCAACCTCTTTATCTTAAACTCAGCCTTGCCTTGCTCATCCTACTACAAAGCCACCATTGTGAAAGCAATATTATATTCTCTGTCATTATCTGCTTTGCCTTGCTGGCAGCAAAATGGTAGAAAAAGCTTTTGCAAAGATATTCTACACCGCAAATACACTAGAGGTGCAAGAAGAGGGACTTGAATCATCTGAGAGATGAATAAAGGCTTTTTGCTAAGCGAGAATCGGACCTCTAGAGGAGTGTTTATCAGTCATGGTCCTGGAGTAGTACATTGTATTGTTTTCTAGCTTATAATAAACCTGGAGGAGTTCTTTAGTTACTCAACCAGCCCTTTCTGAGGTTAAAGGAATGGTCTAAAAATCATTTATATTGGTGGTTTAGTTCCACTCCAAAACTACTGCTGAACTTTGGACATCACACAGAATTATATGTGGGGTATGGTTAAAATGGTCTAAATTCGATTTTTCAGTCAAACCATCCAGGCCAATGTAAAGGACACATGGACGTATGTGAGCAGTGGTGATGGTTAGAAAGCTTGAAAGTTATACATTTATTTTCATACATAAAAGAGACTATCAATGAGCCTTAAACATTAGAAGCTCTAGTGATGGGCAAAAATAACAACTTCTCAACAAGTGGACAGGTCCTGTTAGAAGCGTAACTTTGTGTATTTTAGTATGAGTTTAAAGTAATGCCACATTTTTCAAACTTTCTGCATAGTTCAGCTGTTGAGATATAATAAGAAATGTACAGACTCAGAACTCTTTACAGTGGTGGAAAGAGCCTGGAGTTTAATTACTATCCAGAGTGAGCAGTGAAACCCTGATCAGTTCAGTTTGTTTGACAAGTTGCCTCAATTGAATTAAGTTCAGATGAGCTATTCTGTTACTAATTGGAATGATCTCAGACAGAGATGTAAAAGAAAATCTTTTAATAAGGGTTTTCAGAATATAATACTTCTCAAGCAGTTTTGTGTAAAAAAAAAGCTGACATTGCTTCAGTTTAACTGAGGCAGAGACACTTTTACATTCATTGAGCGCTTTATTAGGTACACCTTGTTTCCACCTTTATTGCCCAGTTTATCAGCTCACTTTGTAGTTCTACAATTACAGACTGTGGCTTTGTTATTTGTTACTTTGTTATCCTGTTCTTAAATAGTCGGGACCAGGGTGCCATATAGGAGGAAAAGCCAGGACAAATTTAAGTGCCTGTGTCTGAGAGAAGTCCTAAAAACTTACTAGAACATGCTAGCAGTGAACTGTGAATGAGGAGTTTCAGTGGAGCATCATGTTTTAGCTTCTTAATGACAAAAAACAATTTATGGTTCATCAGTCCTATGTCTCCATCTCCCAACTTTACCAATAAATCAGCCATACCCCCATCTCCATTCCCCTACCAATAAATCAGCCATACCCCCATCTCCATTCCCCTACCAATAAATCAGCCATACCCCCATCTCCATTCCCCTACCAATAAATCAGCCATACTCTGCTTCCCCACACGCCTACCAATGAATCAGTCATACTGTGCATCTCCATACCCCTACCAAGGAATTAGCCATACTCTCCTTTCCCCATACCCCTACCAATTAACCTCTTTGTTGCTGCTTCCCTATGTCCACTTACTGTCCACTGTATTACACACGTTAGTCCACTATGTAGATGTAAAGTCAGTGACAATAGCTCAGCTTCAGGGCTTCAGGAAGGGTGCCTGAGCCTCTCTCAGCTCTCATTGGGCAGACGGCAGGAAACATCTTGGACAGGCCTCAAACTCAACACAGGGATGACACACAGACACACACATGCACATCTAGGGACAATTTAACACCTCCAATCCACCTGACTGACTTTGGGAGAAAACTCAAACAGAAACAGAGACAACATGCAACTCCACACAGAAGCCCCCAATTGGCCCTTTTACGAATCAAACCGAGTCACTTTCGCTGTAAGATGACAGAGCTGCCCACTACTCACTCAAGGTCACAAACTCAGTTTATATGAATATTTATAAATTATTTATACTGTTTAAGACTTGATATCCTTATCTCCAAATATGCTGAAAAAGTATAAGCTTTTCATGAGGTGTACTTATGTCTTTACATGACTGTATGTGCTTTCATATTTCACACCAATTTTTGAATAGTACAGCAACAAAATAAACAACACGCAGGTGTGTAATGAAAAGGTATGTGATGGGCAAAATAGGGATAAATGCCGCAAAGCACTGAGCTTAAAATGCGTATTGTTAAATGTTTTTGCTCTGCATGTTTTGTTTATTCTTAAGGCAAATACAAGTGTTTCTCAGCACAAGGCAACTACGCCGAGAGTAGTTCAGACCGCCAGCCAAAAAACCCTACGCGCTAAAGGGCTCAGGGAGTTACATGCTCTTGGGATGAAACTTGCGTCAGACACTTACAGAATATCTTGGCCATAACAGCCTATTACTTTCAGTCCATCTCCTACATTCTCTTTGTATTGACTGTTGTGCAAAAATGACAATGCCAATAACTCACCATCCTGACCTCAGTTTTCTCAGTCAGTGATGACTGCACAGCATCACTGCCACTTTAAATGTGGTGTCATAATTCATTCAATAGAATGATTCTTTAATACATGACAAGGCTTGTCAGAAAGAACCAAGAATTAAACAAACAAACAAACTAACTAACAAACAAGTACATAAATGAATGTGAAGCGGTCAAAAGAGAACAGTTAGCTTTTGAGTGAAAAAACATTCAGAGCGAATGGGGCTCAATCAAAGGTCTGAACAGCACCTGAGGGTAGTGTAAGAAGGTGTAAGAGGTAAAAAGGTGCAAAAAAGCATGTGCTGTGAAAAACACTGAGAGGCATAGCAAGAAAACATCAAACGGATCAGAAATGACATGACAGCTGTTCTCGGTGGACTGCGCGATTATCAACTGAAATCGAGCTGTCATCAACCACTGATGCAACCCTTTTCGTCTTTAAAGACACATCTTGCAGCTTTTTGAGGTGGTGTCTCTTTGTAGCCTCCGGGGCTTCTGCGATTAAACGATTTGCATGTCAAAGTCACTTCTAAACTTCCAATGATTGCACTGCATTGCATTCGGACAGATGGTGTGCCTGTTATATGGTGACTCTATGGTGTCTGTTTTTTGCTCTGTACACCAGGTTATGCCTCTTTGTCCTTAGCCAGCTCCTAAACAGCAGTCCTGCCCTATATTCCAGCATTGAAAATCTGCTAACACTATACATTCTGACTAGGGACCATTCTACCTAGTAATAATAATCAGATTAACTAGGACACTGCTGGCTTTCTGTGACTGAGATTATGACCCTGTGTTGACCTGCTGATAAGCAATGAGGAATGAATATGGTGTATGTGCGCTGTTGTCATTCTCTAAAGCCTGAAATAGCCATTTAAAAGTCAGAAGTATATTCGATTTTGGGTAATCATACTTAATATTGCATATTAATATTACACTCTCACACAGAAGGACAGACTCAAATGTTCAGTTGTTTAGGTATCAATCAGCCCTATTCTGATAAAGATATGATGACAATATTAGTTCTGAGTTGTTGTTGAACATGCTTTCAACACAGTAACCATCACCAGATTCGAATAACCTTGACATATACATTAATTGAAGTTTAATTTGTTGCTCTCAAAGCTCAATGCTGATTTGACCTCACCTGACAATTAGTGCTCATTTTGAAGATTAACAGCTAGAACAATTTCAAAACTTTGGTTTTCAAAGGGTGGTTATGTTATTTTGTCCACTCTGTGTGCTGGTGGTCGAAAAACTATATTGTATCCATCACTGTCTTCATTTTCTAATCGCAGAACCAGCGGTTGAACATTTTTGTTTGAACAAACAACAACAATAACAACAACAAACAAGTTCTAGATACAGTACTCACCAGGGATGGATCATAGTCTTAGTCTTGCAAAGTCCTAGTCCCTGAGCACAAAAGTGTCTTTGAAGGCCCCACACTAAAACAATAATACTATAATTACTATAAATTATAACTATAACTAATAATAATAACTCTATCACACCTGAAATATGGCATTTTAGTGGATAAAAGATTTCAGTATAGCATAAAACCTAAGGGCCTTGAGAACAAACAACTGGGTAATATGATGTCATTGCTTGTTGGTTGTTCTTTTATTTTTTTACACCACTGGAAAGCAGCAGCTATTTTTTTACGCTGTGTTCACATGTTGGTGGTAGATGAAGCATGTTGTTAAGCCAAACTAAGTCATGGCATTGTTTTAGCATCACTAGGCAAGGTGCCTCAAACATCCCATCTGAATGGCGACAACAAATCCCCTGACCCAATAACAGTATAAACGCCCTGCAGTCAGAAACATCAATGAGGGATGACGTAGAGAGCAGTTGACAAATTGTGCATGACAGAAGATGGTCTACAGTAAGTGAGAGTGAACTTATATAGTAGACCTGTAGGTAGGTAGGTGGCCACTGAGAGGAAGTACTGATGATTCTAATAGAGTGGGCAGCTAATGGACATTATGCATACACAGTATTATGTGTGTAGACGGTTGTAGCTTTCTTTTACCTGTGGGAAATCTGTTGCCTCTCCGATATCAATTATCAATACTAATAACAAGCTAGTATTCAAATATAAAAGTGTGCTTTGATGCCTAGCAGTTATATAGTAGCGCAGACATCCTCAAGCTGAAGTGACCATTTTTTCTCACAGTGCTAAAACACAGCAAGCATGGCCATGTAAACTTCTTTCCCAGAGCCTCATATAAAGGCAGTGTGTCTGTCAAGGGTGCTATTTATAAAATCTTTCAGTGCCAGAGTGCATTTGACAAGTTTGAAATAGAGAACAGAAACGGAAATGTTGGAGAAATTGATGCTTGTTAATAAAACTAGACGCAAGACTGTCAGAGAAACAAAAGGAAGCACTGGGTGCACTGGGTTGAGGCTGTTATTAATGGAACAATATATGGAGCAGAGAATTTGCTGACAATAGGGGCAAAAATATAGGTGTCAAATATGCACTGTCGTCAGCGCAGAGAAATGTGCAAGAAATAAATAGAAATGGCAGCAAGGGAACCTTCAGAAGCAGTCGCATCGGCCCCAAAGATTCATCTGGCTTCACAAGGAGACACTTGCACAGATATTTCAAACTGTCCCACAGGAGCCATTTATCAGGTAAAGTAGCATTTATTCAGGGAAGATTTAGGCCAGATTCTTAAAAGCCTACAAGCACTGGAATTTATCGGTCAGACGATATGTTAGTATGTAACCTTAAATTGAATAACGAGGTAGTTTGATCTGTTACTGTTTGTTGACTAAAGATCATCACTGGTTTTATATTGTTCCCTTTTCTGAGATAACTTAGGCATGACCTTAAAGGTCCACTTGAACTGACATTGTGGATGCATGCTTTCCTCACTGAACTTTGTATAAAGACTGAAAACATAGACTTTAATGTTATTCAATTGTTCTTGTTAAAGTGCATTTAATGTGCATATTCATATAAGCATAATTCACACACAGACGCATAGGGACAGATTATCTGTCCTGGCCCTTTAAGAGACTATAGAGAAATGAGTTTTGTGCACGCAAGATAGTATTTTGGTTGTTTAAATAAACTTTTCCTCCATGGGATGTCATCGAAAATGTTTCCCTCAAAGACCAACACTATGTTATGACCTATTTTAAAAAGACAGGGAAAAAATAACAGAGATTATAACAGTAATCTGTTATAATAATAATATTATTATAACAGAGAGGTTTATATGATGGAAATTTATATGAGGATAGAAGATTCATATAAGGGTAGAAGGTTTATGTGAAGATAAGAGGTTTATATAGGAGATGGGGCTATACAGAAAAAGCAAGGTTTATATAGGGGATGGAGGTTTATATAGGTGACAGGAGATTTACATGGGGATTAGGAGGTTTATATAGGAATATAATATTTCAATAGGGCATAATAGGTTCATACAGGGTTTCAGTAAGAGAAAGTATAGGTTCATATAGGAGATATATAGAGGATAGGAGGTTTATATGGGGATAAGATTATATCGAAGATAGGAGGCTTATGTGGGGGATAAAAAATGTAAATAGAGCTTAGGAGGTTTATTTAGGAGATATGAGACTTATATAGAAGATGGGGGTTTATATAGGGGACAGGGGGTTATATAGGATATAGGAGGTTTATATATGAGACAGAAGGTTTATATATGGGATAGAAGATGTATATAGGAGATAGGAGGTGAATATACAGGGGTTGGACAATGAAACTGAAACACCTGTCATTTTAGTGTGGGAGGTCTCATGGCTAAATTGGACCAGCCTGGTGGCCAATCTTCATTAATTGCACATTGCACCAGTAAGAGCAGAGTGTGAAGGTTCAGTTAGCAGGTAAGAGCACAGTTCTGCTCAAAATACTGCAATGCACACAACATTATGGGTGACATACCAGAGTTCAAAAGAGGACAAATTGTTGGTGCACGTCTTGCTGGCGCATCTGTGACCAAGACAGCAAGTCTTTGTGATGTATCAAGAGCCACGGTATCCAGGGTAATGTCAGCATACCACCAAGAAGGACGAACCTCCACCAGTGACCTGGCCACTATCCTGCAAGAAGAATGGCTTAAAATCCCTCTGACCACTGTGCAGGACTTGTATATGTCATTCCCAAGACGAACTGACGCTGTATGGGCCGCAAAAGGAGGCCCTACACCATACTAATAAATGATTGTGGTCTAAAACCAGGTGTTTCAGTTTCATTGTCCAACCCCTGTAGGTGATGGGGTAATATAGGAGACAGAACCTTTATATAGGGACTTGGAGGTTCTTCGTAATGCAGGTCCAATTAAATTCTATTACTTGACCAGGGGTTGTGATGTCTACAACACATGCGAATTTTGTTTACTACCACAAAACAGCAGTAAACCTATCAAGTCTTCTGACATTTTATATGTAATGTTGATGATGGGCAAGGCCTGTAAATGTCTGGCCTTCCTGAAAACTTCACCAAAACAAAGCATTTTACTCCACAAATTAATCTGAATATCTGTTTACAACACTACTGCTTTAATTATGCAGAAATTTCAGAAAGTGGGTCAAATTCACCTTAATGCATAAACCTTTAGATCCAAATCTATTACGATTACAAAAAATATGCAACTCATACAGGAGTGTCCATATCTGCAACTGCTACTGTACGAGACAATTTTGATGACACAAGCAGGTGTTTTTTTTGTGGTGATAAAAAAGAGTAAAGAAACAATTTTGGGATTGGAATAAGCTTCACAAGCCTCCCCAGCAGCATCAGCATCGTTCAGAAGTTATCTGATGGGAGAGGATGATGTCAGTCTTAGACTGTGCAGATTGTTGGGCTAGCACTGCGGAGGGGATTTTCACACTCGCGCTGCTGAGACGGCACAGAGGAACAGAGCAGAGAGACAGTGCTGGCAGCCCGCACCTCAGGAAAAAAACCCTTTGCATTACTGAGACACTGTTAAGCTCTCATGCGCTCACATGAATCTGATGCAGCTACCTAGTGTTTTGCTTCCAGGGCTGCTACTGTAAGCCGAAGTGTAGGCAAAAAAACAGCTAAGGGGCCGACCAGCAAAAACAAAGTGTGAGCAGAAACAATCAAGGCGTATTCCTTAAAGACAATATTTTGGTTGTTTTAGCTGTTTTTGTCCTTGCCCAGTCTCACATCTCAAAGCTAGTAACTACCTGTAACATCAGGCCGGAGGACAAAGGCTATTAACGTTTTTCTCTGAAGGGAGTACGTTCTCAAAAAAGAACAATTCTGATGTTTTAGAACCATGTGGAACGCATTTAATGCCCTTGGAAAGAAGCACTCAACTTATTATGAGCTCAAGGACATCACTCTGAGGTGACTGTCCTGCCCAATTCCTCTTGGGATATGTCCAATTTTGCTCCCCACCATGTTGCCTTAAGATAAGCACAGATTCAATCTGAGCTATATGCCACACTGTTGTAGGCAGATTTTAAGGCGTTTTCACTTGGCCTGAATACTTAAATGTGCACCCTGAATCAATTCTGGTTTGGTTTGGGCAAAGAACTGTCTCCAGGTGTGAATCGATAGAGGGACCAAGAAGAGTGGCTAATTATGCTCTCTTACATCCAATTCCAATGTATGGATTATTATACCAAATAGGTTTAAAGTCAGAGCTGAAAACACATTTTGGATTGACATCCTTTTGTCAGTGACTCAGTGTCTTAATTTGGTTAATTTACTTTAAACAAATGATTGACATTCCACTTGACTTCCAATACAATAACAACACCCCCTGAAACTTGACCAAATGTTTCAGTACTGACTGTTTCAGTAGTGGCTGTTTTTTAGTTGTGACTGTTTCAGTAGTGAGATTTTAGCAGCAAATGTTCCAGTAGAGACTGTTTAGTAGTCACTGTTTCAGTACTGACCATTTTAGTAGTGACTGTTTCTGTAGTAACTGTTTAGTAGTGATCATTTCAGTAAAGACAGTTTCAGTAGTGACTGTTTCAGTAGTCACTGCTTCAGTGAGGACTGTTTCAGTAGTGACTGTTTCAGTAGTCACTGCTTCAGTGAGGATTTGTTTAATAGTGACAGTTTCAGTGAGGATTGTTTCAGTAGTGACTGTTTCAGTGAGGACTGTTTCAGTAGCGACTGTTTCAGTGAGGACTGTTTCAGTGAGGACTGTTTCAGTGAGGACTGTTTTAATAGTGACTGTTTCAGTAGTCACTGTTTCAGTGAGAACTGTTTCAGTAGTGACTGTTTCAGTGAGGACTGTTTCAGTGAGGACTGTTTCAGTAGTGACTGTTTCAGTGAGGACTGTTTCAGTGAGGACTGTTTTAGTAGTGACTGTTTCAGTGAGGACTGTTTTAATAGTGACAGTTTCAGTAGTCACTGTTTCAGTGAGGGTTGTTTCAGTTGTCACTGTTTCAGTGAGGGTTGTTTCAGTTGCCACTGTTTCAGTGAGGGTTGTTTCAGTGAGGGTTGTTTCAGTGAGGACTGTTTAGTAGTGACCGTTAGAGACTATTAGTGACTGTTTAGTTGACTGTTTTAGAGTCATAGATGACAATTCTAGTTAGAATAAAATGATGGTCAGCACAAGTACAAACTGACAGTGGTTTGCTGTAGATCAGTGATCTACAACATTTTTAGATCCACCCATATATTCCTGTTTGGAACAGTGGGGGACCTCATCAAAGCTTAGATGGTTGTAGATGGTTTAGATGACCTTCCTCACTTGATTAATTTTTTTAGCCAGGCTGTCCATAGAAGTAATTTTTGTGATACTCCAGGCATTCTACATTATAACATTAATGCGCTGAACTGGGATAGTCTGTGTTCTTGTATGATTATTTCTTCATGTTGTATTGGGTGTCCAAGTTACTCATCACCCAGCTAGTCAGGAGCAGTTCACCCAGCCCACTGTTTTGACCAAATGTACTGAATTGTTAAATGAAAAGGCCTTGAGTAAAAAAAAAAAAAAAAAATCAGCTTTGACAACTTCCTTAAACCTAGCCCTCGGTAGAGCGCTTGACAGCCGTGGAATTCCTCATCTAGAGCTTCATCACCTGCTTCCATGCATAAAGCCCTCAAACTTAAGAAACAAATAGAGTCAAACTTATCTGCACAGGCCCTCGAGCGTGAGTGCACTTAGAAGTTCACTCTTAAATAAAAGTGAAAATGCATTTATTCTGCGTGGCCCAAGGCGAGGGAAATACTACGCCATAATTATGCCATTTCCTTGTTTTTTCCAGATCAGTCTGAGGCAGAAAAACACAAACATGGTCCTGTTCAGCTGAGCGGTGGAAGCCTGGAGAGAATGCCTTCTGATCAAAAGTTGAAGATGAAAAGGGTAGAGGGGGCGGATGTGTGGTCCCGAAAGAGTAATAACCATCAGAAAGCAGATTAAAGACCCATTCATCACTGACGAGCAGACAGGCGTATCTCTGGGGGGTGGGAATCATACAGGTATGACCCGGGATCTCACTGAGAATGCACGTGTACATACACGCAGAACAGTGGAACCGTTCTGAGATAACCTTTTGAAGTGTGGAGTTAATGGTGCTGATTTGCTATACTACTCAAATGTAATTACATAATCCATAGCAAGTTATGCAGTCAGTTACAACACAGTTGTTTACATAGGGATGCACAACTAAAATTGTCAATCAGATAATTTATTATTTTCATTTTGTCCTGAAGAAAGTAAGCACACCCAACCTGAAATTTAATGTTGCTAGTATGCTAGTAATAATGCAGGTTCTTCCAGAGTTCTTTGTTAAAGGGAATGATTCTATGAAGAGCCACAATATATAGAACCAGTTCATACTTAAATTGCATAGTGAAATGATTTTCCATATTGATGGAGAATGTGTATATATGTAAATGTAGTGCAAACAGTACAAGACTACTTATCAAATGTTGGAGATGAGAAATCGTATCTGTTTTTTTTTAATGAATGCGCAACACTTGGGGACAGGGTCATGTTTACCACTGTGTTCATCACTTCTTACCACTTTGTAAGAGTTTGGGAACTGAGAAGACCGATTGCTGTAGTTTTGATGGTAAATTGTTTTCCCATTCTTGCTTGATATTGGATTTCTGCTGTTCAAATTCTCCTTTGTCATACTGCTCATACTGCTAATCTTTTCAGTGGGTGATCAGTCAGGACTCCACACAGACCAGTTTAGCACCAGCATGTGTTACTTCTGTAATATGTGCAGAATGTGGTTTGCCATTGTCTTGCTGTAATAAGCAAAACCTTTGCTGAAAAAGTCTGATATGGCAGGATATGTGGCTCCAACACCTGTATATATCATAGTGCCTGGTATAATTAAGGTTCTGTTGTGCAAACTAGACGTCTCGCACTGTGTTGTAATGTACAGTGCCAGGTCAGATGGTTGTCTACAAAAAGTGACAGTTGTCTTAATACGATACATCAGACAAAATTGAACGAGATCAAAGCAAAGGATGAATAAAAGCCTGAATTTCTATCAGTTTCACAAGAGAATCTTAATTGTCAATCTTAATTGTCACATGACCTTTGTGTTTCAAAATGATGCCAAGAACATCCAGTTAGGGAACAAAAGTGGCTCTAAAACCTGTATATATCGTTTAGCGTTAATGCCTGGCTAATGTCCCTCATACCATCATGGATGCTGGCTTTTGATCTGTGTGCTCATAACAAGCTGGTCCCTCTCTTCTTTGGCCTGTTTCAGTGGTTTTAGTAGTGTTTCTGAGCACATGCAGTCTCCACTACAGATTTAAGTTTGTCTGAGGGCCTGAACATCATGACCATCCAATATTGCCTCTTTCATACAGAGATTACTCCACATTCTGTAAATATTTTTGTGATATTATGCACTGTAGATGATGAAACCTCCATGTTATTGACTATTTTACCTTGATAAACATTATTCTTGTGTTTGCTCTTGTAGGATTTCCCAAAGTGATGATTTGTTCCCCCATCTTTGTAAGCTGTTTTTAACTGTTCCCCTGAACATTGAGCTGCTGTTCTCACTAGCTCGCTATGCACTGAACACTATATACATTAATCTACTGTTTACAACCACATACCTATCTGTTCACCTGGCTACCTCAACATACTGTACAAGCACACTTTCATTAAGCTGTTTTTCACTCTGCATATGCTATCTGCTGTTTGCACCTAAGTTCTAATATTCTAGCGTACTGACGCACAGCTACTGCTCCTGCACATTTTGCACATGCCTCACTGTTAATGCACATATTGTAATGCGTCTATTGTGGTTTTGTCTTTGTACTGTTACATACTGCACTGGAGAAGTAGCCTGACAGTGATTCGTTATACAGTACAACCCTGTATTGGTATAATGACAATAAAGTTGAACTGAATTAAACAAGGAGCTCTCTAGAGATGTGGGCAAGTGTAGACACAGTCACAGTTTACTGAACATTATTTACGCAGTCACTCAAAAGGGACATATTTCCAAATGGCTTTAAAACAAATGAGCATGTTCTATTTACAGTTTGCAACAGCTCAACATATTCATGATCAGCTAATCAGCTTTGTTTTGTGGAAAACAATATTAATATCACAGCACTCTTCAGCATTCAAACCTTTCAGCTGTTTAACTCAAAAGTCTTTTTTAAGAAACACAAAGTGATAAGAAGACACTAAGACAGCAGGAGCGACTAAGAAATAGACCTAGCTGAGATAAATAACACAAAGGCAGGCTCAGTAAGGACAATAAGCATGCAAACTCAGAAAGACTGAGAGAAAAGTCCCAGACTATTGAGAATGCAGTATCAACCCATGTGCTGATAATATGCCAAAGGCAAAGCAGAGTGCTGTAAGTGGAGCAGCCACTGAAATTACAAAAAGCCCCCAAAAATGGAGAAACTTTAACCCAAGAATAGAGCTAAGTACCTCATCACAAAGCAAGGTATATTTAAAGGCTCTAATTTATTTCAGCACTCATTTGCACGTAGTCAGATGACTATTCTGTATGCTAGTGCCTGGTGTATAATCAAGCTTCTGTTGTGCAAACTAGACGTCTCGCACTGTGTTGCAAGGTACAGTGCCAGGTCAGATGGTTGTCTACAAAATGTGACAGCTGTCTTAATTTGATCCATCAGACAATGACAAAACTGAACAAGATCAAAGCAAAGGATGAATAAGCCTGCTTCTGATTTTTCATCAGTTTCACAAGAGAAACTATCCACCTTAATTGTCACATGACCTTTGTGTTTCAAGATGATGCCTAGAACATCCAGTTATGGAACAAAAGTGGCAATTGGTACTGTTTCCGTTTTTAGCGAAGTCAAAGAAAGTGTGCTCGCTATTTAAGTCATTGTTTTGTCCCCTTAAATACCTCTGAGGCGCTCTTTGACAATGCGCAGTTTGCTAGTGGAGATGAAATTACAGCAAGACCAGTGATGCTACCTGCAGAAATAGCTGAGCTTCAGAAGACATCTGAATGTGGCTTCATAATGGCTCCTTGCAAAGCAATGATGAACTAGGTGTTAAACATTCCAGCTAGCAGAGAATGTTCCCAGAACTTTGGTTAGTGTTACCTACAAGGTCTAATAAAACTTTAAAGAAAACGTTTTAGTCTACTGTTAAAAGACCCGGTTAAAGATGTTTTAATGTCAAACAATGTTTCTATGAGATTAAATCTTAACTAAGACATAATGTTTTAACTGCAACATTCAAAGGATGTTTTGAGGATGTAGTCATATGACACATGTCCTCTCTGCTTCTTCAGGGGTGTGTTTAGGGTTAGACTATTGGGATGTGTGTTTTGGGTCTGGCATGACAATGGCTAACTTATATTAAGCAAACATGTAACAACTGTTATATGATTACTTAACATGTAAAGTAAATAACATTCTCAGGTTAACATTCAGAAAATGTTTTTTGAATGAGACCTCAGATGAAGTTAACAGGCTAAAGCTTCAATAATAAAAAAACAGATTCAAGTTAAAGCCCTTGAATAAAGCATAACTTAAAATGTAGAAAAATAAATTCTGTGATATGTGTTTTGTTTCTGTAGGTGGACCAGTCTGCATGAGGAGCAATTCTATTAGTATTAAGATTTTAATCCCTTATTGATCCCACAGTGGGGAAATTTAGCATTTAACCCATCCGTGAAGTGAAACACCCACATACACACTCACTAGTGAACACACACACTAGGGGACAATGAGCACACTTACCCAGAGCGGTGGGCAGCCCTATCCACAGCACCCGGGGAGCAGTTGGGGGTTAGGTGCCTTGCTCAAGGGCACCTCAGTCATTACTGTCAGTTCAGGGAATCGAACCGGCAACCCTCCAGTCACAAGGGTGGTTCCCTAACCTCCAGCCCACGACTGCCCAAAAAACAGTGAGTCATGGCTATTAGAACAAGGCCTTCAGTTTGGGGCAATATATTGTCACTGTCCAATGAAAAACATGTATCTCCATTTTTGTACATTTTGACTTTTACCCGTCAATTGATAACAGCAGCTACCGTTTACAGGGAGTGAGAATTGTGTGATGAATGGACCGTCAGAAATGGCCCAAAAGTGTTTGGAAAAACATCTGGTTCTATTGACTTACATTAAAATTGAATGAGATTTTTGATCTCTCCTGTAAAGTTGCCGTTTTGGAGATACTTGTTTTTCTTTAGACAGCGACGATATGTTCATTTCTGCTAGCATATGTGTTTTCAACTAATCACTCAATAAGACATTAAATTATTCCATGTTTTTGTCAATGAAACAAAAAAGGAGGGAAAGTTCTAGTGTCACAGTTCTAGTTAAACATGGTAACTTAATAATTTGTTCATCTTTTAAGTTGTTTATCTTTTGGGACACAGGGGAGCCTATCCCAGCGCTCACTGGACCATAGTAACTGTCGTACCATGTGCTATGTACTATGCTAAACTGTTAAAATAAGGCAATAAATAAGTACCTTTGTAAACTGAGTCAGTAGCCTATCGTGGTGAGTGAAGCCATGCTGAAAAGAAATTACTATAACATACTTATGTGTCTTGCTTTTGCCCTTATGGAATGCATTGCTTATGGCCTTTTCGAACTAAAATTGCTAAATGCAACACGTTTCAAAAGCCTCTAAGTCTAGCAGCTTAGACAGGGACGAGGCGAGGATAGTTTTGCCATAAAATATTCAGTGGTTGTATGAGTTCATCAATATTCTATACTCATCAGTAACACTTTACATGTTAAGTAAATGTTAAGTAAACTCGTAACAACTTAATCTTTACATGTAACAGCAACAGTACATGTGTACCTAACATTAGTTAGCCATTGTCATGCCAGACCCCAAACACACAGCCCAATAGCCTAACCCTAAACACACCCTTTAGGGCTTTCAGGTGTGTTTTAAACCACAGTTAAAAACAGGGACATCTGCTGACCTTACCACTGAAAACCAAAGTGTCAGTTAAAAGTTTCTGATTATATTAGTGGTTAATCTGACACAATCTTTCAGCTCAACTCCTACAATTGTAACCAAAGGGAGACTTCCCTTGTCTGTATCTACCTAATAAATGTATATACTGAAATGCTTATACACTTATACTGACATCAATGTTTCTTCTCTCTAGCTATGAGTGATGGCCTGGAATAGCTAAGTAGCGCTCTTCTGCTGCATTTAACTCCGTTTTCTTCTTTCTAGGTATCAGCACTGGCCCTTGTTCAGGCAACGTCTGAGCTCAAGGCAAGTTTTAGACCCAAACCTTCTTGTACTACCTATTCTCTGATGGAATACTTAGCACAATTGTAAGTCGCTCTGGATAAGAGCGTCTGCTAAATGCCTTCATTGTAACTCACAATTTAGAGGAATACGAGTTCTGCTTGCAGAGTTTAAATATGAGAATGAGGGTTATATTACATTAAAATGAACTTAAAAAATTATACATGTGCATTTTTCTATTTTACAGAAATATTCAGGGCTTCACTGAAGAACTGGTAGGTCCTGAGGTTTCCCCCCTGCCCGTATATATTTACACTACACCCTCACTTTGACAGATTCTGACACAGGCCAAGTGACATTGACCAATTACCACTCCTGCTCAAAAAAAATGCCACATTGCAGCATTATCAGCGTTTTCCAGCCGTGCTGATGTCAACCATTCCCTGAATGTTTAACATCTAGCTGAATTACTGTTCTACGGGAGCAACTAGACTAATGCTGCTTTAAACTTTTCTAAAGTACTAGTTACCAAAACATACAGGTTTGTGAATATTTGCTTCCTATGACAAAATGCTGTTGCCCTCACATTTTAATTTAAAATAAAAATTATTCAAGTAAATTATATCCTCAAAAATATCTTCTTAATAAGGTATTTTATGGCTAAACTAGTACTTGACTTAAAAAATGCTGAGCGGCCACTTCATTAGGAACACCTACTTGTTTCAACACTCACTGTCCATTTTATCAACTCGACCTAGAGTGCTGATGCACTCAGTGACTCCATGATTAAAGACTGTAGTGCATCTGTTTCTCTGTATACTCTGTTAATCCCCTTGTTTGCCCTGTTCTCTAATGGTCAAAACGCCCATAGGACCACCACAGAGCAGGTATTACTGCTCAGGTCTGTGGTGACACTGATGTGATAGTGGCGTGTTAGTTTGTATCAGCAGAACACACACTAACACACCACCATCATGTCAGTGTCACTGCAGAGCTGAGGATGATCCACCATCCTAATAATACCTGCTCTGTGATGGTCCTGTGGGGGTCCTGACCATTGAAGAACAGTGCGCAAGCGGGAGATAACAGAGTATGCTGAGTAACAGATGGACTACAGTCTGTTTTGTAGAACTACAAAGTGTACCTGTGGTAAGTGGGGCTGATAAAATGGACAATGAGTGTAAAAACAAGGAGATGATGAAGTGGCCGGTGGGCCTATATACAGAGTGGTAACTTCTGCACTAAGTAATGTATACAGCTAATTTTAAGACATAATTAACTAAAAAAGCTTTTGTTATGACAAAACATGGTACATTTACAAAATCAGTTACTCCCTGAAACGATAAATACATCTGCATACTTTGAATGTGTGTAGAGATATTATTCGGCAATATGTATCCATTACATTTAACAGTGGATACTAACAGCATATGCCACACTTAAGCCCATTACTTCTCTCTAGCTGTATATCTATTTCAGAGATAGAATATATGATTCATTTTTTGACAATATAAAAATTTTATAAGCATTAATATTAACAGTGTTCAGTTCTAATATGGTGGTCAAGCAGCCAATTAGGTCTGTAGATGCATATTTATGGTTCAAAGATCAAAGATTACCCTTATCCAATGCACAATGCTGCAAGAGCAAGGCCTCATTTTCACTGTCCTAGCCATTAGATCAGCTGACAGTTCTTTGAAATAGTCATGATCTGAGTTTTGCTGCCACTTGGGCAGTGTTTAAATGGTAGTCCTTCTGAGACAATTCAGCCATAGCTAAAAGAGGAGTTGAAAGGTCAGTGATTGGCATTCATCCCTCTAGCCAGTAGCATTTGCTATTCTCTATTGGTGCAACTGTGAGAGCTGTAAATTGTGCCCATTTCTCTGGTCATTAATTTAGTATCACTGCTCCTTAAACAAAGGATTTTCTGCAATCGTGGGGCTTTTTACTCTTACAGAGACATTTGGTTACAGCCTACAGGCCATTGACATGGTCATCTCAGCCTCATGCTCATTAAAAAATCCCAGCGCACCCAAATTCCTGCCCTGACTCTCACTATTCCAGCTACCTAATGATACTCAAATGTCAAACTGGTATATTCCCAATCTCTCCACAGCTTATGTGTGGGTCAGAGGTCTGGCACATTCTGCCTTCGGGCCTATTACAAGGCAGATACTACATACAGTGCAGTGCATAAGTAACTGGACAGTGGCAGTTTATATTGTTGTTTTGACTCTGTATTCCATCAATCAGTGTCTTCAGCAGGTACAATACATGCTTAGGGGAATTCAAGTTAAGGGGCTATCTTGACCATTAAATAATATATTACTTATTGGCATTTAAATAGTACACATCATAGTAATATTTTATTGTTACTCTGATGTAACCATTAGCATATCAGTGCATAAACACATGTATACAGTGTACACCTATCTCTGAGGAGAGCAGTTATGCCCACCAACCTATAGCAAGAGAGTGCTTAATACTGACCACAACCATCAAAGTAAAAGAGCTTCGCTAGAGATGTTCAGTCCTGTGTGGCTCTGCAGGACTTCTGCAACCCACCACAATAACTTGCGGCATGGTACTAAATTTCAATGTCATGTTCAGGTGAGTGGGTGGTTGACCAATCCAGTACTTAGGTGCCCACTGGGTTACCCAAGCCAGTGTGTGCAGATGTGGGACAACAGAAACATGTAGTAAAATCTTATAAGCGATAGAATAATCAATAGAAAATAATCAGTAATAAAGTAACCCTAAATAAGCAATACATTCTAAACATGACAATTATTGCATTGAATTGCATTGTTGAATTGCATTATTGTGCTACAATAATGGTGGAGACTTTAGGCAGTCACTGGAGCTCAGCTGGGGAAAGTGCTCTATTGAAAGGCCAACGCACCACAATTAACCCAACTAAAGGCAAGTTTGACATACGGCAGTCATTTTTAGTTGTGATTATTTCAGGAGAAAACAATTTATTTGTGAATGGAGTATGTCAAAAGAGTCTGTCAAATATTGCATGTCATTAACCTTTGTATAGAACTGTGGGTGGGAGTGGGCCAAAACTTCCATGTTGTGGGCAAGAGTGGGATGAATGTTAACGATAGTGGGCATCAAGCGAGAGCAGAATAATTTCTTGTAATAAACAATAAACGAATAAACACGTTTTCAGATTTTGTTGGAGTGTTTTTTATGCTACTGTGCTTCATAATTAACACAATATAATATAATGTGATGTTAATAATGATAGTCTAGTTAGTCTAAAGGGTTTTAGTTTAATGTCCACTATCTTTTTACGTGACCTCACAATCTGCTGTAGGGTCCTGCAGTTCATGATCATACAGGTTCCATACCAGACAGTGAAACAGCTGGTCAGGAAGTTCTCTACTGTTCCCCTGTAGAAAGAAGTGAGGCCAGGGGGGAGGTTTACCCTCTTTATCCTGCACAGAAAGTGGAGCTGCTGCTGGGCTGTGTAGACTTGGTAGATTGTGTTGAAGGGTCAGGTAAGGCCATTGGTGATGTGCACACCAAGGAATCTGGATTAAGCTTAAACCTAGACTAAAAACTATTTTCAGTGGTAATTTGCCAGTATCTAAACAATGTAACCCAAGAGTAGGCATTCGGTAAGACTTGTTGTGCACAAGCTAATGATGCAATAATTCAAAATGCGACTGATGCAACTAGGCAGGAAACTGTCCAATTATACAGCTCACACAATAAAGCCATACATATTCTCAAATTAAAGCCTACAGGATGCAATGCAACACTTGAGTTTTATTTCATTTCATCTACAATGTGCCACAATACAGAACCAGAACAGTTTATGTGGCCACTAAACTGCCTCAAATTATCTGTCCATGCAAGTGAAGTAGACATCAATTATTGCTGTTTCTAAACAATAATAGTGAAATATTGATAACGTAAAATGATTGCAGTTCTTCTAATTGTGTTTTTATCTAATAAACCTGAATAACATCTTTACAATATTACAATACATTACAATATTGCATACTAAGTTGTAACATGGTAATCTGTAGTTTACTGCTAAAGCATGCTGGTAATAGTTCTTTTGGAGACATTCCTTTTTTGGAGAGCTTTTTAGGAACACCTATACACCTGCTTAATTACACAATTGTCTGTTCAGTCTGTGGTGTGGTCAAAGGCCTGTGCAGATATGGACCAGCTGCTACAGGATATCTTCACAAGTGAAAATAGTGATTTTGGCCATGGCATGATTGTTGGTAACAGACAAGTATTTCTATAACTGTTCCTGGTATCTCTGTCTAGTATTGAAGACATAGATGGGACTGGAAATCGCATAGAGATCTACTTTATAGTCAACGCTGCAATATTTCATTACTGGAATATAGTGATTTTTTAATTGAAAATATGAAGAAATATGAATTATTAATTGTTTATTGTTTTCTCATATGGTGAGTTTAGCAAAGTGGTGCAATTCCCCAAAATCATGGGACAGGTGGCACTCCTGCACGGGTTATTGCGGGAGCAGCTGTGGACTGAAGCAGGTGATGAAAAATATATTAACAGAAGAATTACATAAAGAAAATTGCCAACCAGTAACAGTGAGGATCAGCAAGGTATGAGGATGAACAACTTCGGAAAGCAACTTCGGAAAGCAACTTCGGAAAGCAAGTTTGAGCAGAAAATAAATACACACATTTTATACCCAGTCTCCAGTCTTTACTGCCAAGTTCATTTTTTATTTAGGGAACCAGATGATCTATTAAATGTGGCATTGTCCATTTTCTGTCTGAAACGGATGCCGAGACGCTTCTTAAGAGATTTTTACACTGAGAAGTGAGTCACCTACAATGCAAAATGCACCATGACTAAAATAGTCCATTGCTAATGGTGACACAAACCTGCCAATCTAGGTCACATATGATGAAGTGGAGAATGCTTGTAATGTGACTTTTTGATATGGATTTGATATGGGTGTATTACAGAACGTTTTAACGGCTCAGATGCTAAGTTTTGCAGAGCTCTTTGTAAGTGCAGTTTCACATTTTTATATCTGACTGAGCAGTAAGTTCTGACTGAGCACTTATTTACTGCCATTAAAATGCGTGTCCAAATGGCCTATTGCGACACCAGAACAGGTTGAGTATGTAAATGTTCAGATCAAGGTAGAAAGCATTTTCCAAGCACTTACAGTGGCCCTGAAACTTCAGTTCCAGTGCTTACGTCATTTTCATATCACTGTTAACATGATCCACTTTACTATTGTTATCAGTGTTTTATTATATAGTCTTGTTAGGGTTTTTAAAACAGTGATGTGTGAAATCCAATGTAACTAGGGCCTTGTTTCAGCTGCCAGCCCAATTCAGATTTTTGGCATATCACATTTGATTCTAGATTGATTTTTGACAGTCTGGACAGAAAAAACAACAACAACAAACAAACAGTTAGTTACTGACACCTACATTTGTTATCACATCAACTCTGGCCACACAAATCCATCTGATCACTAGCAAATTACATAAGTGCGAACTGTTATATCAAAAGACCTGGTTTAGGTAACAGATCCTACACAGCATCCACAGTCATATAAATGTACCTCAGAACAAACACAGTGTAACTTGGGGGCTTTTACATCAGCAGGGCTGGGAAATGCATGTATATAAAAAGCAAGCAATAAATGCATTTATCAACAACAGTAAAATGTCTGACAGATGATGTAACACTTTTAGAGGGCAGCAGAGAGTAATATGGGAGCTATTGTCAACTAGGAAGCAAGATAGCTTATCTCCTACATTTGACTCACATATTAAAGAACAAAAGTGATGTTATCTATACCTAACTGATCTATAGTGATGCATTACTGGCCAAGAAACTAGATAAGACTACCACAAGAAAATACATAGGAGGAACTAGAAGGACATAAGGCATAAGGACATAACACTAATGTTAATGTAAAGAATTTATAGATCTATGGATATGCACAGTTTTGCAAATTGTAAACACCCCTTTCTGAACTCCACCCCTGTCCCCACCATCCTGCACACTGTCTCTGTGTTTCAACAGTTAAGACAGAGTGTAACCATAAATAAGTTCGCACTGTAACTTTAAAAATCAGAAAGTATCTGTCTTTCTGTTTCTCCAGCACCAGTCCCTAGATTTCACTCGCTCAGGTTTGAATCTTTATTCTCTAAACTCACCACTGTGCATCTGTGAGACATTTGCTGGTTGTTTAGCCTACTGGCTAGGTTATTTTAGCCCAACTCACAGTTTTCCACTTAGTTGACTCTTCTTTGACCAATGAAAAGGCAACCCACAGTCTTGTGTTGTAGTCCATCCACCTCAAGGATCGAAAAGTTATGCAATTTGAGATACTTTTCCTACCACCCTAATTGTACACCCTAATTTTACACCCTAATTTTACACCCAGCTTTGAGTGTTAGTTGTCTAAACTAATGGCCATTCCAGGTTTGAGGGCTAAAGTGTTCAAAGGAGGACCAATAAGCTCTCTCATTTCTTCTTGGCTCAGGTGCTAATTTGGCACTGTAGCTTCATGTCGGTCCTACTGGCATGCTGAGTTCAAACACATTCTGGGTAATAAGTCCAGCTACCAGCCATTGTACCTTCAGCAAACTGTGAAAATGAGCCTGAAACCTCCAGGAATGGACCTGCAGCCATTTGCAGTCATTATTGTTTATCTCTGGATGAGCATAACATGAGAACATGAGAACAACATGAGGGTCCATATAGGTTCATGATCTTCAAAGCATACTCAATACATACTGTGAACAGCCTAATGAAAAAATCTGATTTGGTGAGCAAATTTGGGATTTGGGACATTTTTACCTGCTGTGTGTAAACATAGACTAAATTGCTATGGAAACATGTGAACTCTGTGTTCTGGCATCAATCTGTTCAACCATAACAAGCCATCTAAGAGGGGTTAACTATCAAAAATCAGGGTCTGAGCACAGGGGCTATTGGACAGTTGAATGCAATAAACAATAAATACAAATAAACTGTTAATTGCTATTTATATAAATGGTTATTAATTATTAACTGACCTCTGATCATGCTCGGCCTAAGCATAAATAAAACTTTAGTTGTGTACTCCAGTTTATGATGTAGTCGAATATTGTATTATCTATCCGGCTAGAGTGAGAGGCAGATTCTAGGAGAACAGTGTGTGTTGTGGCTGGCTTATTAAATATGGTGTTCACACACTTTCATGGCATGGCTAATTAGCACCATTCTAACTTGGCAAAGGACAGGGAGACGTGCTGAGAGAAGAGATTTCACATATCATAAAGCCTGTTTGCCTACATACGTGCACATTCAGCTGTATATGTAATTATAACATAGATAGCTGCAGTTCTAACGTGATTGGTCGAGTTACACACAGTCACGTTGTGATACTCGATAGACACTGCATGCAAGGTGCCACATACAGGGGGTCCTAGGGGGGAACTCTTGGGCACTTCAATGTCTTAAGACCACAAGTAAAAACAATGATAATAAATATATGCTACCATTGTTTAACCTGCTTCACCCACAGTTTGTCAAATTTCTGTCTTTGTTATTCTTGACTAGAGAAGCAACACTGGTCTGCCTCAGGGTGGCGCTGTGTCAAATTCGTGGTTCGTGTAGGTCTCCCAGATCCTTCATGTTGCTGATGAATGCTGTTTTCCATCCACTGCCACCAACACTGTGCTATAGTACTATCTGCACGACCGGTATGGCGCGCAATCCTCTTGCGACCCCTCTTAAATTCTTCCAGCTGCTTGAATTGCTGTTCTTGAGGCATACTTCACTTGCAAAGGATGCAACCAACACAACAGTACGAGTCAGAATGGAAAGCACACAGCCCTGCTTACATCACATGTGCAACCTTCATATCATGATGTCAAACCTACCCACCTAACCCAAATAGTTGCTTCCCTCTAGGTGCAACTATTTTATTATGATTGAGAATTATTATTAACAATTCATTAAAGGTGAAGTATTATGCCCTTTTCTAAAAAGTTGACACAGTTCTTGATGAGAGGTCTGCGACATGTTTTTAAAGTACCACTAAGATCAAGCTCCACAGCTTCTTTCACATTGTCTAAACAACGCTCTTCAGAACGGCTGCTTTTTCCTATAAAGGTAATGAGCCACCCTTACAAAGCGTGCCCTGATGCAAATAAAAGTTCTCTCATTCTACTCTTTCTTTAATCACCTGTTAATGAGACGTTCATCCTATAGACATTCCAATAACAAACATTATAACAAACCAAAAATTGTGGATCTTGAATCAGCTGTTAGCATTGGCTAGTGCCAAAAGCCCAGACTGTTGTTGGGTGTTGCCGTTTATCGACACAAGTGCAAAATAAATGATAAAAGTATATGTTAAAATTTGATTAGTTAAGCAGAAGAATATTTTCCCTTTGCAATATAATGTATAAATATACATGAGCGTACCAGCAATACCAGCATGAGCTAGACAATTTTCTGGATGTAGATGACATTAATATTCAGCCACGCTTGCATCAGAGAATTGCACAGTTGGGCCAGATTTGGTGGATGCTTTCCCTGGCACAATTCTGAGGAGAATTTCCCATAGACTGACATTTTTGCCTCTGCGGGTAGACCTGTATGACCTTACACTTACAGACATCTGCAAATTTAGCTACTTTTTGACAATCGTTAACATCTGCTTTGGAGCCATTTTCCACACATCGAATGGGACATTAATTGCACCATACTCTTCTCAATCTAAAAATCCTGTTGCACAACCTGCAGGTATTTATATTATCTTCAAGAGCCTGAAGCTACCACCACCTTAAACACACAAGGTGACTAATTTTCTGTCCGGGTAGCTCATTAAAATATAACTAAGTATTTATTAGCATTGGCCATCATTAAATTCCTAATTCATCAAACTTTTGCCATGCTGTGTATTTCTGGTTTCATATGAACAGTGCATATAAAGATTTTGCATAAATTATTGTCCTTGGGTTTTGTTTACCTCTCTATCAAACCAACAGTAGTTCTTAAATAATGTACTGTCGTATTTAGTCACATAATGAAGAGCAAATGGCATCACTACAAGTCATCACTTCAGAGCAGCCAAAATCAAAAGTAAGATTTGTTTTTATGTGATACTGAAACTAATTTGTTGTTTTCTCCAACTTTGACAGAACGCACCAGGCATGAAACGTTCACCCCATCACACAAAACAGACACAGAGGACAATTTCAACAGTCATATGGTTTAATGTTTAAAAAGTGATGTTAGAAGGTCTAAGCCTGACAACAGACAGCGTAGCAGCCGGCTTTGCATGAAATTTTCCACCCTGTCACGCTTCTCCCAGTCACAGGTTCAGTATGATGGAGCTATAATCATCATTGTTATCTAGCACACAAATATTAAAATGGCTACCGAGGTGGGAAAATCTGGTTTTAGGAAAGAGCTATATGTAATTGAAACTATTAAAAGATAAAAGACTTTAATTTTCTGACATGAAACAATTACAGGCAGCAGGTCCTTTTGCTACTGATCTTGTGGAATGACTCAGAGAGCCACACACAGGCAAAATCCAATAATAATGCAATTTATAAAGTAATGTAAAGATAATATGTATACATAGACATATACATATACATGTAATAAGATAAACATTTTACATTTCTGTCCTTTTTTGAGGAACATTGGAAAAGCGCAATCAAATATATTTTTTAAATCGTATCAAGTCTATATTTTAACAGTTTTGTGCAAGATCTGAATCAAGATGTCTTACATCCAGTCAAAGCGAGTTGTGGTGTAAAAAGAAGATGTCTTATACACATGGAGCAGTAAAGACTAATATTCCATCTGAGTGGCAACAACCAGTGGGGAACCCTCAGGGCGTTCTAGACCTTCAGAGAAAACCTAATGATTTCTGTGAGATAAACAAACACATATCTGTAATTTTCATTTTTTATTATAATCATCAAAGTGATCATTTTTTTATTTTGTTGCCTTTATCATCTACTGTATCAGCCCTGTTTTAGTGCAAACAAGATTTGGTCGGAAACAAATGGACAAATTCCTGAAATGAAATGCCCATGGAAAAATGATCCATTTGTGATTTATTTTACTGTGGTATGATTAGTCAAATCCATGAGTGCTTGGAGAGAGACACAATTGTTGTCATTTTACCTCAGCACACCACCACACTAGATTTGAAATGAAAGCAATTAAGAAAGTGACTAAGGTTTAGATGTTCAGCTTGAATTCAAATTTAACAAAAACAAAAATACTGCAATAACCATTTAGAAGCATTTCATTTTTATATATCACTGGCTGTGAGTATGAGTGGTTGGTAGACTGACCAGTGCGTCCCAAAACGAAAACTACTAAATGTTAAAATATATTATATTATGCCTGCTGCAAGCTTTAAATGGAATATCCTTTACAAGCTTTAACAAGTGTCAAAATGACAAAATGCTAAAATGCTAGCTAACCACTGGAATCTCCAACGACTGCTAAAAAAATTAGTATCATTGTAGCAGTAGGTGTTTGTCCTCATTTATTGACATTTATGGCTCACACTGATGGCCTAATCGTAACGTTCCTAGTTTACAACAAGACAAAAATCACTAATAAACAGAACATCGGTCTGAAAACAGATAGCATTTTTTATTTATACCCATTGCGTGAAATACCCCATGGTATTTGGGAGTCCCATGTTGGCTGGTTTCTCTAGCATTAGTGGGCTGCCAACTGACTCGCCATAGCGACACTGGTTGGTTTAGCAGTTCCTTTTCTGGAAATGCTTCCTTCTACTATTGCTTCCACAAAGTAACCGAGATCTTACACATCTCATTTGTCTTCAGTTTAAAAAATTGAATACAATTCACCCTTTTAACCAAAAACCTGGGAAACTGAATAAGTTTTCAGTTTACAAATATGTTACGGAATGTTGAAAAGTTTCATAGAGTTATTCTGGGCATAGCTAGAGTTGTAAGGGTATGAAGGAACAACTAAGTGTAGTGATGAATTACTACTTGATTGAGAATATCAAAAACAGAAGCTTAACATTTTTTTGGTGAAGCAACTGAATGATGATCTTTCTGTAAATTTGTACGAGTGCCTGTTTTTACCCAAATGGACAGCATGACATCAAAATAAGTTTATGTTCAGGGACCCCCCACAGAATTCAGATTTTGAATCATTTAGGTGTCCAAGAGGTTCATTATAAGGTCCTTGAATATAACCATGGCCCCCTGTATTCTGCCCCTTGACTAGCTTCAGCCCTTCAAGTACAGCTTGGCTCGACTCGCAATCCCTGAAGATGCATGGAAGACAAGTGTCCAGACTCTTCTCTGTCCTGGCTCCCAGATGGTGGAATGAACTCCCACTGGCTGTCCGAACAGCTGAGTCTCTTGCAGGCTTTAAACGCAGACTAAAGACTCATCTCTTTATAAAGCACTTAAGTGAAAGTATAGATGTATATACTGAAATGTTTTGCTTTGGCTATTATACTGACCATTATCTTTCTTCTCTTTAGGTATGAGCGCTAGCTTGGGATAGCTAGGTGGGGCACTAATGATTTTTATGTGTCTTTGTATTCTTTTCTCTAAGTATCAGCACTGACTCTTGTTCAGGTAGCGTGTTAGCTCATGGCGAGTTTTAGACTCTAACCTTCTTGTACAAGCTAGGAAACATTATCAGATGACACACTAAGCACAGCTGTAAGTCGCTCTGGATAAGAGCATCTGCTAAATGCCATAAATGTAAATGTGAATATAATTTACATATTCATGTGTAGTACATATCATCACTGTCCAAAGAAAAACAGGTATCTCCAAAATGACAACTTTACAGGAGAGGCCAAAAACTTTTTTTTTATTTGAATGGAAGTCTATGGAACCAGACGTCTTACCCAGCTGTTTTGGGCCATTTCTGTTGGTCCATTCTTCATGAAATTCCCACACAGTGTAAACAGCAGCTCATGTGATCAAATGAGGCATAAAAGTAAAAATCATCAAAAATGGAGATACATGTTTTTCTTTGAACAGCGACGATATTCAAAGGCTAAACTTCATATTTATGGTGAATTGTACAAAGTTTCTGAGTCACCTCAAATCTAGCCTGAAGTCTACAAAGCAGTCAGGGTTTCCTGGGTACTGGTATCAATGGCCTGGACATCAGTCTATACAAGTAGAGGTGGTTAAAGCCACTTCAAGCTACTTAGGACCACAATGAGAGTCAATGCTAACCAGACCTTCTTCTTTTAACTTTGAGATTTCAGTTTGCTGTTTGAAAGAGAATGTCTTTGAAAAAAGTCATGCATATTCTGTACCTCTATAGACAAAAGCATTTTTCATTATTCTACATCATTTTTGAGCTGCGAAAATACTTAAAAAGCACCCACTCCCCACAATAGAAACAAGGCGGATAAATCAGAGGGCTTTAAAAGCATTTTAGCACCGAATAAACAGATAAAATGGCAGGAGAGAATGAGAATGATGAAAGTGGGTGCAGTCTTTCTTCATAGCCCAGGGCCAAGACAGAGAACCAGAGAGAACACAGGCGGGGGATGGATATGAGAAGAAGTCTGGGTTAATAACAAAGTAAAGTTCTGCCTCAGGGACGAATGGAAGACTTTGTTAATGTTGTTTATTTATTTTCTCTTCAGTCCCACACAGAGGGAAGGCTTTGTGGTGTTTTGGGGAGCAGAATTACACAGTGCCGTTTCACAAGGTTCAGGTCTTTCACGTTTGATATGTTTTTGTGCTTCAGGATGAAATCACCTGGCAGCCAGTGAATATCTGCCATCCTCTAAAGAAAAGTCAAGCCAACCAATTGCTTGTTTTTTGTCGGCTGTGCAAATCTTACTGCTGTTTTGTATTTTTGGGTGTTTTTACATATGAAAATCACTGCCTTGGTGTAGCTTGGTGGACTGCCTATGAGAATTCTACATAATGGTGTATTTTGCTTTGACAAAACAGAGAAGCAATCTCCTTTAGGGTACAGCTGCAGCAAAACGTGTTCCAGTGATGGTAGGCTGCAGCTAATTTACAAAAGGAAAAGGCTGTGTGCAGTCACGGAATACACCACAAAAGGTGGAATTCTGGTCCTGGCTCTTACTGACATTAGGGGCATTATATAAAGAGCTAGCTCTTCAAAAAATCAACTTTAACATTTTATCCATTTTCCACTTTGCTGCAAATGCAGTCCAGCAGCCTAGACATGTTTTGTGTCTGAGGATGGTTTTTTAAGCTTTATGATGATGCTAGAAGGTAAAAAATTTATTGTAATGTAAAAATAAATATTATTATGTAAGTTATATTTTATATAAAATTACAGACAAAATTCTAGATTCAAGATGGAAACTGCTACTGTAAATTACACTGAGCATTTTGAAAATAAACTGAAACTAAAATTTGAGGGGCAAAGTACATCCAGTTCAAGTAGGATTTTTACAAAGCAAATTTCATATAGCTCCAGTGGGAAAAGAGAAGCAAACTTCATGTATCTCTAGTCAAAAACTCAAGAAGCAAACTTCACGTAGTTCCAGTAAAATACTTGAGAAGCAATTGTAGCTCTGATGAAAAGCTAGCTCTGATAAAAAAAATTAAATAAAAAACAGCTCTGATGAAGCTCATGTAGTTCCAGTGGAAGATTTGGAATTAAACTTTCTATAGCTAAAATGAAAAACTGCAGAAGCAAATTCACATAGTTTTCCAGTTCCAGTAAGTTCCAGCAGTGGAAAACACGAGATCTAACTTCAGATAGATCCCATTAAAAAAAAAACTAGAGAAGAAAAGTTCATGTACACTAGAAGAGCAAGCTTCAGCGATCAACTGCCCTTGCTGACTAACAACAGCTGAATTAAGGGGGAAATAGTGAATTAGATTTACAATTAGACTGAATCACTTCTTTGTGCACTGATGCTGCTTGTTACAGCACTGCTTACAGAGGACATGTTCATTAAGTATTCATTTTATTATGATTATGTTCCATTATAAGTGGCCATGGAAAATCTATATGTATTCAACTTAAAATAAGCCAGTATCCTGTTATTTAAGTTGATAAAATGGGTCTCTTAAGCAATGCCATAATAAACACCTTTTCCAGCTGCTTAAAGAACATTTGTGTAGATGCATTTCAAACGACGATAGCACATAGACTGTAAAGGTTTTATTTAATAACTATTTATTTTTAATCCTGCTCTCAAACTTAAAAAAGTCTACACATTTTTCTGATCAGCTTTTGGGGATGGTAAAAGACATATAGACATTCCAATCAAAATACAAATTATGGCAATGTGAAACTGAGCTAGCATAATGGCTGAATATAATATTAACTTTTTAAGTCAACGTGGTCCTGCTTAATCCTTTACTCTTCGGATCAAAGTCATTACTTCAGTGTTCCACATGAAGCCAACATGTAGACTTCTTCAGAACCACAGACACACGAACGCACAAACAGCCACTGCACAGTGCTGGGGGATTAGATTTCTCCTCTGCGGCTGTGAGGTTAATAAGTTTGGCGGTAGCACAGCCTCTACTGCAGCCTGTGAAATGGACTTGTTAGTAGCAATGAGGGGAGCACTGGAAGGTAATTCAATCTCACACAGAGTTTAAAGGGAGCCCTATTACATCAGGCATAGCTGCTGGCACTGGCTAAATGAGTCTTCCCAGGCTGCTCTAGCTCCAGTTGTTGGGAAATTTAAACACAGGCCTCTTCAAACAGTTTAAAGGCTGCCAATTAGGGCCCTCTTGGCACAGAACCTACAGTGTCCACTGTGTGACTGCTTTGAAATTCTCATGTTGCATATTAAATGTAACACTGCAGTGATTTAAGACTGATACGCACCTACCTTGTGGCTATACAATTTGATCAGCTACACTTACAATACAGGTGCATTTTGCAGGTATGTAATCAAAGACTGCTGCCAATGTGTTGCTGCTCAGTTTATCAGCTGCCCTCTTCCATCTTGGGCCAGATTTCAATAGCTAGTGGCCCTAGGCTGGGTAAAATGCGGGCATCATCTAACATGAAGGTTTTATGAAGCATTGCTAGATGCAAAAAAAAAAAGAAAAAAAAAAAAGCTTAAGAGGACTTTCAAACGCAGGATTTTCTGAAATTGGATGGGTTTCCTGTTTTTTTGTTGTCTGGTGTTTATTACACTCCTGAGAGTTGATCTATCTATCTATCTATCTATCTATGTATGTATGTATGTATGTATGTATGTATGTATGTATGTATGTATGTATGTATGTATGTATCTATCTATCTATCTATCTATCTATCTATCTATCTATCTATCTATCTATCATTATTTTTATGTCACTAACAAAGCCAAATTAAACATCCAACATCCAAATTAAAGTTCTGAGAGGGCAGAGGACAGGAAACACTGGACAGGCTGTACGTCCACTATAGGGTAGATGCACACACATACGCAGACACACACACACACATACAAACTTGTCTCCAACTTGACTGACTGTAAGCTTTTGGACCGTAGGAAGAAACCAAAGCCCCTGGAGGTGACATGAACTTCGAAAGGAACCTGAACCACAAAAGGACCCTGATTGGCCAGATGGGGGAATTGAACCAAGGCCCTTATTCGCTGTTACATGACAACACTACCCAACCATCTATACCCCCCCCCCCTTTCTGAGTTAATTTACCAAAAACAGTTTGCTTAATACTAAAGAATAAAATAAAATTTATAAAATTTTAAAATGAATTATTATGCTAATTTACATTCTGACTATCTGTGGTATATAAAACCAGAAACAGAATATAATGCAAGACAAAGGTACAAGATAGACTGTTCATTTTTTATAATTCAAGCAACTAATGCAATATGAAGTGCTGTGGAAACCCACTTTTTTCTGGTACTCAGTATGTCTTGGGTTTCAGATACATAGAAAGTAGCATGTAGGCTATGGAGCTGCATGGACATGTGCCTGAGGCAATCAGGTTCAATTGCTTGACAGTTTCTAAGTCCCCTGGCAAAATGATGGACTCTTGGCTGATGGTGTCAAAATCATGATGGACTTTAAAAAAGCAAGTAGCATTCTCCAGCTCACCCACCTCCCTCAGACGAGCAGCCTGGCTGACAGTACAGTGCTCCAAGTGTGTTTGACTTGGAACCTTCCCAATACATGAGTGAGAGGAATGATCTCATTTACTGATATTGTAAATGAAAAGTTGCCCATTTTCTCAGTGCTAGTGCAGAACAAGATGGGGTACTGTATTACCTTAGCTGCTCTGTGGCACGTGGCTGGAAGTGGAATATAGTAGTTTTTTATGTTTTAATTTACTAAAAATGGCACATCAGTTTTGCTGGGTCTTTGTTTTAGGTGGACATTGCATGAGAATGTTGAAAGTAATAAAGATTGAATCTGGTCCTATTATCTAACAAATTCATCTTGAAACAGCACAAGCTAAAAATGACATAATATGATGTTGTTATCTATGTTTTTCTTCTAGTGGGATAGTCCAGTGTTTGACTAGCTTGAGTATGAACACATACTTTTAGCTGCTGATATTAAATAAAGTGCTCCAGTTACAATAATACAACAGGCAGTTCCAATAACACAATCGGATTGCTTGTGAAGGGCTCTTCACAGACCAAGAAATAAATTCTTTCAATGGGACCTACTTTCAAGGTTCACTGTCAACTGATCTTCATCTGCCAGAGCACCATCCTGCTGCATGTTCCCCTCACCACATCACTGTGGCTATTCTCCCAAAGGTTTTGGTACTACTGTATTAGTTTGAGTCAGAGTCCAGTCCTGAAAGTCAAGCAGAACAAATTGGTAGACAGAAACCCTTTTCAAGCTAGACATTTCAGAGTTATATGTTTTTATGATTTAGCTTTCTGTGTCTTGTGTAAGGGTGAGCCAATCATGCCAGTAGGCGTGGAATAAGAATTCTGTTATGAGATAACATAATTCAGGATTACCTAAAATGATGGGATGAAGTCACAACAAGATGAAAAAAGTAGTTTCTGTGGAAGAGAGTATTTCCTCTTGGCATATACTCTGGGCTTTACAAGTCATTGCAGGTCATTAACATCCACAAATGGACACATCAGATAGCTTCAGACCTATAGACTATTTGATCTGACTCTGAAGATGAGTATTAAGAAGGCAGAATCTGTTATAACCTCAAAGCTTTTCAGTAGACAGCTATGACTAAATGACTGAAATTAGCCAAAAGGTAACCCAATGCAAACAAGACGGGCTGTAAAACAGTTTAAAGACTTGCTGGAACACAACAAGCTAAACTGTCTGAATGTTAAGAAGTTTAGCGAAACCTGATATTGTGACAGATCAGCTCTATTCAGATGCTTGCATAATGGGATACCACCTTTTCTTGGGAAGAGCCTTTATTAAATCGCATTGGACTTAATGTTCACTTTTTGTTTACATTTGCTGAAAGCAAAAGAACACTCAAGGTCATGTGCTATCGTCAATAGCATCACAGCTGTGATTATCTACATCACTCATCTTCAACACAAGCCTATGACCAAATCCCAGCTGTGATGAGTTGAAGGTGAAATATTTATCTAATCTCAAAATGAAACAGCTTTTTGGCTTTGGTCTTGCACTGGCCTTCCCGGAAGCCACTTGAACCCCCTCAAAAAATGGTCACCTATGAGTGAAAAGCATTTGAGTCCACAATGCTTGATCTTTTCTTTCACTGGAATATACAATTTTACATACTCCATCATTTGTCTGTTCTGAACCTGGTTCTGTTTCCATGTTCATGGTGCAATACTTGACAAGTCCTTGCTGAATTATGCCCTGTAAATACAATAACATTCTCGGAAATATAGCCAATAGAAATTAATGTTGGAAAGTCTCTATGGTACAATGAGTCAAATCTATGACTCTGCAGAAAAATTATTTGGAAAGAGGAGGGGATGGAATTGAGATGGTGATTTCGCAGGGGCTCGCAGGGAGCCAAATGGCCTTTTAAGACTAGAGGGAACTGAACCTTTTCAAATATTCATCACCTTGACTTTAATTATTCAGCCCCATTCTCACCAGAATAGAATATTTTGCTCTTTTGACAAATTAATTTAACTTTCTTGACATGTACAGTACATATTTTAGGGTAGTTGACCTTGATGCAGACCTTGTACAGCATCATAAAATCATGACTTCATTCCGTGTCACGTTGTTTGATGCCACTTTGCTGTACTGGGAATAAGTGATTTGAGCTAACTTTACAACACCACACAGATATAGAATGCAGTCCGCAGCTGTGCTGCCTGGACTATTGCATGCAAAATGCCTGAGTGTCATTTTTACTTCTCGATTTCATGCTTCACCTTTCTCATGGATGTGAGAAGCAGGGTGAAAAAGTACGCTCAGAAGTGACACATCCAGTCAAGGTACTGATCAACAGTGGAGCAGTGTGTCACATGCAGTCTGTGTGAGATGTCTTCCATTGGCTGAAGTGTCACCAGAAGTGAGGGACAGCTGCACTTTATGGATTGGTTAAGACTAAGTTAAGGGAAAAAGTAAGGGCTGAAATGTGTATATATGTATAATAGTAAAAAAAATGTGTATATATGTAAAAATAGTAAAAAAGCTGAATTATAGATACGTCCTCTAGACAAGAGTACAACAATCCCGTATTAATGTAGCAAATACAAAAGTACTAAAGCTAAAATCTTATAGATAAGTTGTGATACATTACATTCATGTTTGACATACTTATATCTATACAACAATCCCGTATGATTTGATGTAGCAAATATAACAACTACTAATTTTGGGCTAAAACTTGCCAATATGACAATATTTGTATCACAGCTGTGATACATTACATTACATTATGTCAAAATATGCTTTTATAGGCAAATAATGGATTTCGTCAGTAAGGCAGAACGTGATTGGCAGCTCTTGGTCTAATATCCTGGACACCTTATATTATAGCCTAAAAACACAAAATGAAAGGCTGAACAGATAATCTGACTCACCAACTCCCAAGTTTCTTAGTGTTACGACGGTATTATGGTGATCCATTTTGCCCTCTACCGTTGCAATGGTTCCGAGAGCTTAAAAGACACCTGACTATGCTGTGAAGCTTAAAGTGTGCAAAGTGTCAGAGCCTTGCCCCCCCTCTAGCTATTTAGTGGCCGAAATAGTAGCTGGGTACACGATTGCCACGTTGCCAGCATGTTATTGTGGACAAAACCGTAGTCGCAAGCAGCGAAAGAACAAGTCCTGGGGTAACCAAAGCTTTTAGTTTCATTCCATTTATTTTTTGTCTTGTACTGAAGAGCAAAAAGAAGAACATTAATAAGAAAAATGAAACAAAAGCATTGTACCGGTTTTATCATATATTAAAATATTCATTATATAAACTTTGCTTTTATCTTTAGTTTAGTTGAGTAAATATATGAATGACAGTTCCTACTTACTCATTTTTTTTTTGTTTAGGCCCCAAAAATGATTCTGAAATTATCATGATGTTATCTGTTTGCCTCATTGCCAACCGCTAGACCAAGTATAGACCAAGTACAGTGTGTAAAATATAGGTCTCAGAATAGCTGCTTCTGGTTTCATCAGTACAAAGTATTTCTGACTTTTATTTAGCCTCGTAGCTGCTAACTTCCACACACCAGTCGTGTCTTAGCTAACTGACTGCATTTTGGTGTTCGCTGACAAGTCTTTAGAACATGACAAAATCAGAGAAAAAGCGTATTTAGCAACCCTGCCTGTGTGAGGGTGATTCTCACTGTGGTGAAAATGAATAGTATGCCCAGGCAGGGAAGTACAAGTCCCTGAGGCAATGGAGAACTGTATTGCAGCACGCGGGGAGACCACTTATTAAAACTAAAAATGGCTCTTTTTTGTACAAAGATAAATGCCATCGCTTTACTACACAGATAACATTTTCGTGTGTTCTCTTTGGACCTAAGCCAGTCACAAATAAGCCTCTGTGGCGGCGGTAAAAGATGCAGTCCTTAGGCGTTATGGTTTCCTTTTTTTGGGTCCCACACGCCAATGCTTACAGATAGCATCTCACGCTCATCAGGAGAGAGAGCTGGATGAATTATTAAGCAGGCCGCCAGCATTGGAGCTTCAGGAGAGACTCATCATGGCCCATCAGCAGGAGATGAGTTCTCTGCATTTCAAACAGCAGGCCTCTGCCCTACTGTACCACCAGGGAGAAAGAATCTTCCTCTGGCTTCTGACTCTGCCTTTAAAGAAGCCTGTCAGAGCACTCAGTTTTCCCCACTGGGACTTTAATGAGAGGTCTGGAGTGATTGCTACTGTGAAATGACTTTACACACGCCGGGCTAATGCTAACAGCTGTAAGAGCAACAAGCTGCTCTGAGTTTACTGCTTTCCTGGGAACCTATTCAAAAAGTCAATCAAGTGTATGTTCAATCATAGCCTCATAATAATATAAAATGTGTTCTTGGAGTAGGGCCTGTTAACTACCTGGCTTCATAACATTTCCTATTAGCGTTTGATATTAAAACATATATATATTATATATTATATATTATGTGCATATATTATATGCCAAACATGTATTTAATGAAGTTTGATATATATGGAATTAACTTTGTAAATATATATACTTATATACAGTATATACTTAATATATTAAGTATTAACATATTACTGACCCTTTAAGCATTCCATCAACAAATTTTCATGTGCATATACACATTAAAATATAATTTTATAATAAGTGTTCAGTGTATACAGTTGTGCTCAAAAGTTTACATACCACAGCAGAATTTTTGCTTTCTTGGCCTTTTTTCAGAGAATGCCGGGGTACTTTTGAGCACAACTGTATATATCAATGTTCGTTCCATATATACTGTTTTGTTGTTTTAGTTGATGGAATTATGTCTTTAAGGACTTCTAAGGACCAGATGTGGTTAGTGTTATTGTGCTGTACTATAAAATGCTACATAACAACAAATAACAACAAAATAGCTTCATTTATTATGACCATTGGTCAGAATTCAGCTAATTTAAATTGCACTCATTGCACTCATTGCTAGCTATTCAACTTAAGTATGGCAGTTGTGTCCAATTCCCAGAGACAGTGCACATTCTTGGTGACTGGTCTTTGGTCTGAGCCGTCACCCGAAATGTCTTTGTTTGTAACTGTACATTAAAAAGCAATCCAGAAAGATGTGTCAGCAGTGCATATGGAAAGATGTCTCACAATAGGACAAAAAAGAGAGGCCTACTGCTATCTACTAACCACTTCTACTACTTGTTTCTCTAGTTTTATAGAACACAGGTGTGTAAATCTCCACCAGAAGCTAGCAAGTGTCAAGTAGATCCACCACAAACATGTTTTCAGGACAGGAATTCAGACCTCCATTAGAAAGGCCTAGGAGATTAAATACAATTAAATTTAATCTGAGAAGTTTCAGTGAGGCTTTTGTTCTAACCTTAGAACCTTTTGTTCTAACCTTAAACAATATTGGTGACATCAGGCTTAGCAGTGATACACAAAAACAGATCTTAATAGATCATGATTCTAACCCATAACCTTGAATCCTGGATTGACCTCTCAGACACAACTTTAGAATAGTTTAAATAAGACAGCATTTAATAAGTGAAGAGGTTTCACTGGCTTTGACCTTTTTTGACTTTCTAACTGGAAATGTCCCTGGGTGTCATTTCAGAAATCTGGTCATTTAATTCAACTGCACACAAAACTCATATGAACTGAACTGAAATTTGAATCTGAAATATGAACTGAAGCTTTGCCGGTATAACAGAATGCTCTGGAACAACTGCACAAGAGCCTAAGGTCACCATGTCCATTTCCAAGTGTCAGCTAGAGGGGTATAAAGCCCTCCAGCATTGGCCGGTGCATCAGTGGAACTGCGTTCTCTGGAGTGAGGGAGCAGCAATGAATTTGGGATGAGCTGGAGTGGTGTTTGTGATCCAGAACTAGTCATCCAATATGAGTACTTGACATCACTAATGCTCTTGTGGCTGACTTCAATCAAATCCTTACAGCAATTATCTGGTGTGATCTAGCGATACAAATGATCTACAGTGTAAAATCGTACTAGTAAAGTAGAGACTGCAGCAAACGGGGCACAACTTCCTGTTAATAGCCCTGAGTTCAGAAGAACCAGTATATGAGCAGATGCCAGAAAACTTTTGGACATAACAGATAGAGCATATCCTGGCTTAAAAGTAGCATCGTTCACGTTTTTCTCTAGCACAAGACAGTATTGCTCAGCTTTAACAGTTTTAGCCACTGATGTAGGCTAATTAATACATACATGATGCAAAGCTTTAATGATATAGAATTAACCTCAAGTGGTCAGAAACTCCTGAAACCCCCAGCGTCTATCAAGAGTAATGCAATCATAGCAATGTAAACAGTGCAGTGGTGCAGGTGTACACACACTGTTGACCATATAGTGTAGCTTTAACTAAGGTTTTCTTGGGTTGCCAGTTTTTTGCACCATAACTGCTATATGTTACTGCAGATTTTTGGCCATTCTGTCTTAGCGAAAGGGTGGCTTTTGAAGAGGGGGCTTTATTATCCTGTCGGCTGTGGATGCGGATGACAGCACCCTGCCGGGCCTCCTCTTCCCCGCAGCCGCATTATGGATAATTATGACACAGGAGACTCCCTCACTTGAAGATGAGCAGGACACGTCAGAGTGCAAATACGTCTTATTGACAGTAATTAGGTAGCAAATCATCCAATTAGTCATTTTCTGCACCCTCCCTTTCGTTGTCAGTCCTTTTACCCTGGAGGGAATGCGAAGTGGAGAGGACAGCTGTGGGAAAGTGTGGATCCACAGGGGAATTCTGTTCCAGCAAAAAGCAAGGTTATTACAGGAGAAATTTATTCACAATATCCAGAACATACAATAAACAACAACTTAAAATATTGTTTTTACAATATGATAATGCATAAACATAAACTGTCATAAAATAAAACTAAAATAAATTCAATACAAATCTAATCAATTAGATATATGTTATATGGTGAAATGCTCTAAACTGCAGTTTGTTTGAATCCGGCAATTCGCTTAGTGATTGCAAACACCTGCAGCTGCAAGTTTTATGAAGCAGACAATCAAAACAACAGAGCATGTGATCACATCAAGCAATTTCATATAAACTGATTTGAAATAAAACATCATGTATAAGAAATTATGCATGATTAAAAAAGAGTTGCTTCTGATTTGACTTTGTGGAGGGTTGGTAACTTATCAGGCTTTTCATCTTGTTGATTTGCAACAGGCAGCATCATCAGTCTCTTGAGCCACCAAGGCCACCTTTCATTATTTTAATTTCCAGCCATAATGACCATTAAGCACATGTAATTGATTTTTCAGGAGAAATATCTGTGAGGTACAATAACACACTTGCCTGAGGAAGGAGCAAGTCAAAGTAAAAAAGTGAAAAAAAAAAAAAATCCAAAAGTGGAATTCAAAAAACTGAACTGAGCTTTCATCTTTGAGAGAGAGGGGAAAATCAAGCTCCACTCTTGCTTCTGATCTGAAAACATCCACAGATGTTTCTGTCCATTCTTCCACTGTGAGAAGAAAACTCAATGCTATGGATCTGAAGAAGGGATGTGTAGCTGCCAAGAAGCACTGAGAGAAGGGAAGAGGAAACAAAGAAAACAACAACAAAGAAGATGCTGGTGATTTCAGAACAATGGACTCTTCAACCCAAGTTCAGACTTCTACATCACTGAAAGTGTTCGTGATTATTTGGATCATGAAAAGTATAAAATGCAACTCACTTCTGGCTGAACTTCACAGGTGTGGAAATACATCCCTGCAGGTTTCTGGAAAATTTAAATCAAGTCTCCTGAAAAGAAAGAAGCTGCAATACAGGCACAGAGTGGACACTTAAACAGTGAATCATCTATTTGTTGATTTTCTGTTAAATATGTTTTCTGCCTTCGTATGACCCTGAACAATGAACAACTTGGACAAAGTGCACATTAAATAAATTAAACCCATCTGACTTTTGTATATTTTCATTTTATCAGATATAAAAAAAAGGCATTTTCAGTCTAGTGTGGAGGTGTTCTTATTTTATCCTGAATGAAAATAATCATTCATTTTTATGTTATTCTTTCTTGCAAGTCACCTGAGCCATCATGACAAATGAACATGAACTTAATCAAGTCGATTGAATACATTTGGTAATTAGGTACATTAAGTATTTAACTAATCAGCTAATGTTCACATGTTTGAACACCTGTTACCACCACTTCATAAAACCAGTCAGACGCATGGCTGGTTGTTGTTTTGCTATAACCTGCTATTAAATGTAATTACGCAGTTAATTGCTTTGTTACATAGTAAATTACGCCTACAGAAGATTTACATTCTGCATCAAAGGGTTTAATTCTGCAGAAGGTGTCTTTTTTTCAAAAAACAAGACTGTAAACACAACAATAATGCATACACAATACAATCAATAATACAACCTTTCAAATTCTTACAAGCGCAAATGTGGCAGTGATTCAGCAATAATTCATTTAAAATGACCCAGCGCTTTAGATATCACCAACAGCAAGAGCAATGAGTTAAGTAGGTTAGTAAAGTATTTTGGAATCTGTCCGTGTTTTCCCACTGTGAGCTATAATTCTCATTTGGGCCTGGACGCGGCCATGAAATTCATACAGGCTTCAAACAGCTAGAGGAAGCGTTTTAACTTGACCTACAATTTTCCCTGAGACGGAAGATGTACTCTCAAGTTTATGAATAGCTCTGGGTCAAGATGGTGCAGAGCTGCCTGTCATTGTCACGCTTTAATCAGCGTTTAATCGACATGGACATGTTGCCGGATATCCAGACGTGGCATTTGTTGTTGTTATTGTTGTGCATCCCGTAAAAAATAGCAATCACTGCCATTTAATCTCCCGCAATATGCTACAATAGCTGTCAAAATAGGCGCACTGTTTTGGCCCTCCACTTTTATCAGGCTTCAGACAGTCCAAGTATTAATAGTTCTCCTCTCCTTTAGTGGGCCAGACGCGAGTCAGGGGCTGAAGTGTTATATAGGCCAGTGTCTGCTATGACTTTGATGCTGGGCGTGTGTGTCCCAGTTCCATGCAACGGTTGTTGAATGGCGCCTGCCGTTTATAGAGCAGCAAGTCCGACCTGGGACTCAAGGTGATGTAGATTCTGACAGTGTGGCTGGCAAGACTCAACATAGGGAGCATTAGACCTCTCATAACTTGCAAACTGACTAGTTTGTACAAGTAAGTGTTCTATTGGCTGACTAACCCCCTGGTAAAATGCCTAACTTCTATACTGAAGGCTGATTAGTTTTTGGTTCATCAATCGAAAATAGTTTTTGATTGGCCTGCAAGGCCTTTGTTGGCAAAGCTGGGATTATGTTAGTGAGCATGTGAGAACTTGTTTCTCCGAGATGAATGTGTTGGCGAAAGTGATAATGCCTCTAAATCTTGTGCTCAGCGCAAAGAAAAGGCAGAGGCTGCTGAATGGAGCGGCAGACGCTGCTGTCCAGATACAAATAATCTTGTTTCTCTGACGAAAATCCCCAGAATGCTGGAGAGACCAGTTTAGAATGGATATCTAAAGGGTTTGTTTTTTTCCCTCTCTTTCTTTTCTTTCTCCATGCGGTTTCACACCAAATCCCTAATCACTAAGATGGAATTTTGGTATGGAGGGACAATTTCTAATTTGTCTGCAGAATGTTTTAACGAATATGGTGTTTAACTAACAAAGACATATGCACAGTATTAGAAGAAATCGATCAGCGTTGTACTGGAGTGTAGCACGGCCCTCCTGCCAAAATAAATCAATTGGTCTCTCAAGGCGAGAGAAACTCAGCAGCCGCTGTTTTTTCACTGCCGTGGATTACTCCGGTAATCCATGTTTATTCCACTCATCTGTGTCTATAATAGTCCGAACTGGCATGCTGATTCATGCCTTCTTGTGTCTCTCCGAGAGGTCGATAGCCCTTGAAAAGTCACTAAACGACAGATTCAGATTAAATTGGGGAAGGTGACAGGTTTAAGGACGAGTAAAAGGGGGCTGGGCTGAACATGAGTCATTGTGATTGCCTAACACAGCAGCCAACAGCCGGGTAATTATAGCCTGATCAATTTACACACACATGTACACCCCACCCCCCCCCAACCCTCCCAACACAGACACACACATACACACACTCACACACACTCACACACACACAAACACACATATACACACACTAACACAAACACACACATACACACACACACACACACACACACATACACTCATACACACACACATACACACACACACAAACAGACACATACACACACACACACATGCACACACACGCACACACACGCACACACTCTCACACACAAACACACACACGCACACACACACACACACACACACACACACACAGACACATACACACACACACACATGCACACACACGCACACACACGCACACACTCTCACACACAAACACACACACACACACACACACACACTCACTCAAACACACACACACACACACACACACACACACACACACACACACACACACACACACACACACACTCAGTCACACACACACACACACACACTCAGTCACACACACACACACACACATAAACACATAAACACACACACACACACTCACATACACACACACACACACTCACTCACACATAACCATCTGGACAGCAGTGTTAGGGGAGTTACTCTAAAAAGTAAACCATCACTGATAATGTTTCTCAAACTGTTATGTTAATTGATTCACTTTTTACTTTAAAATACTTAATATTTTATATATATATTGTACTTTCTAAAATCCATAGACAATTGGTAATTGAAAAGTTAAGAAAAGTTAAATGTAATTTCATGTAGAAACAATCACAGTAGCTACACACACAGACGTGGTGTATCTCAGTATGGTGTTTGGCCGCCATATTTGCTAACACAACATATAAGCTGTCTCAGCACAGAGTTGTAGAGATTCCTAATGGTGTCTGTGATAATGCATCCCATGCAGTTTAAATATTCTCACACGCTTCCACCCTGATGTTGAGGGGTTGGAGGTGAAGTGACATCAGACCTTCTGGATGTGTAATGTGTGACAACAAACCATTCATCTCGGTGCTGACCACAGTCCCTCTACACACAAATTTGTTGTTACCCACCAAGTTTCATTTCTGTCGGTTGATCCTTTCTGGGTGCAACTACTTGTGCAGCTGTTTTGTTTGGTGCTGAGTGTAAAATCCCAGAAACTATTCAGCAAAAAAACAAAAGGTTAAAGTGAGCTGCATCACATTAACATATTTATTAATAAAATGCAAAGCAAAGCTGCTTCTGAAAGCACTGGTGCTGTAAAGTTGTAAAAGATACAATGTCTCTGATATCAGCTACTATACAGACAATGTTATATTTTAGAGTTAGGAATGGCAAAAGACACGCTGTCATGGAATGATCTAGGAGCACATCTTTAGGGCTTGTCATGTCTTTATGGACCTCACTGTATTTACAGGGTCCCGATCATGCTGGAACAGGAAAGAGCCTTCTCTAACATTGGAACAGTGTATACAGTAGCATTCACATTACCCTTCATTGGGGCTATATAGCCCAAACCCTGAAAAACAGACCTAGAGCTTTATCTCTCCTCCACTAGTCTTTACTGTTAGAATCCTGTGTTACTGTAGGTGTTGTTCTCCTGATATCTGCAAAACCAAGATTTGTCAATCAGGCTGCAAAGATAGTGAAGCGTGATCAACTATAGAAGACATATTTCCACTGTTCACAGTTACCCAGGGCAGATCTTCACAAACTGTGGCAAAAGTGCCGTGCTTAAAAGAATATGCCTAAAACTAATTTAATCTTATTCCACATGCAGCCAATCAATCAAAACAAGTTTGATATCTGACTCTGCTTCTCTAGTTTACAGCTGGCGAAGCCAGGCTAACGTTGGTAACAGATGCCTGAGTTGGATTGGCACCAAATTCATTTATATAAATACATGCTCAAAGCAACGCTGAGCTTAAATCAACTTCTCATTCATGGACATTTGCTTGGAACAGCTGCAGATTCTGCGTATTCTAGAATATCATTTTGCAGCCTCTCCTATAATGGGCAGGTGAGAAATGAGCACTGTTTTGGAATAGCCCAAAGCTGGATTCCTCATTATCAGCCAGATTTTCTGTTCCACCTTAAATGTTGCAGCAGGTTCACTTGGGCATCTGTACAGATGCCAGGCTGACACTGCTGCATCATTTAAGGTGGAGCATAAAATTCAAACAAAAAGCTGTAGAGGAACAAGCTAACATTAACTATGTGAGATGCTACTTTTGCTGAACTCCAGTCTTGCTAGTTTGTGGTGTGATATACTGGACTAGATATAGATTACTTTTTTCTCTATAAAATGAAACATCACACTTTATCGTTATTAGCTGTACCTCTAGTCAACTGTCACACTGTTATAAAGCCTACATGTTTGATTTTAGACCCATGTTACCAATGGGTGTAGCTGTAACACCTGAACTCAATAATTAGGAGGGGAGTTTGTATTACAGATCAACTTTAGAACCATTTGCCATTCTTGCTTGCTCACAGAGAAATCCCTCCACATTTAACCTATCCATGGTGAAACACACACTCAAACTCGGTGCAGTGAGCACATTTGCCCAGAGCGATGGGGAGCCTTATTCATAGTGCCCAGGGAGCAGTTGGGGGTTAGGGGCCTTGTTCAAGGGCACTTCAGTTGGGTCCTGTAGGCTCATGGAATTGAAACAGTAAATCTCTGGTAACAGGGCTAATTCCCAAACCTCCAGCACATGAATAACCCTATTGACCAGATAGTGTATAATATTCACTTGCCAGACCAAATACAGACACCTGTCTGAAAGAAAATCAAGCCTGGTCTGTTTGTGTGTGGCTTGATCAAGAGTCATACATTTGATATTAGTGTGATTAGATGCATTGACATTACTGTAACATGTTACGGTGTACCTCCTTAACTGCTGGACATGTGGAAACGATAGATGTGCATTCTGACTTCCTTCCCAGTGCTATGGACATTTCGAGAAGGATTTTCCCTAAAAATCTGAAACTGCACTGTCTTACACTCGAAGAAGCACACAGAGCTATCAGCCTCATTGTCATAATGACTGGTTGACCCAGCTATCATTAGCGCTGGGTCCGGCTTCGATAATGACCGTAACATTCTTCTGTCCTGCTCTTTTGATACTCTTACACTGCCCTCGCTTGGCTTTGTGCTCAAAGCTGGCTGTGCGCCATTTGCCACAGTGCCTTCTGCCTATTGATTAGCTTTCTGGAAGCTGTTCCAGTCTGCAGGGTATGGCTGAAACATCTGCTCTACATTATTTAAACTTGGAGCGGAGCTAACTGACCTGATCTCTGCCACTATTGCTCCGGCTCCAGACATTATAGACAGTTGTATTGTGAATAGTGACTCTGTGAAACTGTTAAAGGCCGAACCTCCTTTGTTTACAGTCTGATCTCTTGTAATCGCATTTTAATGCACATATCAATACATGGTTTGTTACATCTTGTATGTACACTCATTCACCACTTTATCAGGTATTATTTGGGTGGTGGGGCATCCTCAGTACTACAGTGACACTGATGTAGTGGTAGCCTGCGAGTTTCTCTGGTATGTGTGGAACAGGCTCAGCACTAATGGTTTTCAAACACTGTGTTTCACTGTTAGTCAGCTTTATAGACTCACAGTTGCTCAGTTTGTCATCACCCAGTCTTTCATCAGTGATAAGTTTGTGATCAAACAATGCTGTTGGATGGAAATTTTAAGATGGAGTGCAGCATCGACACTATAGGTCAGATGTATGTATGAACTCAGGTGCTGCACAGGATTAAATGCACAAAAGTAAAAAGTGAACAGATTAAATATATATACAGATATATACAATGTTATACTTTTTGTTGGATGCTTTTAAATGATTACCTCTTTATATTAATATTGAATAATTTACATATGTATCGTGTTGCAGAGAAATCTGCTGAAGTCAATCCTGTCCCAGCCTGTCCTGTCTCGTAATACCACTATGTACCTAAAGAGGGTATAGTGAGTCACTGTAGTGTTAGTTAGCTTTTAGTCCCTACAGGAGAGGATAAGGAAAGCAGCACTGCCCACTCTTGTCAGGAAAACACTTTCCAAAACAATCGAAATGAGTCACAGAAATAGCAGCGAAACAAGAGTGAACACTGGCATTGCTTTTCACTGTCGGAGACGCTCTTGGCAGGTAAAGGGATGAAGTTTGGTGCTGAACTCACAGCCGTTCTTTGGAGTGGTGAGAACATGGGGAAAGGAGTGTAAAAAGAAAGGAAAAGGGACTGTGTGAAGTATGACAGTAGCCAATGTATTTATAATATATATTATAATTTATATATATAGTTTTAATACAATATTAGTTCTCTAATGTAAGATTCCGACTGTATTTCTTTAGCTAGTCTGCTTCATAACCCATTCCATTAATAGATGTTTTCTAATAGAGTCAGACTCCTTCCTGTTCCTCCACAGCAAAAAATTGTGAATTCTGGCCCGAGTTTACAACATGCCTGCAGAGCCCCGAGGAGTCTCAGCTCACCCACCCTCTCTCTTCCTGTGTATGTGGGAGAGAGAAAGGGAGAGAGAGGGAGAGAGAGAGAGAGAGAGAGAGAGAGAGAGAGAGAGAGAGAAAGAGAGAGAGAGAGAGACACAGAGAGACACAGAGAGACACAGAGAGAGAGAGAGAGAGAGAGAGAGCTGCCTCCCGTTTTAGAGTCCCCATACGCCACTCAGAGTCTCTGAAGAGCAGAATGACTGAGACCTGCTTGGCAGAGGTAATGGAAGTGGCCAGACACTCGGTAATTGGAAACTTAATCACGTAAAGGCAGTCGGGGCTGATGGGGGGAAATGAGGCCCTGCAGGAAAAGGGAGGGCAAGAAATGAAAACGGGCACAATCAACAGATGCCCTAGATGCTGTTTGCAAGAAGCGTTGAGAGCTGTGTCACCCCCAGCGGCCACATTAATATTAAACGGCTCCTCGTGAAATGAAATGACATGTTAAACCTATACCGCATTCGTCTTTATCTGTGTTCTACAGTTTAATCTCCAGTGTATGGCAGATATGTGTACGTTTCTTTGATGCGCCATTTGACATTTAGGACAGAAAGCGGAAGGACAGGCCGCCTGCTGAGAAGGTGTTTCTTTGTAGTGCGTTTCGCTTTGGCGCTCAGGTGCTCTGAAGTGAGCAACCTGTTTTCCTCCAGCTCCTGGAAAGCCGGGCCTCAGGGGTGGAATCAGAAAATCGGATTCATTTCGGAGAGAAGGAAGCGAAGGAAGGTTCTGCTAGGAAGAAGCTCCTATTCTTTCAAGGGCACTCGCAGAGCAGCAGCGCCAAAATAGCTTGATCCAGATTAACTGCGTTTAGAGGCCGGAAACGTCCACAGCAAGCCAAAGCGCTCTCACGGGCAGTCCGCACCTGCTGCTGTGAGCCTTCCACATGCTGTCACGCTCAGCAGAGTGACCCAAAAAGAGCGATTTTGCCGCCTGGCACGTTTGCAGATTCTTGCAGTGAGAGAGAGAAAGAGAGGCAGTGAGAGAGCGTGAGTGAGAGAGTATGTGTGCTCACACACTGGTGCAACTGTGATACTTTGTTCCTGCACATCTCTCTATGGTGTAACTGAAGACTCATGGAGGGCAAGACTCAAGCAGACTTTCAAAATACCACTGTTTTCTATTTCCTCCATCACTTTTCGAAATACCTCCAGCTCTCACCTGAATCCACTAGAGAAGGGCATTCAAACGGAGAGCAACCTTAGGAGGCTTGGCCACATGTCTGGCGTAAGGGGGTCATTTAGTCAGGTAATGTACCACCAAATTATTATCATGCCCCACTAAACCCAATGCTTTTTGTATATGCTAATAAATTCACTGCACACCAAGACACTCTGACGTGTTATGATGGAAGATTAAAAATTGTCTTCATTTCCAGAGCAAAGCCATGTATAAAAAGTTGTTGACCGGCGCAGAAAAGAGAAAGCTACCCACGTGTATCAGCTGATAACTGCATTAGGGTGTAAAGTGAACTTTTTTAAATTTCCCTCTGGTCTTGAATTTCCCTCTGGGATCAATAAAGTATCTATCTATCTATCTATCTATCTATCTATCTATCTATCTATCTATCTATCTATCTATCTATCTATCTATCTATCTATCTATCTATCTATCTATCTACAATATACTTGGAAGTGACTTAAGCATACTTAACAGGGACATAGCAACGGTTTGGCCTGACTGATCAAATTTCTACACAATCAAATATCATTTGTTATTTGTTATATATAGGTTATATTATGGCCAGCCTACTCTCAATTAAACTATCCAGCAAGCGCCACCTTATTTCCCTTAGCCCTCCAGTCAATACTTAGTTACATACATTGCTATCCACCATTTCCTCAGGCCTTCAGTTTTTTATCATGGAAACCAATATTTTGATATGAAAAACTCCAGGAAAAGTACTCATGAACTCTGATACGTTTTTCTTTTTTAATTCAAAGCAACAGTACATCAGTGCAGGTAAGACAATATTCTCCATATATCTATTATTTCCCAATAATCTTTGCTGGCAAAACTGGCAACCCAAATCAACTGATTTCTTTTTTTTTCATATTTCCATACCAAACTATGAGATCAAATGATATAGTTCTGTAGCATCTACCAGCAAATAACAATTAAAGCAAAACTTGACTGTGTGCAAACTGCTACTGCTTGCGACATGTGCTCAGTCCAAAAAGTGTTGCCATGTTTCAGAGGAGTCAAATAATTGGACTGAATCAAGCAAAGAAGGCATGTAATGAGAGGCTAAAATGACTGGAATTGTGTTAGGAACTGTCCAGGGCATTTTTATCATTAATATTAACTGGAAGGATAATTCTGCCAGAAGGCACTTTGAACTCAAAATCCAAAATTGATGGATCCTCAAAAAGTGAAGAATTTGAAGAAAAACAATTCTTAAGAAATAAAGTCTTTAGCATAGGCCTTGTCCAAGGGTCAGTTTTTAAATCACTTGAACCCTCACAGATTCTGCTGGATATGGATGACAGGGGCGGAGCCTAAGAAAAAGGAAAATGTTGTTGGCTGAACTTAAACTAAAGCGTTCAAGGTGATCTGTCAACTTTGCAGAAGAAGTGTGGTTTCTAATGTGCTTGATGGAGTCAAAATGTAAAAAGGTAGACAGCAGAAGTTTTGATTAAAACTGAAAGTCAGGGCATTTCCACATGCACATTGTCAACAAGTCTTATGCTGGAGAAAACTGCATAGTGGTTTGTCCATCAGTGCAGTATCTCTGCAAAACATTCAGGCAACGCTGGATGGACATAAAACTTTGTTTGAGGTTATCAAAAAAATGTGCATCCAAAGACAGCGCAACATTTTTTTTTTTGACCCAGCCGTTTGTATGTATTGTGAACAACCCACACAACAAGCCAACTCATCTCAGTAATCATAATCAGTGATGACACAAAAGTGACCATAATTATAATTATGTTATTATAAGTCCTGCCAACAAAAGGTAGAAAACTCTTAGAATTTAACTCTTGGTAAATTAAAAGTGTGACATATATACTCTATATCACGGAAATTGCACAAGGCTGCATTAAAGGCTGTGTTTGTGGGAGCCATGCGAGTCAATGGCAGAGTTAAATATACACTGTTATAAGGGGCCAAAGTTCATTGTTTAACAAAAAACAGTCACTATTACAATGTCATTTTAGGCCTGTCAGAATGCTGTGCTGAGCTGGGAGTGTGTGAGGTTGTCATGAGTTGTTTTTTGGGGATAAATATGGGCATGCCATATGCAGTGTTCATAGGGTTGTAGGCTTTTACAAATGTAAATATTGTTCTGTTTGGCTTCTGTATGTGAAAATCATCTAGGAAACTGCCAACACAGGCACTGTAATGTTCATGACCGTCATTGTCCCAAACTAATCTGCAAATAAATGTGTTTAGTGCTGCAGGAGAGTCTTTTGAAAAGTAGCTTTGGTGTTGATGGCTTGATAATTAATATCTTCAAAATTAAGATCCAGAATGAAAATGTGTAAAAAAAAAATGGTGATAAAATGCAGGCAGATAATATAGAAAAGAAAATTATTCTCAGAAGGCTATATTATAGTTTTTCATTTCATAACGTCTTCCAATAATACTACAAATATTAGGGGGTCAGACGTTATTAACTGTTCTTTCATATGTTGCATGCAATTACACATTACCACCAAAGAGGTCTCCAAATACTCAAATGTTATATGGCATAGAAGAAATTCCATACTATTTATAATTTAGGACCATGGGTCATTTGTGTTTGCAAACAGAGGAATTGGCACTCTGCATTAAACCCAGTGGTGCTGTGAAACACGCTTAAACTCACAGCTCTAGTAAACACACACAATAGGGAACAGTAAGCTCACTTGCCCAGATCCATAGGCAACTCTATCCACAGGGCCCAGGGAGCAGCTAGGGGTTAGGTGTCTTGCTTTAAATGCACTTTAGTCACGTTCTGTTGGTTCAGGGAATCAAACCAATGACCTTTGCAGCACAAGGCTGGTTCCCTAACCCCTGACTGCTCTCCTGACTGAGTATTCATTATTTTTAGATTATCACCACCTGTGTCAGAAAAGCATCAGCCACCACTGGGATGGAGACACATACATTGTAGCAAAGGACCTCACTGGAAATGAATACCTCATTCTCAAAAGTTCCTGTGCAAGTTTGGAAAGTAAAGAGAAAGTTTTCTATCAATGAAGGGTAATTTTGATGGACCTCTCTGGAGAGATGGAAGATGACTCTGCCCACTGGCTTTGCCATCTTTGGCTAATATGTAACATGTCCTTGGTATGATGTTCAATTTGAGGTTGTGTGACAAGCTGAAATTTCTAATTTGATTCAAGGACAAGTGGTACGTGGTGTTTCTAGGCCAGGGGGGGATGAAAGATGAAGGCATCTGTTAGCTGTTATAATTGTCGCAGCAGGCAAAGCGAGTGTGCATTTTTAAGCATACTAGTTCTGTCTCTGGGGATTCTGTGGTGGCTGAAATATTCCACAGATTTTTGCAACATTGTCAGTATTGATTACTGGGCCTTGATAATCAAAGTGTCTTCACAAGGACCGTCACTGTCATTCTAGGCATCAGAACTGCACCGCAATTCTTGCTCGAGGCCTCTTTGATTACAGGGGCTTTTGTGTGCATTGTTTGATAGAACTGCCTCTGCACTGTAGTAATCCCTTCTGGTTCTTATAGAGAACAGAGCTCGGGTTTCAGCTATCCCTGTTGTTCGCCTTCATCCACTGGTCTGTGTCTCAGCCCTCCTGCTGGGGATTTGTCACTTTGGCTGCCTTGGCGGCCACTCTCAGCCCTGCCAGAGTCTGTTTACATAATGCCGACTGCCCTCTCTTCCATAGCCTGCTTTGAACAGCCGTTCCCTTGACTGACTGCTGCTGGTTCCTGTGATCCCTCCCCGTTTGATGTGTTCCAGCCACACCGCAACACTCCTCGGAGCCCGGGAGCATACGCGTATCACATTTCATTAGCGTGACGGATACGGCAGCGTCCGTTTTTGCTGACGCGTAAAGTGTGGTAGAATGAATGGAAAGGATGAAATGCTTGTTTACAGAACGAACGAGCCTGGGTGGAGTAACCAGACTTTATTGAGAGCTTTTGAAGTGCCGTTGTGCTGCTGGAAGATGCTATCAGATGCTTGTGATGAAGCGCTAAAGGAATCCATTGATGGAGAACAATGGTGATCACAGATTCGGAGTAAGGTGGCAAAAGAGTCCTTTGTGCTCTTGTCTTTTAGCATGTTTTCCAATTAAGGTGAAGAACATTGCAGAGGCTCTGGTATAGAAAATCATATTTACTTTTTTTCATATAGTTCCCCCTCTCTGCTTTTAATAGACCCTCAACATCTTCTGAAGCTATTTCAAAGAATGGTCCTGATGCTGGCGTTGCCACGGCAACCTAAAATCTATAAACTCCCCTGCACAGTTTCCTAGCAGAGCGGTGTGATTTTTTCTTTCCACCCCATCTACACATAGTTTCTCTCTAGCACTTGCACTTGCTGGATGCTTCATGCATTTCTTTTATGGCTTTTATAGCCTTTTCTCTTTGACAACATATGTAAGATGCATTGTGCTCTGAGCACTAATAGCTTTCAGGGTGACTCTGTGAATGGGAGCGTAAATAAAGCTTGTTACAAGCAGTGATTTTGTGATAACCAGCTCTTTAGGCTCCTGGGGCTCATTCTGCAAGCATTGGAGATGGTCCTGAGAGATTTCAGGGCCATGAACAGATGAGGAGAGCACATGGAAAGATATAAAACATAGCCTACATATCAATGAACAGCACTGCATGATTTTTCTCTTTTAGGCTTTAAGCTGTAATTAATATGTAGTGTTCTGTGTTGTCTTGAGTTGCAGCATAATGCCCTGATTTTGAAAGTGCCATCCCGGAAACCACAGGAGTCCCAGGAGACCCCCATGTGCCTACTGCAAGTCCACAGTCAGTAGCATATATAGTAGCATAACAGTACAAACTGTAAATCACAAATAACTGCAGCATGTGGGTGAACTTTTGTTGGCAGCAGAAGCAAGCCAGCTGAATACTGAAGATGTTAAATGTTTATATTATGCATAAATATTTATTAAATCCAACTGGCCTGTCTGATGTATGTTGAACCCTCTATCGTCTATATTATGATAGTAGTGTTTATAAAAAAATATTTGATTTGCTTTTTAAAGGTAAGACAAAATTGTCTAACATTTATGTGGACAGCTCTTTTTCTGAGTATGTTGCCTTTAGGCAACACTGTGCAACAGTGAATGGAAATGATGCAAAGTGGCATATAGAAAACAAGATTTTGCATTAAAGTAAGAAAAAAAGACTTCTGCTTAAAAACAACTAATAACTGTTAATGCAAAGCAAAAAGATCAAATGAATTCAAATAATTTCCATGTAATGAAGCCTGACTTTCTATGGCAATGGTAAACAGACAGTATGCTGACTGCTGCACAGCAGAATTGCCTGGAATAGCTATTAATACTGCATACACATCCTAAATAATTTAGACTTTGTAAATATGCCAAAAACACAAATAATCCAAAATAAACAAATCATTCTAGATGAAAAACAAAGTAACAACTATAGAGTGACTACATAAGTGCCCTTCTAAATGACCATTCTACTGTCACACAGTGTCGCTTCTAGGCAACATTCAAGCTATTTCATGTAACATTAAAATCATACACCGAAGGTCACAAAAAATTAACTTCATGCTGCATCAGACATGCAAAGCATATTTCTGAATAGATGATGTTTTTCAGAGGGAAATGTTCCAGAGCAGAAATGTGTGTCATTCACAAGGTGTACTATATGACAAAGAGGATAAAAATAACCACTAATGTACAAATACAAGAATGATAAAGATTCCCCCACCCTCCTTTATTCTTAACCCTTACATTGCCCATAAACAGATAACATGTCATTGTAAAGTAATGAAATGGATTTGTTACCCCAAGGCAACATAGCGGGCTAATGGAAATGAATGGTACAGTGTGCTTTATGGGAGACTCATAGAATAACATAACAATACTGATAGCATAAAGGCCACAGTGAGTACTAAAATGAGCAAATATGCTTCACTACCATGGTAGAATGAGCTGAAGATATAATGATAACACCCATATAGAGAAGAGCGTTCTTTAATAGGGTTCATTACACAGTTGTAATTTAAAGGTTGTGTATGTGACAAAATATGACTTGCTGTACTGTATTTCATTCCAAAATGCTGCCTACAGACTGGGCTGACACAGAGTAGTCTACCAACCAAAAAGATCTAATTGGTAAGAAACTAGCTATTGATTGATAGATAGAAGAATTGCTAGAGGACAGCAGAACTGATGGAGAGTAACATAATGAAAACTCATTGGTCTTGTGTTGATCCAAAGTTGCTGTTCAAACTAAAATCTCATTTTTTATTTTTTACTTTTCTACATAATCAGAGGTCTGCATCTGTCCCGTACATTGTGTGCATTTTTCACCATGACTGGACCAATAGAAATGTTTAATACAAGATGACTTGGAATACAATCTCTGAACGTTAACTTACTTACATAGTAAATTGTTTTTTTTAATTGAAATGGTTTAATACGTCAATTTTCAAACTTTTAAAAAAAAAATAGTCACTGAGGTATAAACAAAGAGATTCAAGGTGGTTAGATCTGAAATGGTTAGCTCTAGACAAACCTCTTTAATGACTTGATTTCTTAAGTAGTAGATATGTAATGGTAATATCATGATATTATATGTTCATGCATGCCATATTTGAGTTTGTGTATAATTGCACAATAGGAATGTTATTGTTTCTTTTTTATGACATGTTTAAAAAGTAGGGAATTTAATTTTAACAGTCTACATTATCCCTTTATAAACCTCCAACAGGAAAGACAACAGGAGTTCAATGTTTTGAAATAACTTGGGTTCATGTTTACTATCCGAGAATTGGTCACTCACATGCTACTGTATTCAGAATCAGCCACACTTTGCCAAAAACTTTCTTGAGTGGAGCAGACAACAGAACACTGCAGTAATAACATCTAATAAAAGCATCCATTACTCTCTCTGTCTGCCCGCAAGGAAAAGAGGTATTTGGCAAATTTTGCTGAGCTGATAAAAGGCTGATTTTGTGACATCATTACTGTTTGCTGCAACATTCAAGCAAATATATATCCAGGGTTTTATATAGGAACACTTTTTAATACCTTTTTCTTCTGGATTTCCGTTCAGGTAGCTCTGCCATGTCCTTGCCCTGTTGCAATAATTGCTGTATTGTCCACAATCTGATATTCCCTATACACTTGGCTGTTGATGTCATTGGATCAAACTGTATGCATTTGTATTGTTTTGCATTGTGAGTATGGTAGCTTGTAAAACTGACCCCTATTGATAATAACACTTACGTTTCAGTAGCCCAAGGTACAATATATTGCCACTGAAAGATGGACAGAAGTTCAGTAATGAATTAAAAGTATTCAATTGCAGAAACAAATCCATTCAGATCAATCAATCTTTGCATTAGTATGAAATGTCACAGTTAACTCAATGTATATGTGTAGGTAATGTTGCAGATGACAACAATACAGCTAGAAGTGGTTTTATGTATTTCAGTGCTTTCATTTCACCATATCCAAACCTTGTGGTAGATCTTTATTATGTAATATCTGGTTTGGCTAAGCAATGCAATCAGGTTAGGATCTCTTTTGGTGTATTTTTTTATTTCATAAAGTGCCAAATCTCTACAATGGGTGACAGGTCTGGACCACAGGCAGGCCACTTTCTTTTACTATGGAGTAACTGTCACACTGTTGTAATATGTGGACAATGCGGCAGTGTCTTGCTGAAATATGCAAGATCTTCCTAAAAATATGTCATCTGAATGGCAGCACATGTCGCTCCTAAGCCCATATATATTGATTAGCAAGTCACCCATGTCATGTGCACTAATGCACCCCATACCATCACAGATGCTGACTTTTGTATTGTGCACTGAGAACATGCCAGATATTGCCTACTCTCTGTATCATGAAAGACACAGTATTCATGGGTTGCACAAGATTTTCAAATTTTGATTAGTCCACAGGACACTTTATCACTTTCCTCGCAATGAGCTCAGGCCCAGAGAAGATGGTAGCGTTGCTGGGTACTGTTTATATATGTTTTCGTCTTTGCATGGTAGAGTTTTAGGTTGCACAGACAACAGCATTCTGAAGTGTTCCTGAACCCACATAGTGATTTCCCCAACAGAATTGCATCTGTTTATAATACAGTGCCACATGACAGCCTGAAGATCATGACTAAGCAATACAAGGTTTCACACTTGAGGTTCTGCAATATAACATTTCACACCTGTCACCCAAGAATAAGAATCTAGGGCTACAGTAAGCACAGCTTCATCCAAACCAAACAGTTAGAGACTGGAAAAACATCACCTGTTCCAGTGAATGGCAGTTTCTGCTGGGGCACACAGATGGTAGGGTCAGAATTGGGCATAAACAGCACGAATGCACTGACTGAAACTTCCTTGTGTCAACAGTTCAAGCTGCTGGTGGGATGGTAATGTTATGTTGAATGTTTGCTTAGCCTACATCAGGCACGCTACTACCAATCAAGTACCATTTGAATGCACAGCCTATATGAGTAGTGCTATTGTACATCTCCTTATGGCCACAGTTTGCACACATGACAATGCATATTGTCAGAATTCATCTCAAACTGGGTCCATGAGTATGACAGTGGGTTAAGTGTACTTCAGTGGCCACCAGATCTGAATCTCTCTTTAGGATGCAGTAGAAATATTCAAGCACATGATGCGATTCTGTCATAAAAAACTGGAATTTCTTAGAAACTGACAGCACAATGTTGAATTCATAATACGGATTTTATTATTTCTTTTAAAGTGAATTTGAAATATTTATCATTACAAAACATCCAGCCCCTGCTGACAACTCAGTCTACAAACAGCTCCTTCTTTAAGCGATTCCAAATTCAGGTAGTGTTTCATTCAAACCAACACGCTGCATGCCGAGTACTGAACAAACACGCTGAGAAACGCCGTGTAGCTGTGCACTGAAGCATATATACGGTAAAACAGTATGGTCACCATGCTGCATTTATGTAGTTTGGTTAAAGAAAAAGAAAAATTTGTGGCATTCTAGGTTTAAACCCCAAATACAGGTGGGGTGGTGGAATGAAAGGAAAGAAAGGGGTTTTGTTCTGTGTTTTCTTCTTGTTATTTCAGATGTTTTGTAAACTCTGGAATAAAGGCTTCTGTTATGGATCAGACCCTGTGATGCTGTGGAGTTTATTAAGGAGATCCCTTTTGCTATAATACTGTACAGAGAAGCTGGCATATATGAACTTTGGTAAGGAATGTCAACATTTTTATCTCCTCTATATTGCTACCCTACTCTTTCCACCCATATTGGATGTCTCCATCTAAATTATGTACTGTACAGTGGTGTGAAAAAGTGTTTGATGTGTCCATGATTTCTCACTCTTAAATGTTTCAGATCATCAAACAAATTTAAATATGTCAAAGACAACACAAGTAAACACATAATGCAGTTGTTAAATTAAGGTTTTTATTTTTAAGGGAGAAAAAAAATCTAAACCTACATGGCCCTGTGTAAAAAAGGGAAGTGAGAGCCATTATCCACATCACCATTGGATATAAGCCCCACCACACTGGATTATCTACCAACTTTAGGATCTTCACAGCTGGTTCTTTAAAGACACAATCACTGGTGTAAAGACTGAATACAAGATGTGGGAACACACAGCTTCATGATACTGCAGTACTGAAGGTCTGGTGGTCTAATGTGTGATTTCCTAACTGCACCTTCTGTCCCATGTTAGTCAGGACATTCATGATAAACTGGCACATGGGATCTGGCACAAACAGCTGTGACAGACTGGCCTGGAACAACTCAGGCACTATGGTGCTGAATGCCGAGCCGAAGTCCACAAAGAGAAGTCTAGCGGTTCCAGGACTGTTGAGAAGCTGTAGCATGAAGTGTTGGGCCAAGCTGACTGTGTTGTCAAGAGATCTGTTAACGAGCTGGAGAGGATCCAGCAGTGGGTTTTGTAATGGTCTTCAGGTGGGCTAGCACCAAGCATTCAAGCTCCTTCATGACTTAAGAGGTCAGGTTTACTGGCCTGTAGTCATTTAGTCTGATTGATAGGAACTACAATTAGGTACTGGAATGACAGTAGATGGTTTGAAGTATTGGAACAAGTTTTAGAGATTTGTTGAAGATGCTGGTGAAAACTGGTGATTGTTGATCACAGTAGTTTAGTAGAACAATCTGCATAGCATATAGAATATAGCATGGCGATTAAAAAAGCCCTATGGGTCCTACAAGTTTCCCTGCGCTCATTCTGTTGCAGTATATTTTTAATACTTATGCCTCGTTACCCTGATTTTGGCATCCCAAACAAATTTTCAACATAGCGAGAGACGTTTTGTTGCACCAGTGGTAATTGAAGCGGCACTCATGGTGTGAGAAGTGTTCTTCAAATGCAATCTTAAAGCTATCCCAGAGGCTCAGATTTCAGATTTCCAGCATGTTTCGTTTTACTAGACTTTTGGCGCTGATCATGTACTGTGACATGGTTAACGACTTGTTTTGCTAACAAGTGATGCGAAACCGCCATGGTGCCATATTGCATATTTTGCACGCTGTGAGGATGGTAATAGAGGAAATTTCAGCACAGATGACTATTTATAAAAACTCCAGGTAAAAAGTGCAAACCCTGCTACTGAAGCCTTGTACAAAAATGGTTCCCCCTGATAGTAAATGGTTACCTACACTCTGGAGGAAACGTCGTAGCTTTTATGTCATGTTTTTCATCCTGACTTGATACCACACAGTGATACCAACCCCAACTTTTCTGTTATCAATGCTCTGCTGGCATGCTTCTTCATGTGACTGAAAACACTATTCAAAAGGCAAAAAGGGTTTTCGTGTTTAAATGGTTACATCCAGGACTCCATAACCCAGAGGATACTTTATTGTGTGAGTGTGGGATGGCAAGACTTCCATCTGACTGTGGTTGCCATGTCCTCTCCTGAGATTACTCTCCTCCTACATGTCTTGGCTGGCCTGTGTCACTTAGTTTGCCCTCTTCTTTGCAACTTACACTGGAAAGCCATCAGCCTTGCCCTGCTACAGTGCTCCTGGAGATTTTACACTGGAGGTAATTGTTAAAGGCTCTTCTCTGTCTGTGATATGTGTCAGAAGGGTTCTCCCCTTGTATCCCAGTGACCTTTCTCTCTTTCAATTTTCAGATGAGTGGAATAGAAAAATAAAAGTATTTACATACATTTAAAGGGAAAGTCATGAGATTACATGTGGAGTTTGCTGTGTGGAGATTATTATGCTTCTTTTTAGAGGGCTGCTAAGATTTCCGGTAGAGCTGTGGCGCGTCTGAATATTCTTGTGGGTTGTCAGGATAATTATACCCATTAAATGTTTCAGGGCTACAACTGCAATTAGTGTTACAGGTACCTGAAACCTCCCATCAGGTGATCTGATCGTGCCTGCACTCTAATGCTGCTCATCAACGAACAACCTGGTTCACTGTGTTAGACCAGATCCTCACTAGATATATACATACACATACACATATACATATACATACACACACACACACACATATATATATATATATATATATATATATATACACTGTGTGTATATGTGCACCTAAACAATCCCAAATCCCCATTACAGAGCCACCCACAATGTAGGGGTCAAGCATTCAAGCCAATACTCTTTACCCTGCACTTGACCACTTTTCACATCTCTGTTGACCAGTTCCAATGTGAACATTCTGTACTCTCAAATGGTCATTTTTTTTTGTACAGATGGATGCACTTCAACCCTCTTATAATTTCCCTGTGTATGCAGTTTAGGACAAATTGTTCCTGCTACAATAGTCTTGCACCGACATTCATTAGACATTCCTAGTTACCTCAGGAACTATTTCTGCAAAATATTCAAAATATTAAATGCAAGTTTGAATTGAATTTAGATGTAAACAGACACCGAAATGACAGCCCTGGACAATGGTGCCCCAATAAACAAGTGTTATTTTGAATTTCAAAAGTGCAGGCTTAGGACAGATGCCTAATCATAGAAAGTACATCATAAACTGTGTAATCTCAATTAATGGTGTTTTTGGGACTTTAAGACTGAAGTTTGAACTAATGCGGTAAAAAGGTCCATATACGAGTGATAAATCAGTGAAAAGGCACCACAGAAAAGAGGCCATGCCACTGAATGAAATCCTTCTTCCATTATTTCATTTATACTACTGTAAGTGCTTAGTTAAAATCCAGCCTTTACCAGGCAGCACTTTGCCCTGAGCTGTTATTTGTTTCTGAAAACACCTTGCAGACTTATGACTGAAGCCTGATTACCAGTTGGCCTCCCTAAAACACTCATGCGCACACACATATACACATGCATGCTCACACCTTTCTGCCGGCCTCCCTGGCGTTGGCTGGAAGTGAAGGAGCTAAAATGAAATGATAGATGCCACTCAGGAATGCCAATTACATGGGCTGGGCCCCACAGCATATGTGTTAAATGGAGCAGAACGTTCATCTCGAGCTGTATCAGGCACCGGGCCTGCTTGACTGCTCAGTGGGCGGCAGGGGAGATGAGCCATGGACAGGCTAGAGAGAGTCACCAGAGACCCATTCAGAACACCCCACTCCACTGCTGAGATGCAGGTGTGTGCAAACCCACATCTGGTCAAAAGAATCTCCGCAGCGTTTGACAGAAAACCAGCTTTTCTTGCGAATAATGAAATAAATAAAAGCTTTGATATTTATAGGGGTGAATACGATAGCAGCTCAGATTTAGCAGTGCGAATAAACTAATGTATTTTCTCTCTCTCTGTGACATCTGCTCACCAGTCTGCAGGTCCCAGCTGTATTCAAGTCTGGCGTTTATGCTGCTTGCTACTGTGAAATCTGTAAGGTGATCTAATGACGTGTGTGCGCATGTGCACTCTGTACTTTCTACTTTCTGTTTGTTCTTTGAGGCTGAGAGCTTGTGAACTCGCAGGTCTTTTGTTAGAGGTGTTGCTGACCATCCTGATCTTTGCTGTGTTTTTAGGTCATGATGTGTAAAGTGCTGCGTGTACAATCCTTAAATAAGCTGAAGAGCTTCTCCCCTTGATATTTCCCTTGTTATCACATTCTCATTTACTCCTTTTTAATCCCTTAATCTATATGGGTCCACACTTCAGTTGCTCACTCTCCTACTTAAATGTGTGGACACCTGACCATCAAATGTTTTTGAGGTCATAGGACATCCTGTTTCAAAACAAAACATTCCCCCAAGGAAGTGTTCTGAGAGGGTCACATGATGTGAAGTGTCTGTGGGAACTTGGGCCCATTTGGTTAAAAGATCATCTCTGAGGAAGAGATGCTGGACAAGAATCCCAAAAGTGTTTAGTGAGGTTGAGGAGGAGGTCTTCCACACCTCATCAAACAATGTCTTCATGGGCTCTGCTTTTGTTCCACAGTCATACTGGGAAAAAAAGACCTTGTTGCCACAAAGTTGCCTAACATGGATAAGCATGCTGTAATATTAAAGGAGCAGTAGTGAGTATTTTGCTTGTAAAATGATAAAAAATATTAATTAACAAAAAATATCAATAGAATGTCTAGAAATTATTTTATTGGGATGTCAAAGACTTCTATGTATTGTACTGGAGAGAGACAGTATCTGCTCAAGTTAGCACGCTAACCAGCTAGCCTTGGCCAGTCCTATCTTATAGTGAGTCACTGTAACAACAAGACTGCCATCTGCCCAACATGACAGGATGCGGAGGTATTCTAACCTCGTCGGTCTCCAGAGAGGTTTTAGCTAGTGTCCAGTGGCAGCACATTTCACAAAGTAACATTTTGAGAACAAAAAAAAAGATATATTTACCAACCCTGCCATTTAGTGGAAGTTTGGAGACACTTGTCCAGTAGTTGTTATTCAGGAGTAATTTATAAAGTGTAGAACAAAATGTTTCAAACTAAATACCATAATGTAAATTGATTGGTTATTTACTATTTATTTCCTGACTTAAAAAATTACTATAAAGAAAACCCAGGCCATCAATCCGTCGAAAGGCAGATGCACACACATGCGCACAGGCAGTTTAGCTTCTCCCGTTTACCTGACAAAATGTCTGTGGGAGGAAATCAGATCACCTGGAGGAAACCCACACAGACATGGGGCGAACACACAAACTCCACCCAAAAAGGACAGGAATGACCCCTCTCGCTGCGAGGCGACAGCGCTACCACCTCACCACCATGCAAATGGAAAACAATAGCCATTCATTTACTACACATTTACATATAATTACTTTTAATCTTACCAGACCTATGAATATGTCTAGTAGCGGTGGTGGTGTGTCACTGTGTGTTGTGCTGGTATGAGCGGATCAGAGACAGCAGCGCTGGCAGAGTTATTAACTCCTCAGTGTCACTTCTGGACTAGAAATAGTCCACCCAGCAGCATCCTGTGGGCAGCGTCCTGTGACCACTGATGAAAAACTAGAGGGTGACTAATATGCGCTGAGCAGTAGCAGATGAGCTATCGTCTCTGACATTACATCTACAAGTTGAGCAAACAAGACAGGATTGTCTAATAGAGCGGACAGTGAGTGGAACACAGTGCACATACAACACACGTGTCACTGCAGTCCTTTGAATGATCCATCACCCAAATAATACCGGCTCCTTGGAGTTCCAAAGCATTGAAGAACAGGGTGAAATGGAGGAAACAAAGTATGAAGATAACCTACAAAGTGCTTCTACATGGTAAGGGGAGTTGAGTAAGGGGATTAGATACCTAATAAAGCGTTCAGTGAGTGCTCACATACATCCAACAAACTTAGTGTTCAGTTGTTCAGTGATTAAAAATCTTCAAACTAATTCTAAACTTCTGGTTGTTTGTGTATGTATCGCAGCAAATTCATCAGGTCATATGAACTTAACCTGCTCTGTTTAAGCCAGCCCACATAGAAATGTTTTCCTGTGATTAATGAGGAATTAAGGGGAAGAGCACATTTCCCTCTCTGCCCTCTATACTCCCACTAGCCATATCCACTGCTGAATGAAGGCTCATATACACATGTCTTATATTCAGTCTGCTAGTCCATCATAGTGCTGGTTCACTGAAGGGTCACACTGCCCTACCTATATGGTCAGAGGACCTTCAAGAATACCATAACCCTGTCGCTCTCTCTCTGATCCCATTAAGTGCCTTTCACTGTTGATTACACAAGGTCCTGCTCTAATATCCCCTGGAGTACTTGCCTTCAGATAGGACCATAGTTCAGGATGGGGAAGAAAAAATGTTATTTAAAGATAGCATAAGTGACATTTTCACATTCAAGCTGCTATTCTTATACATTTCTAATTACAGCTTCTATAAATACAAGACGTAAGATCTTAATTATGTTAATGAATGTGGTATATACAGGACTGGAGTGGGACTTTTCAGACTGGGATATACATAAGAGGGGGTCAGCCTTCTCCAAACTTTAAACGCATACCCAGACAGCCTTGTCTTCATGTTAAATAACTTAATCTAAAATCTGTGTATTTTCATTTTTTTTTATTTCTTACTCATCTATTATTTATAAGGTACTTTATATAACTAGTACTCTGATAACTATGGTGGGTTACTAGTAATGAGTCATAAAATTAAATCTTATCCTAATTAAAGGTGCCATTGAATGCAGAACTATACACACACTGGTATACTTATTGTCGTAGTGGAGAGTTTGACACATGGAACTGACACACTATGAACCTCTAACACTGTTGCCTTTTCCTTGAAATAAAAAGTAGAAGTAGTGTTCTTCAGAGTCTTTCATCCTCATGCTGGTTGTTTGTTGTGTTTTTAAACTCTGAACATGCAACAACAAACTGTTCATCTTGGCGCTGACCACGGTGCCTCCACACACAAATTTGCTCGTCTACTCCACCAAGACAAAAGCGGGACTTTTGAGCACTTCATGACATTCTGGCACGACACCATTGCCGTCTTTGGTGACACTGACGCAACGTTAAGGGCAGTCATCGTAGTGGTCTGCATGCATGTAGTTGTGCAGTTGTGCACTAACAAGATGACTCATGGAGGGCATCTCTGCTCGCTGAACAGATATGGATTTTAGATGTGGATTGTATGTAATCAATTATGTACCAATGTGCATATCACTTTCATATTTTTCAGGTACATCTTTCAGTCGCTTGCAGCTACACTGATATGTTTGGTTGATGATTTGGTTCTGCAGTTTCTCTTCTCTCTTTTGGGATAAAGAAATAGAAGCTTTGGCATATTTGCAAACATTTCCTAGGTTAAAGCTTTTACTCTACTAAAATGTTAGTTATCTTCAATAGAATTTTGAAGATTTATGACATTTATGGTGAGTGTGGTCTTAAAACAAGAGTACACATCAGGGGACAACAAGATAAACTTGTGGTGCTGGATTGCCGTGAAATTTCCCAGATCTCATTTCGTTTAAGCATCTGTGGGATGTGCTAAAACAAAAAGGTTTGATCCACAGGGGTTCCATCTTGCAAATTACAGGATTTAAAGGATCTGCTATCACTTTGTTGCCAGTTACCACGTCTTGTCTTTATGCTTTTGAAGGGAAAAGCTCCTTAGTCAGGAAGACCAACAGCATCTTAGGTGGTCCTAATGTTTTGGCTCATTGGTGTATACTCACTGACTACTTTCTTAACTACATCTACCTTCACATTTACAATTCATGGCCATTTTACCAGCTCTGGTGGTGTGTGTTAGTATGTGTTGCTCTGGTGTAAGTGGATCAAATATACAAACTGTGCAGCAACAGAGCAACTGTCTCTAACTTAACATCTACCAGATGGGCTAACAATGTATTTAATAGAGCACTATTATTAGTAAATGGACACAGTGCTTAAAACTATCTTACACTCCACAATCATTCCAGTGTCTGTTCAGGGTTTAAAAACACCACTCAAATGCCAGCTGTCCTGGGGTCTTCCTGCTACACACACAAAAAAAAACAAAACAGATGAAATAAGGTCTGTAACTGTAATACTACACAGTACACCTATACGGTAAGTGATATGGGTATGGGTAATAAACATAGATACAAGGGAGGTGTACTAAAGAAAGTGCTTACTTTAGCATTTAAATGTTTGTAATCACATGCCATATTAAAAAGGACCTATAATGATCAAAGTTTTATCTTGGGTTCTCCTACAATAGATGTACATACTTCAACATTATTTTTTCTCATATTGAACAGCTGTATCACCCTCTGTCTGAAATGCTATGTTTGAGCTTCTGTGTCTTTAAGGCCCTATCATGATAAACCAAGCGGCTGCTGATTCATTGGTTCGCCCACTCTGTTCTGGTCAACTGCCAGAGCGCTTAAAAGCAAGTACCGCCCCCACAAGCAGCCAATAAGGGCTTTGTTATGAGTCGATGTCACCTTGTAACAGAGAAAAGAGCTGGAATTTTAAGCAACGGACAAAAGTGGTTTCTGGGTGAAAGCGTTTCTCCCTCTGGTGTGTCCTGTGGAGATTGTTTACACCCACAAAAAGCTCTAATAGGTCCCCTTCAATAAATGCTGTCATTGTATTATTAGCTTACCAGACAAAAGAATAGTCACCTGTAACCGAAACGTGTCTAATAGCTTGTAATGGCTCCATGAGCATGGGTAACAGCTGTGATTCGATTTAGCTAGGACCAGACAAGTTTCTGGATGTGAGTGACATCAATGTTCAGCCACTCGTGCATCAAAGAATTGTGCTGTTGGACCAGATGCAACGCCATCTGCAGGAGCTTGAAATTACTTCCACTTCAAACATGCAAGGTGTTCGATTTTTTTGTCCGGTGAGCTTTTTTTTAAAGGTAGACACATAAATGTATCGCCACTTCAACACTTTTAGTAATGCAAATAAATGATTTAATGGCAAAAAATATGTTTTGATAAGTTATCTGCTTGTGATTTAAATACAACTTTAACATTAAGCATTCTAGATTTTTGCATGGCAACCTTTCTGTTTTTTTCTAAGAAGCTAAGCTTGTTTATTTATTAGTCAGTTGTTTTAAGAGTCAGCCTTAATTCATTCATTTGCCTAAATGTAAACTCTAACAAACAAGTCCATTAAACACTACCAGTCATCTACAGCCGCACAGGCTGTTTTCTCTGTCAGTGTTAGTCTACCACAGTGGGTTCATAGAGTGCATAACTACAATAACGCGAGCCAGTCAGACAATGTTTACGGACCATGAAATGACCTGAAACATCACAAAATAGGCCTCCATTCACTGAAAATCTGTGTCACGCATGTACTAAAGGCCGAGTGTTACACAGAGACAGGAACAAGACACTCATCAGAGATTTAAATGGATGCAGAAAGAGGTGAGGTTGTCCGGTGTCAGCGCCTTTCCTATTCACAAAGCTTTGTACATTTGTTGGTCTGTAGTACGTGAAAGCTCTTTCTGCATGGCTGGGCAGTCAGTGGACCTGACAAATGAGCCATGTTCACACTGATGACTATATCGCTGCTCCTGGGAGACGCAGCGTTATAAAAACACAGGTCTGCTCGAAAGGGCTGATGCTGGCCAGAACAAACTGTTGCTGTGTGGCTGTGAGAAACAGGAGATGAAAGAAAGATGTAAGTAGGGAAAAGCCTGCACAAGGAGTGTTTTTCATTGTCCCTGACACTTGGTTGTCGCACAGAGGCCATTAAGAGTCATGTCCTCCACACAGCTCTCCTGCACTTTCACAGGGAAATGGAGGGCAATTTATCCCCCATTAATGATTATGTCCTGTATAATGATACTTCTGCCTGCTTATGGCCTTCAACTCTTGAGCCCATGTGTTATACAGATTTAATAGTTCTATGAACACTCAAGGGATAATAATGGATCATAATAACCATTAATAACTCTAATAACCATCCCGTGGTTGTCATCTATAGCACAAGTCTGGGATTTATAAATCCTCTAACACAGGGCTAAAGTGTGGCCCAGGGGCCAGAATTGGCCTCTGAGGATGTTTGATTTGATGCCCCATAAAGTAACACTAACCCCACTCGTTGTTCAATGAGAGAGCAAATATATTTGTAATCTTCATGGGGCGTATTTACTAAGGCAGATAGACAGATAAATTCATGTGAAGCCTGAGTAGACTGATAAATCACTGTGATGATCATTAATAATCTCAGTGCTACTGAACCCTGCTAAAGTCTGAGTAGACTGATAAATCACTGTGAATACCAGTTATTAATCTCAGTATTACTGAGCTCTGCTAAAGTCTGAGTAGACTGATAAATCACTGTGAATACCAGTTATTCCTCTCAGTATTACTGAGCTACCATTTGCGATATATATATATCACTAAGCCATACTACTGTGTGTATTACTGCAAGTGGGGTAAATTTCCAGCCCCAGAGAGCCATCCTGGTTGTGCAGGGGATAAAAATCTCCATCAACAAGTCTCCAAAATAAACGTAGACCAAGCAAAACATCACTGAAGGCCTCTAAATGCATTTATAATTCATTTAACACAGAACTAGCAGCTTGTCCTCCCACCCACCCATCTGCTCGCTGGCCACTGGCCCAAAACTCAGGCCTGCCAGCAGGTCTAGGTCAGCCTACCAATACAGTGGCAAACACTGTACATACAATCACACTGTGACATCACACTAAATCACCAGTGATGCGGTTCTGCATGTTTCATTTTGTGTGTATATTCACCATATGTGCCAGGCCTGAAGAAGACAGAAGTTAACCAGGTTAAAAGCTTTTGCAGGTTGGTTGCTTTAAAAGAGAGCGTGAAGCTGCTTAACAGAACACGATGCAGCCAGTGTGCCAAAAATCTATTGGTAAACAAAAACACAGAGGCTGTTTTCTTCCAGGAACATTATGTTTATAGTCCGTAGACGGTCATATGCTGTAGACAGTCATGTTCTAATAACTCCCAAGAAAAAGAAGAATAATTAAGAAAAATATTCTTTTTTGTATCTGCCTCAACGTCAGAAATCATACCCAATACTGTTGCACCTACTGTAGATATTGAGGCTTTGGTGACAGGACGTACAGTAGGCTGTGTCAGTATGTCAGGTTTAGGGGGAAATTTCTTGTCACTTCTGCTGACATTGTGGTTAGTCTGCCACAAGAACAACTGGTATGTGCAGAAGCTATGGGAGTCACTCCACAGACAAACCCTCCCAAGTTCCCCTTGTACCTTCTCCACCATGTTTATTAGGCTGGAGGTTTGCTGTCACTTCATGTTACTGGACTAGATTCGGTGTAAATTGAAAAATCACTGAGGAGCTTCGATTAAAATAGATAAATAACACATGGAGTATCTAATCCTCAAAGGGAAGCAGCCTATTTAAGTTTGCCAGAGCACACTGTTGGTGTCAGTTTTGACCACAGTAATCAATCAACTTGTAGCGTTGCTGCAATTTGTTTAAGATGTTGTCGAGCAGTGAAATCTTTTGCAGATGGCTTCTAAGGAAATTGAATTGAATTGTATTGCCCAATTTTAACTAAAGATCCTTGTGCCACCACGCCAAGTCTCCCAACCACTGAGAACTTACACAGGTTTCATTCTATAACGAAGTCAGCCATCGCATTTTTGTTTCCACCAGTCTCATTGGAACTGATCATTTATGTCCCTAGTACCTGCCAGCAGGTACTAGGGAGAGTCTGTTACTTTTTGCCTCTTATTATGGCCAAGAACCGCCTGCCACTGCAAGAAAAGGAAATTTCACTGACTTGCAAAACGACCAATCACAAGCCTACTATTTAGCATGACATTGGCAGTCCCTCAGGGAAACATGGGAAAAAAAACAACGGGCAGAGCGTCTGTGACTACTGTTTGCTAGGCTGAACTTTGCTTAAACAACAAAACTTTGATTTACACTGGACAAGTGCAAAACAATACACAGAAGTGTGCGTACGTAGAAGTGAGGATAGCCAATCATAATGCAACTGCCACCATCCTGACAGTGTGGCCAGGTTAACACACTAAAGATATCAGAATGTCCACACACATGTCTAAGACTAGGCAGACCCGTATCATTGACTTGTGCCCATGGGCAAAAAGTATGGTGGGCCCCTGCATGGCTACCTTTTTAAGTGGTCAGAGATTTTGCATGATACCACAGTGATACCTCAATAATGACAGCATAATAGCTGCAGCGTTGAGCAGTAACAAAGATGTTACACACAATGAATCCACCACCCAATGCAACATTTCTAAACAGTAAACAGCTCACAGAACACTACTGACAAACAATGCCTCATGCTTTACTCCGTTGGGATGTCAGGTCTCGTTTTTTGCAGATCCTCAGGCACATATGTTGAATGTCTGGAAATACCGTACTTACCGCTGTGACACACACTGCTGAAGGGTGCTGAGGGAGTGAAGCGTGTTGTGGAGTTTTGCATACTAGGCATGAACATGGAGTAAGTGTGAGCCACCAGAGTATGAAGAAGTGTGTGAAAGCATCTACACCTAAAATCTGAAACTGCTGTCGCTCCTAAATGTTTTTCAGTTGGCAGCTATGATTAAACAAGCATACCATAGAGGGGTAAGGGAGGTTCTGTTAATGTAGGAATGTTCAAACTCGTCAGAGCATTTCTTTACTTATTCAGGTATACCGAAAAGGGGGCAGAGCCATGGTTTATATGGTTTTAGATGTAAAGCAGTTCATGGCAGTGATGCTTGCCATTATTAACAATGTGTTGTTTTGTTTATTACTAACCATAACCTTTTTTTGTTTGTATATGGGTGGGCATTAATACAGTTTGGGCGGGGGGCTGCATACTTTTGTGTGGGAAACATCAGAATACAATTTGACAACAAGATTAAATGCTCTACATGCTGGAATACTGAAATAAAGAGACCTTCAGATAAATTGGGCAAATAATAAAACATCTGAGCTGATCCGACAGCGTTATGGCTTCAGCTGTAACTCAAAAGGCCAGATGCCAACATTAAAGCACACCTGACACAACAGTTGATGCTTCTTAGCTGTATATTTTCTCTTGTTCTATAGATTTTGGCTCATGGCTGTGACCAGATCACAGCTGTGACGTTATCACCTCTATTGTTCTACTGCTTAAGTAACCAGTCAGTGAACTAAAGGAGAATAGATTAAATGTAGAACATTAGTTTTGATCAATAGCAAGTGACTTTACTTCTAATGCAGAATGTTACATAGACGTCTGCATCTGAAGTGGATTTCTTGCTCTGATGGATGGCAGAGAGCAAGCATCAGTGACATTGCCCTATATAAATGAACTGTGCTTCAAACTCGGTCAACTTTAGTCATTGTATTTGTGCTAGTCTTATCTAAAAAAGAATAGGACCCATTTCTAGTGACATGAGATTCTAATACATTTCTGACCGTACCTCCACATGTCATGCAGTACAATTGGGTTGTATGTCTTATTGTTTGACATTTCGTCTTTGAAAAAACCTATTACCGGGATCCTATCATGGCTCATGGAAGTGATTTTTAATGCAGTGCCACAGATATATATTCACTTCTGACCTGAAATTTCAGTTGTATTCGTTCCATCCAGGCTGTATCCCTCTGCTTTGCTGTACATGCACTAGACTGTAGAGACTGACACAAAAACAACAGATGACACTTTTCCTCATGACATGAAATTGCTGCCACGGCACCATGCACCTGTGGACTGGGAGATCATTAAAGCTACTGGCAGTCATGGAGAATGTAAATTCCCTCCCCACTTTGAACTTGTGCTTTTGTCTGCGCAGCTGGCTTGAAAGACAAAAGAAAAACACATTCACTTTTACCAGCACAGTTCAGAACTGCTTTTACAGACCATGAGCGTGTTTCAATGTCAGTACATCTGCAACTGGAATTTCTATTCTCTTCAATCCCCTTCTCTTCTTGTTCTGTTGCGTTCTTGCTAGCGCTCTACCTTGAGCATGTCATTTTGATGCAGTTTTCTTTTTATATAATGTGTTAATATTTTGGCCACCGAAAAGGTCAAATGCTCAAAGCGTGCGGCGGAATCGTGGCCCATTACATTTGCTAATTCTATTCCGAGGTCTGCAGCCATGTGACAAATGACACTCTGGGAGGTCTCGTCTGCTACGGTGGAGGTAAATTATCATAATTTCTAAACAGCTTCGCACTGGCCTTAATTATTGCAGCACTATAATCAGCTACCATAATGAGGCCATGCCCTAGGCAGGTGAGACAGACTTTTGGCAGCTGAAACAATGCATCATGGGAGAAACAGGACTATCCTTGTCACCAAAGAGGGGAACTTTAAAAATTACAACAGGCAGTCACACTGTTGATGTGCAATTTTACCTTGGAATCTAGGTTAATACTTTAGCGTCTCAAGCGAAAAATAGCACTGCTTCAGGACAAAAGATCTTTTTTTTTTTGGGTTCTTAAAAAATGGAATGTATTTCGCGGCCGTTCCATTTCCCAAGCCGTCTGTAGCAGTTTATATGGAGTGCAACAGCTAACACCTCTCCTGATTTTGGCCTTGGAAGGAGATAAGCTGTTATTGACCTGCACAGTGATGACAGGAATCTGTTTGCAGTGAGACCTCTGTCAGCATGCCAATAAGATGACCTCCCTGCACCTCCCATCCTCTCTCAAGGGCTTTCCAGTGCTAGCGAGGCCTCCTCCACACGTATCCATACATTTTTAAAAATCTAGTTTTTCTCTTCAATTTCAAAACAATCTTTGCCCATATCAGCAGCTGTTGGCGGAAATCTCCACAAGCAATAAGAAGTAACTCAAAAACGCTGGCATGACCATTTCAGCCCAATAGGCAGTGATAATAACCCATAAAATTCAATGTCATTCACCTGAAGACAGTCGCTATGAGCAGGTGCACAGCACAAAATACAGAAAGCTCTTCAAAGCTGGAGCAGAAATGTTACCAATGCTGGAGGCACAGACCTACAGACTATTATGGTCCAAAAATGTTCTCATTATTATGAAATGTCTTTATTACAAAATACTAAGTGATAATTATGAAATAGGAGGACATAATTATGAGATGCCAATTGATATTTAAGATTTAAGTCATAAATATAAATGAACTTATACATATGAGACAGGACCTCTTTATTATAAGATAGAATTTCGTTATTATAAATTGTAAATGATAATGATAATTATGAGGCATCGAGTCACAGTTATGATATAGATTGTCACAAGTATAAGATGGCAAGCCATAATTGTGAGAAGCTGTCATATCACATCATGTGAAGTCATAAATAAAACTTAGTTGTAAATTTCATTGTAACGTCTCAGTAAAAGGCTTTTATAAATGAGTTTTTTTAGTGGTGGAAATGCGATTTTGTATATTTTTGCTAGAAATAAAATCTTAGTAGAGCAAAAGAGAAGGTAACACTTGTGTGGTCATTTAGATGGCCAGTACCACCTTTTAAATGTCCACCCAGTTTTAAACAGGCAGAAAAGCTGAGTTTTATTCTAGCAGTTTAGTTCATTTGGTGTACTGTTGGATTTACTTTGAATCTGACTGTGGTTAACGATCACATCTTCAGAACCACTGAGCCTTTTTTTAAATATTTGCAGTCACCCCATTCACAAGAACTGAGCACAGTACATTTAATGAAAATAGGTCAAACTCAAATTAGATTGTAAACATGACTATGTTTTCCAAACACCCACTGAAATTGCCAAGCACATGGCAACAACCCATTTATCATTCATATTTCAGAGAAGACGTGTACAAGTTATTGGCATGATGTCAGCGTTTTTCAAAAAAATGAAAAAAAAAAAGGGTTACCCATCCAAACAACACCACTGTAAATTGAGTTTAGAAAAATCTCCACCCTGAATAGTGTTTTCAAAAACCTCCCTGTTCAGAAAATGAAATCAGCATTCACTGAAAGACCAGAATGCAGAAGAATCACAGTAGAGCATCTCAGCTCTGGTCCAGATCACCAGAAAAATAAATAGTGGTGCATCTAGCCATTTGGCTTGTTTACATTCAGTATTCAGCTTCAGCCTGTTCCATTTTGTTCAGGCAAACATTTACAGAAGACTGCTCACAGAACCTTACACCGATGACTAAAGATAAAGGAGACCAGAACAATTTCCTTTTAAAGGTCAGTGGTGTCTCTTCTTCATAAAATGGCCAGGATAAATTTGGCTTTAATTAAGGGCCGAGACTACTTGGAAAGAAAGGGCACTTCTCCCTTTGCTGAATGAACCGACTTCGGTGCTAAATGATTATAGTAGACAAGCAGATTAACTCTCATTAAATAGAGCAAGAGAGTGAGCTGGGTGTTTTTATTAGCTGATTAGGAACTCATAGTGAGAGCCCAGATTCTTAGTATGGACTGCTTTCTGAATACAGACCAGGACTGATTTTTAATATCAATTTTAATAAGCTATATAGTTGTGTAGGGGTGTAACGATTTGATACACACTACTGGGTCCATGATTTGGTGTTCTTATGATATTTTCAACTAAATAAAAAAAAAGGAAAATTGTGATTATAACCATGTCATTGTACAACTTTCTAATGACACTAGGGCTGGGAGGCAGGAGGAAGACTGGGGTGAGGTGTTGATTAGTGCTGTTCACTTGCAAACTGTCACGTTGCAGTTAAAGGCATAATTAATAGAATGTCCATCGTACATGACTCATCGTCAAACCTCCATGCTGCACATGTCACAGTTTTGCATTGCAATATCACAATTTCACAATGCATTGTTACAGTCATGTGAAAATGTTTGGTCTATACAAAAGTTATGCTACATTGTTGTATTTTTCCCAATATGATTAGCAAACAAATAGAAAGTTTGAGCTAAAATATGCAGACAAATGTTTATGTTTGGTCCTGTAGATGTGTACACTGTGTAGCCAAAAGTAAAAAGACACCAGACTAACACCTATTTGAGTTTGTTGGACATCCCAGTCCAAAACTACAGGCATTACTATGAAGTTGGTTCCCCTTTGCAGCTATATCAGCTTCCACTGTTCTGCTCAGCAGGTCAGGTACTGATGTTGGACGAGAAGTACTGGCTTGTAATTGATGTACTAATTAATTCCAAAGGTGTTCAGCGGGGTTGATGTCAGGGCCCTGTGCTGACCACTGGTGCTCCTCCACACCATCAAATCTTCAGATCATGTTGTTAGACCTTGCTTTGTGCACAGGGCACAGACATGCTGCAAAAGGAAATAGCCTAGCGTTCTTCTGGCATCCGCCAAAACCGAATTCTTCCAGACTACCTGACCATTCGATGCATCTCTTAAACCACTTCAGTTAATGCTCGACAATGCACTTAGTAAACTTTCTCAACCATGGAAACACATTTCATGAAGCTCCTGATGCACCATATTTGTCTGAAGATGCTTCCAGAGAGTCCGAAGGTCTGTAGTAAGTGATGGAACAGAGTATAAAGTATTTTTACACACCATGTGCTTTAGCACTCAGCACTGGTTTGTGCTATTTTACAATAATATCACTTAGAGTTGACTGAGGCAGAGCTAGCAGGACAGAAATTTCATCAACTGACTTGTGACTAAGGTAGCATCCCATGGAAGTGCCACATTTAAAGCTCTTCAATACAATCAGTTCTACTTCCAGCCTTTGTCTATAGAGATTGCAGTGTTCCAGTTAGTTGTGGCTAAAACAAGTGGAAGGGTAAACACCTATGTTCATAGTGTATTTTCACCTGCAATTTTAACAAATAGTGTAATTTCACCAGGAGTCTTCATACGACAGATCAAACTGTGCATAAACTGTTTAGCACAATTTGATAAATCTGTTTTATTCCTCTTAAATTCTATTCGCTAGCAAAGCTGTTTTTGCAGCATATACAGCAAAGCAAAATTCAGCAAACTTTGAGAAGAGACATTTATTGTAAAGAAGTATTGTGACATGAACAATACAACAGTGCTTGATTTTGCAACTTGCACATAGAAATGGTACATGTATTATCTTAAAAAAGAGGCTGTCACCAGTACAGAAGATCTTTATCCACAGGCAGTAGGATGAGATGAGGAACCCCATGGTTCTCTGGCTTGCCCATAGTTTCATAGTATCTCCAATCAAGAACACATTTAGATCCACAGAGGCCTTTGATTTATTGAATACCGAATGGATGTACATTTCTTCAAAAGACGTTGACCACAAAAGAATCCTTTGATAGATTACACTCATGTTATAGGTGGTTCCAGCGCTCGGTTTAATTATGTCTATTGTTATGATTGTACTCAATGCATAATTGAATTTCACTTTTGATATTTCAATTACAAAACAGACAAACTAAACTTGACAACTTACTCTGTCCAGCAACTACTAAACTACTTAAGGAATATCTAGTTATTGTATCACTGTATCGCCTTTGTTTTCAGAGTATACCACACGGAAATATGTTATTAGTACTGCGTTTCGTGGGTCACATATCCAGAATGTAAAAAAAATGGTTCCTACATGTAATTCTTGGGGTATTACATTTTGCAAAAGTGAATTTGAATAACAAATCACAATAGCATAGATTTGAAATCAATAAAGAGAACAAAACAAGCTGACCTACCAAAGCTTGGTAGACCATTTTTTTCTTGAGTAAACTAAAGGGCAATATGGTCAGAGCGTTTTAAGGAGAATAATGGCTTCCCACAAAATGTAACTCAGTTTGCCAAGACTGTAACCATGAGATACACAGCTTTGTGCTGTGAATGTCCATCATCTTCCAAACATGCTTTAACTGCACTTGATTTATCAAGAAATGGGTCACAGTTCTAGTCTGTTTCTCTATTAATATCAGCCCTTGTGCACAAAGTCATATCGCAGAGTTGTTTGCATTGATAAGATCCACTCTCTGTAAAAACATGGTGTCATTCTCTGTAAAAAGCTATAGAAATGTGTCTTATTTAACATAGTTTCACATGTTCACCTTGCACTTGCGCCTTGTAGTTTTGACGAACAGAGAATGGAGGCAGCCAGGAATGAATGTCAAGCTAATGAATGTCAATGAATGGAAAAACACAAACATAGAAAATATAAAAATAACAATGAGACTTTAACTCTATGGGACTATGTTAAAGGGACTATCACCTTTCATCTAACCGATCTGAAATGGATTATTTAAATTCTGCAGCAGTTCCTCAAACATCTTCAGATTTAGAATGGCTGTTTGAACCAAAAGCATTTTCCCTATATTCCTCGAAACCAGGGAACTGGACCATCATAATCTGCATCTGGGAAGCCGGTGGCTGTCAAAGGGAGAAGCCCAGAAGCTGTAGTAATATTTCATTCACAGACATGTTTCTATTCATGAATGACTCTGAGGTGTGCTGTGAGTCATTAGGTCACCAATGGTGGGACATCTTAATAAACGTTAAGTGGACTCGGCGGATGTCAAACCAGCAGCCATTATTTCAGCTTTAAGTGCTACTTTGTTGCGGGAGTGGGGTGGTGACGCACAGATCTAGGGCTTGAGTGGCATGATGAAGACATGCAGTTAAAGTGTCGGCAAGCCTTGCATCATTTGGCAGGGGGCTCCGCGCAACACATGGCAAATCGCATCAGCGATGCTTTATATAGCGTGGGAAAGAACATTAGTGTGTGGAGTTCATCATCACATGGAGCTGGTGCACTACATAATGTGTAACTTCCTGGAGGAAAAATACAGCGAGTTTTTCACACTTCCATACAGTTCCTTCATGTCTCCGGAGACATGAGCAACCTTACTATTTAAGGAACTATGTGTGCATTTGTTGATGACTACATGGAGCTCATTCATTATTTACATACGCTACTGTACCTCATGTAAGAAGCAAACATTGTCATTCATTCACATAAGTACAACTTCATGTCAACTACTTGTTCTCAATTTCTTCTTGTTTCTTCTTGTTGTTCTTGTTTATCTTCTGATAAATTAAAAGAAACAATGAATTTTTGGGTCATACATGAGAAAATAATTTGTGAACGGTGAACTGTGCAAAACTCGCAGCTTGAGCTCCACTTACTTTATTTCCAGTTAAAACAGACATTAAGTACAACTGTTCTAATTTCTGAGGAGATTAGTCATACGACTGAACACTATGGGTCTGAAAGGATGTGTACCTTGAAGTCATTATTGAGAAAAGGAGAAAAAAAAAAGAGGCTGCTGGTGTTCTCAGAACAATGGACTCACTACCCAGAGTCCAGAACTCAACAACACTCACTGTGTTTGAGATTACTTCGATTGTGAGAAAATTCAACCAATTTACAGGACTGAACTTTGCAGTTGTGGAGCAATATCCCTGCAGATTTATTTTGAAAAATTGACATAAAGTCTATCAAAGAATAAAAGTTTCTATAAAAAGGGCAAAGGGTAACATGCTAAATATAAAACAACTGGATACAGTTGTGTAGTTGATTAAACCTCTGATATGTTGTCTTAATGCTGAGAAATGGCGAACTTTGCTGTTTTAACTGGAAATGAAATAAATAAAGGAGTGTTCTTGACTCTTGCACAATCCCGTAATACTGTCCATAATTTATTAATATTTTACTACAAACTGCCAAAGGCAAGAAACACCATGTTTTCAGGAAGCCTTGCTGGGTGCTCTGATAAATACTGTAAGGCCTGGCCTAAGCAAAACATTCTGAACAGTGAATGTGGACACAATTATGACTATATTGTCGTGACCTACATTAATGCAAGAAATTAACACAGATTGGCACTTGTTCTTTTGTCAGAGTCAACAAATCAACCCTATTATACACCACCGAGAGCTTCTTCACCACAAATAAAAGGCTTGCAAGTAGCCTGTAACAGACATTGTGCTGCTGGAAGAATTACGTAAAGAAACAGGAATCTTAGATGGATTTAGTGCAGCGCCCATGGTCTAAAATGTCCAGTGACTTTAATTACAGCACATAATAATTCCAATACAGTATATAATGGTGTTCTATTGTCAGGGCATATCTAAATGGAATACATTTTGACATTCTGGCGTTCTAAAGGGAGTCTATTGAAGTAACACCAAAGGGTAAGAAGTAATGAAGTCTCTATTGTTCGCTTGGGCTTTTCAAATCCGGGGTTTGCTACAATCTCCACTGACTGTAATGCCATCATCACTGTACTCTGAAAAACTCCAACAATAACCTTTCCCCAATGATAAAAATAAATGGCAATAAAAATACAGCATGTTTCATTTGCTTTCTGGGAGTCCTACAGACTATTTCCTGGAATTTGCAGGTACAAAAATAAATGACAATCACATCAGAAGCTAGTGAGTTACAGTAATGAAGAGCAAAAAATAAAAAATGTGTTTTAGAGCACTAGGCATTGACATTATCTATTAAAATGTGACAGCAGTAAACAACAGGTGAGCATATATTTTATTCATCGTTGTTCTTGAGGAAACACTGTATGTGCTTTTTTAAAAAGCACAAAGCTCTTAGGTGCCAGGTTTCATGGAAAGGCACAGGCCCAGTTTTATCAGATTAGAGTGTGCTGTATCGCTACAGAGAGGTTTTGATGTACATTGTCTGTAGACTTCCTATATCGAAATGAACTACCTTATGAAAACTGGTTTCATACATGTCCAGAATTATCTATTCGGTGTTCATGGACCTGTTTGCACATTTCAGTATGGGTTTCTTGGCCATGTGCCCCACAATTGCGTAGTCCATAGACTTACTGTACAAAGTCCTTACTACTGGTGCCATCTCATGCTGCTGATGAGTCTGATTGCATTGAATCTGGTATTTGAACGTCTTCGTGTGGAACACTTGCTTTCTGCTGGACAGCCTCTACTATGCTCATTTGTGTCAGAAGCTCAGTACTATAGGTCATATTGTTAAACTGCATTGTAATGCAGAGCTTACAGTAATGGACAGAGAGAGTGCCGGTTAAACAATATAATGGTTGTTCCCCCCCGAACGAGGCAGGAGTCCAGTGCCATCCTCTTCCACAACCATTCTTGGACGAAAGGAAAGAAAGCACACAGACACCCTACACGCACGGGGCCATGCAGATGGCTGAATGCACCTCTGCCAATGCAGGGCCTTGACACGCCTCTTCTTTTTTACTTCTCTTTGCTCTCAAATCCATCATCCTCTCTTCCAAATCCTCTACTCTGGCTAGGGGTCAGCTGGCTCCATCAGGGCCCCTCACACGGTCACCTCCGTCTTGCTGTTGGTGACATAGTAGGGGTGCGGGGGCAGGTAGTGCTGGCTGTGGGCGGAGGCTAATTCGTTGACTTGCTCCACCAATGCACTGTGCCTCTTGGGGCCGTACGTGTGGCGGCGGCCCAGCGTCTCTGTTGCCTCCCAGCCCTTTAGCATGCCCGTCGTGGCAATGGTGTTAGAGCTGTAGGGCAGTGGGTGTGAGCTGTGTACCTTGGTGCTCTTGGCTCTGTGTCCATTCTGCTTTTGGCACGGCATCTCAGGGCTGTATGGGTTGGTCGGCTCTGGCTCTAGCCGCACCGGCTGCAGAGGAAGCGTGCCTTTGGCCGTCAGCTCTGCCATATGCCTCCGGTTTGTGTAGAAATTTTCATTTGCTTTCTCCGCTGGGAATGTAAACAGAAAAACGGACGGGTGTTAAATAATGATTATAGTAATACAGGTATTAACATGTCGCTTACAAAGTAAACATCTGTGGAACCTGTCTTTACTTCCATGAAAGTAATGTAACTACTAATGTAAAGTAACTACTGCATGTTGTATGTTTACAGTGGATGTGAAGTAGACAGCTAACTTTAACACAGCAAGCTTGGGTTTATTTCCTCGACAAGGTAAGCCATATCCCAAGCAAGCTACACCAATAGGAGCCTGGGCAAGACACCTAACACTGCATTCCCTTACATCTGTTCCATTACAACATTTTAACTCTGCCTAAATAAGAGCATTTGCCAGTTAAGTGGGCATTAATTACATTCATCATCAAAGGAATAGGTGCACCCAGAAGGAAGTAAAACAGGTAAGGTAACACAGAATAAGTATAATAATATTAAAATATTAATTGGACATGCAGCAGTATGGTATGACTCAACACAGTTCAGACAGCAGGAGATCAGTAGTGTAGCAGTGTGGTATGACTCAACAAGTGTCGACTGCAATGCTAGGTAAAGGTTACCAGGAACAGTAAATGTCTGATTTATGCCATATTTATTGAGCTACACATACAGAAGTAGTGTCTCTTAGTATGGCATTGGGCTGCAATGTTTGCTAATGCAACATGCCAGGCATCTTGGCATGGAGTTGTAGAGGTTCCTAATTGTCTCCTCCTCTGTCCCATGCAACTTGAATATTTTTAGGCAATTCTTTCAGATGTTGTGGTAGGGGTGGAGGTGGAGGTGACCACGGTGCCTCCACACATGGATTCGTTGGTCGTCTCCACCAATACAAAAGCAGGACCCGTCACTAAAGATGACCTGTTACCATTCTGAGTCACTCTATGACAGCCTGGCACCATTGCAGTCTTTGGCGATGTTGATGTGGTATAGGGGGAGTTATCATAACGGTATGCTTGCATGTTGTCCTGCGTCCTGCAGCTGTTTGCCAATGGTGCCATCATCTACAACAGGATGACTTATGAAGGGCATCACTGCTCGCTGAATGTCCACAATCTTGGCTGTTGAGTGAGTCGGGTACAGGTCTGTCCTTGCTTAATTTACATGCACGGCCGAGTGTGAAACTTGAATCATTCGCATGTCTCACAATATCAAACCTACTCACTCATTTTACGCAACTATACTTTTGATGGTACGTGTACAATAGAATAACCATTAAAGTAAAAAAAATGATGCCCACTTGCTGCTATCATGCAGAGCAGTTTGCATTTAGGATTTCAGTTGAGAATCCTCGAATAGACCACTAAGACTTTAAACTTCAACATAAAATGCAGCATAAATACTACTAGTACCTATAATGTGCCCAAATAAAAAATGCATATTCTGGACTATATTATATAATCATCTTGCATCTTATACATGCTGTGCAACAGTAAAAACTGTAACTTATTAACAGCTTCTGTTTATCAATAAAGCTACTATAGTAAAAAGCTAATTGTTGCAACTGTATCAACTGTCTACACAGTATCCACACAAAACGACAGCAACGATGGAACAATAAAAGTGGCATTCAGCAAAAGTGTACAGTGATGCTGTAAAAAACTGAGACGAACTGTCTTACAGTGAAAACTACGCCCTCCTTAACAATAAACAGTTAAAAACTCCAAAGGAACAAAAGCACATTTTATGCAAACATGCATATTTTCTCCAATGAGATCTTCCTTGGAGCCAACATTGCGCACATCAGACTCAGTCCCCCACAGACATCTATACTTATCTGGAAGCTTAAGAAAGGGATTTATTTACATAGCTACAAGGGGAAGGAGTAGTTGGGGGAACAAGTTGTTGATATGGCAAGTGGTTTATGTTAAATCTTAATAGGCCCTACATCAAGGTACTTAAATGGTCTGAAGGTGTGAAATATATTCTGAATAATTCATTTTGCCCCAGATTTCTCTTTTCTTTTTTCCCAATATTAATGTGCATTCACTAAATAATTAATATTTGGAATGTTATCGTTATTTGAAAACATGCCGCCTTCTGGCAAATCGCAGATCAGTCAGAAAAATGGCTTAGGGTTTAAGGTCTCTTGTGAAATTTTCAAATCCACATGAATTTGTTTGTCTAAATTTCTTGGTGAAGTCGTGTCAGGCATTTTGTGCTTCATTGATCAACTGCCATTGGGGTTTAAATCTTGTTTTGTGGATGTTTTCTTAGCCTGTCCCCAGCGATTCAGGGTTGAGATGTAATTTTCCTACCGTTCACACACCGGTGCCCACAGAGCTTCACCTTGAAACTGTGTGAAGCCCTAATTGGGACAGCCTCCGCACGCTTGAAGTCTTCATCGGTTCTCCATGACATTTTAGACTTCTTAATTAAATATCCTTCAGGTGACCTTTCTAGGGGCCCTGACAGCCTTATGAGCCCCTACAAGCACAGATCTAACATGTTGCTACAGGGAGAGCGGCCCCACAAAACAAGTCAGGCAGCAGAGGTAGCAGGCTGATCGCCTGGGAGAACAAGGCCCTTTCATACACGCCGATAGCCAGAGATTAACATACATCAGAGAGGGTGACCACCCAGTCTGCAGCATCGGCGGCACAAACTGTTTAGCTCGGCTGCTGCCGTCTCTGTAACTCGTCTCCTGAGACTGGTTCTCTTTGAAAAGCTCCTTCCCTTTGTTTCCCTAACGATCCGGCTGCTCAGGCAGTACGTCAGTGGATTACCACTGGGAAAATTTCAGCTGTGGATGAACGTCCCTGCGAAAAGTCCACCATTATGCATACCATTTTACTTCTGCTTCCATCATGCTCAGACTGCTGTCAGACAACTGAAGGCTTTTGATAAGACTAAACTTTGATACAGATTAATTGATTTTGGCTGAGCTCATGCAAAGTACTTCATTTCCCAGTTTATAATAAATGTTATCTGAAAATTCATTATTGGGGAGTTCATTCCTGCTGAAATGTCTGATACTTGTCCCTTTTATGCTCTGTGGTACAAACAAATTATCAGACTAATTTTTGCAACTGAATAAATGTGAATAGCCGCCATGATTAAACCCAGCCATGAAAAAAAGCCCCTTTGTCTGCCTCTGCTCAGAAATCTCCATCATGTTAAGCCTCCCAAGAAAAATAAGATATATAGTTTGCTGTGTGCATGCTAGCACACCATTTCAATTTACTTCAGAGGAATCAGTATGGCACTCAAAGCAGAGGACTATTCTGCCCTTTCTGTCTAAAATAAGCAAGCAGCCACTATAATTGAGATATGTCAATTGCGATTCAGATGGAAAGCACCATACTGGCAGTGCTGGCAGTGCCTCTCAGCTCATATTTGCTACTTAGCTTGGCAGCAGAATTCATGTAATGTATTTATCAGAAGAGTAATGCAACAGACGAAAAAAAAAAAACATTCAGACTGAAGTAATAATTTTCTCCTCTGAAGGCCATTTGGGTTTTCCAGAATCAAATGATATGACCTCAAAATGTGCATTTTGGTCCTTCCTTCATGACAAAATAAATAAGAGGTGATGGATTTTAGTTGAATTGGATTTTCTGTCTCTACAAAAAGCATGAAAATACTCAGTATTGCATGACTAATCAAAGGCCACTGCCGGTCCAGTTAGTCGTTCTTTGCATGTCCATTGTAAAGGAACTTGTGCCTTATCTCGCCTTGCAAATTATAATTAGTCAAGGTGTTTCTCTATAAAGCACTGTTAACACTATTGAATTTAACAGCTCATTTACAATCAATTGTAAGGGATTTCGTAATGGGCTCTTACACCTGTTTAAATATTCTACCAGAGGAGTTGCATGCCCACATCGCGTACAATGAAATATTCTGCTGTGTGGAACACGTGTGCTACTATGTGTCTATCACTGTATAAAATCTGCATGAAGATTTTTAATTGCTGATTGATCTGTGCTATCAATTGCGGTTCAGCTGATGTGCAACCTTATTTAAAGTTCAGGTTGGATTGATAAGCACTTTTTTGACTAGTAAGTTAAAGTGAAAGAGAGTAAGAGTGAAACATGACTGATGTGTGACTTTTATTCCTATTCATACGTTTACCGATTCTAGTGGTGGATGAAGTACACCATCCATGTAGTTGAGGTAAAATAGAGATATGTAAGGTAAAATATTACTCTGGTAAAAGTAAAAGTATATGCCTTCAAATGTACTTAAGTATGGAAAGTTAAAGATTTATTATGACTCTAATGTCATAATGTTTTTTAATTATTTCTGGAACAAGACTTGTTTTAGGTGTAAAGACACTCATGCTCCACCAGTCTTTAATGGTCATTAATGTTATTAATTAGTCTCACACTGATGTCTGTTAAAATGATCATAAGCACAAAACACTGAAGGAGAACAGTTTCCATTAGCTAGAACCAAGCTCTGTCCAACAGGTCAAAACAAGCTCAAAGCAAAGTGAACACTGTACCCTGATTGGTGGGCTCGCCTCACGCTTCTTTCATTTTGACATTTTGGTATGTTTTTATGCACACATTAAAATGCTCACTGCCAACTATGCAACTGTTTTGTTTTCTGGGTATGTAGACTAAGTATGACTGCTTACCATAACAATTTTAAAATGTGTAAAAAATAAAATAAAGTACAATTTGGCAGACAGCTTCTTTTAAGGCTGAACATCTATTGTAAACAGAGACTAAATATTGCTTATCATTTGTACTGTACTGGCTTTAAAAATGGCAAGTCATGCTTGAACCTGATATTTTATGGAACATGGTCCTCAAAAGGTGATTCCTTATGTCATTCCTTACAATATCCACAAAAGCTCGTGACCATAGTGTATAAGGCTCGACCCGTAAGTACATACCTCAGGTCGCTAGTGACTCATGACTTAATTTCCCACTTTCATGTTGTATATATCCATATTTTACATATATAATATTTGACAGCTACATGACAAAATGTTAATATCAACAGTTTTTTAATCTATTTATTGTTATTGTTAATGTATTCTTTGGCTTAATTCACTATGGTAGGTTATAGATCTGTGTTACATGTAAATTGGAGATCATTAACAAACCCAAGGAATGTACAATTGGGTGGAGGAAACAGCTTAGGGTTAAGCCTGCATCAGTAATTAAGAACACAAGCAGTCTTACCCACAGCTTTCAATGAGGCATACTTGTTGAGCTCCTTGCCAGGCTGTGGTTGCTCATAGGCGTGGGAGACCTGTCCCAGTTGGGGGTACTGTGTCATAGCCTGCATCAGGGCTGATCCTGGGCCTACATTGTTCATCTGGGTGCCCTCTGTGGAAAAGAAAGAGAGAAAAGCCAAAAGGATTAGAAATAGGATTTGACAGAGCTCACTCTCTCATACTTCTCTGTCTGAAAATAGAACTTTTTTAATGTACAAAATTTCAAGGCTGTCTGGAGCCACAGTGAATGAAATCAATGAATTCAACAGTGCTTCAAGGTTCTACAAGACATATTTTACCACAGAAAAATGAAAAAAAAAATGAAATGTTTCTTTTACAATCTCACTGCCTTTTTCAGATCCCCTATCAAAATTAAGTCTTACTTGTTTCAGCAGTTTTTAGTGGATTTCATTTACTTCCAGGACACACTAAGGATGTTTTCCATCAGTGCTCTTTGAATTACAGCTAACAATATAACGGCCTGTGTGAGGTCTTTCTCATCGACCCACCAACACAACTTTGGAATTCTCTCTTCAGTGTTTCTCTGCATGCCATCCCCAGGAAGCCGATCATTAACCATGGATTTCTGGAGCTTCAGCCAGGCTCTTCTGTGCTAATCCCCCTCCGATCGAATCCTTTTGAACTGCTAATGTCAAAACATGTTAATGCCAAAAGCACTGGCACGCTCTCGCTGAGATAGTGCTCAGTATACTTAATAAGGACACTGAATTGAATTTTAGTTTCTGATTCTCCTACATTACTCTGACCTGAAGCTGCCAAGGCATGTAATCTCAAGAGATACAGCTGGTATAAGTCAGGAAACTATTCAGGAGACTGTACCGATCCAACAACAGACAGCTGGTCAATTGAAGGGTGTAAGATAGCAAGGCAAATTGCCTGGCCCTCTGCATACTGGCACAGGACACCAGACAGATGTTGTGGTCATTATTTCTAACTGCCCTGATGTGCCAAAGGTGTCTAGGACTTTAGTGAAGAACTTTGGAGCAGTAAATCAAAATGTACATGGATACATTTTTCCTGACTTAATCTACTTCAAATTTGGCACACAACATCCCTATACAAGGCCTACATCAAAGATCAGTATTTCACATCAGTGTGGAGCAATTCTGACACACTCTTCTTTGAAGTATTGCTTTAATTCAGCCACACTGATGGGTCTCTGAGCTTGGGTATGAGTACTGGCCTGCCTGCAGTTCTGACCTCCCAATAGAGAATCTGTATTTATAGTGCAGCACACCGTACGGTGTGTTTGCAGGAAGAATGAGATGAAACAACACCTAAAACTCTATTGCTTAGTATCACTTGTGTCAAAACATCTTTTAAGTGCTATATGAAGGATTGAAAGCTTTACGCAGTGGTAAATGCGCAACCGCCCCGAACTGCCCTCTTCTTTTGGAATGTGTTGCAGAAATGCAGGAACTGAATGTACTGAAATGCAGGAACTATGAAATGAAATATATATCGGGTTCATACTGTCCGTAATTAAATACCAATCAAAGTAAATGTAAGACACAAAAAATCCCTTTTGTACATAACCACACCAGTGTTCAAACAGCAGCATTATCACTTGTTCAGATGAACCAGCCTTGAATCAAACAAGCATCAGGGTTCGGTTTAACTGAAACAATCCTGCCAGTTTAAGTGTGAACACACCCTTAGGCACAGGTACATAGGCGGGGATTTTCATATCTTACATAATGTGGAACATGCACTACTGTGCACCCATTACATTCTCTTCTTCAGAAATAGGTGTACCTATTGAACTCTACTGGGTGTTGTCTTGGAAACATTAGCCTATTCTTTCCCCATGACTTGTGATCAGAACTACGAGTTCCTCAGTCTGTGAAGCCGAGTACGAAAGAAAACCTGAAATAAATTCAGCACATGCTGCTCGGAAGCTCGCCCTCCTCCAAAAAGATCTAGTATCTAGTTGGACCACCTTTTCTATATGCTGTAGACGTATTTCAAGACATTTCTCTCTCCCATAAGGACAGACAACCTTCAAGCATGCTTGTGGGGGTGCGCCGCATGTAGATTTAGCCTGAATTAGGGGAATGGCTATGCAAATCACATCATCCTAGTCAGTATTTTACCCACACGAGAACATTTTCACTAATTATCACATTCACGGCTGCAGTCTGATAATGGACTTGATAGACCAGGTGTGGAACGCATCAAATGAATCAAATCGTAGCAAAGTAATTAAACTGTGCCGAAGTCCTAAGTGCTTGAAAAGTAATATTCATTGCCGTTGTGTAATCAGAAGGGATGACAAAAGCATCCTGTTGCTGAGGCAATGAGGCTGTAATAAGTGCAGGTCTTTGCTGTCTGAAGGAGAGGAAGGAAGGAAGCTAGGAAAATGAGAAACCTACTAGAATATGGAAATCGGCCCCTTCAGTAATCATCCCTCAAACACTGACCTTGAAAAACAAAAACAAAGCAACATTTTAAAGGAATCACCAGGGCGCTGAAATCTTAGAACAGAACAGCTCACCCACAAAGCTATGGGCCTGATCTCCCCAGTCGGCTTTCATTCATTATTTGCAGTTTGGATTTTTTTAAAGGGAACGGATCTTTGATGCCCTTTAACCCAGCCGTGAAGGCACACTATGTCTGGTGGTCGAGCTATGTCTGCTGTAGGCACGGTGGCAGATAATGGCTTTTCATATCCGTTGACAGTGACGTATCCTCTTTTTGACACGATCATTACTCAAGTAAATGAATGATACAACCCCTGGATTATTAGAATTGAAGTGGAGAGACAGTCTTGGCACTACAAGGCACTCCTATTGATCCACATGTTATTAACATTAATGTTCAGACGTATTCTCAGATGTCCCGTGATCCATGTGCAAACAATCTTTAGGTTCTTATTTGTTTACTCAAGGCCATTCATATCGCCAGGCATTGATCACGGGTTTATTTGTCCAATATGCACCATGCATTTGCGGAGTAAACAGGCAGAAAATGTCCTCCATATGGAGCTTTTTGGAGCATATCTGCCAAAATTGTATTTGTACGCTTCAGCAACTTCAGTAAAGGTAAAAAAGTGGAAAAAATATACTGCCTATATTTCTGCCCCACATACAGTACAACCCTGGATTGCACATAACTGGATTCTCTCTTCTTCTCTCTTCCTCCCTCCCTCTTTCTCTCTCACCCAGTTTTATTTTCAGTTTTGTTTGGGATGTCCTCCAACACACGGTTGCCATGCAACCTTCACTCAAACACGGAATGCTGGTTTTGCAGCAAGAATGGCATTGTGTTATTGTCCATGCCCTTAATTCCCCTGATTGGACACAGTTAGAACTGGGGTGAGGCCAAACTGCTCCTGTTTGCACATCATCTGTTTGTAAATCATCACTTTGCTGTTTGCTGTTGATGTGGTGTCTTTATGATGATGAACAAGTGGTTAGTCACGGGGCGAATGCCTGAAAAAGCTGCTCGGATTTGGGTCAAAATTATTTCTCAAGCGACAAAACCAAGTGGCGGACTGACAGAAATTGCTGTAATTTGTGACCGGCTCTAGAACGGAATAGCCGTTTGTCTGGGGGGAGGAGATGTCGGCTATCGTCTGAAATGTCACCCCGGCTTCGCTTCCCATCATTCTCCTTTGGCACACTCTTTGATTGGATTTTAGGCCATTTCAGCAGACAGCAACTTAATGAATATGCCAGCTTTAGTTACACATGTTTCTTGGCTTGTGGCTCTGCACCCCTCAGACAGTGCACCTCACGCAGCTGCTAAACACGATTACAGTTAGCTGTCAAAGCCAGGAGTCAGGACTCCCAGTCAGTATCTTACAGACAGGACACAGGGTCATTACTGAGGGCAGTAAAGCGTGTTGCTAACTCTTCAGAGACATGTTGGAGCTAAGACGGCATGTCAAATTATGCTGGAAATGACTTTGGATGTCCAAAGGTAGACACCTGCTCGTCCAACATTTTTCCTGAATTGAAGGGTTTTAAAAGAGAGTTTGTCCACTTTTGGTGCAGTAACAGCCTCTGTGCTCCTGGGAAAGCTTTGCGCTACATGGAACAGTTGGAACAGTTCTGTGGGGAGTTGATTGAATTCAGCCACAGGAGCATTAGTGAGAACACATACTGATGTTGGATAAAAGCTCTGGACCACAAATGCCATGCTATCTCATCTCAAAAGTATATCATTCAAAAGAACATACATCCACTGCTCCATAACTCAATGTAGCCCTCTAGCTGACCATTGGCACTGGGCATGATGGCCTTAGGCTCATGTGCAGCTGCCCCAGATTGCCCCATTTTACTGGAGATTACACAAGCTGTGTGCAACTGAACGCCAGGGTCAGTGATGGGTGTAAAGTAGTTGAATTCACTCATTAGAAAGGTGTCTGAATACTTCTGGATAGTGTCTCTAACAGTGTCAATGTAACTGTCAGCCACAAATAGTGACCAATATTATTAAACAGCTTGTAGTTGTTTAAGTCGATGTCAAAGCTGTCAAACCCTATATATATACTGTTCATGCTGTATATACAGTATGTAGTGTACACTTCCACAGAAACACACAATTTCCAATTTCTTGCCAGTAAGGATGTAAAATGAAAATACAAACATTCATTTTAAAATCATTAGCAGTCAGAAGTAACAGTAAATGCACAAGTCATTTATCTGGCTTCATTAACGGCCCTAACAACACTTGTCAAAAGCCCTGGCAGAAAATAATGCTGGAGGTAGTCAAACACTCATCTCAGTCTGTCCACCCACAGCCTTATTGATCCACTAATCTCCTGTTTCTGTGTTCTGTAAGACGCATTGAGGCATATTCCATTTGTTAGTCTACGTGTCCATCGTCAATACTTATTACTGGAAAGAAATGGCTTTGACTTTGAATGATGTGCCACTGCTAGTAGCTTTTGACTAGTCTTTTTGAATCCAATTGCATAACGTGTTTCTTGTATTGTCAGAGGTTCTATAATAAAATCTCACGGCAGCTGTTCCAGGCTTTAGGCGACGGAAGCTTGATTCTACTGAGCTCCTCAAACAGTCCTCAGACATGTGTGGGAAACACAAAGGTTGAGACGGCACCTTTTCGGCACCACTGCCAACATATCTGCCTTGCTGTTTGCAATGACTTTCTACACCTAAAAAAAAACTTTATCCGGCATAGGAAACGAAGTATTAACTGCTGACGTTTATGCTGGCTCTGCCATTGAGCCCACAGATTCACAGATTGTACTGCTCTTGCTGTATCTAATAAACAGGCATTCTTTCCCTATCATCATCATCTGGCACGTTTTTCCTAGAAATGCATTCTACAAAAACCTCATTTGTGAGGCGACTTCCCCACTTCAATGCACCTGACCTGTCTACTTCTCTACAGTTTCAGAATATTTTCCTAGAGAAGAATTGCAATGCAGTGCTGTTGTTTTTAAGGTAAGCTGCGGTGGAAAGATTTAAAATTCCTGTGAGATATGACGCCTTCTGCTAGGGCGATACAGTGCTCCCTGGGAGTGTTACCTGAAGAAAAGCTGGAGTGAACAACAGGGGAGTTAGCAGCTCTCTAGAGAGGAGAATGAAGCCTGACAGAAGGGTCCATGAATTAATAATGACCACTGAAACTTTTGAGCGAGTCAGAGAGAGCAGAGCAGGAGAGAGCCAAAACCCACATACAGCATGCTTAACCTGTAAAAAGAGCAGGACGTGGCTTCTGAAGGAGAAGTAAGGCTTTTATACAGTTTATACCTACTTTAAAATATAGCTATTCCAGGTGGAGATCATCCTCAAACTAGTGCAGGCCTGAAGTTCGTTAAGGTCAGTGACAGAAGAGTTGGGGTAGTAAAAGAATAAAAATCTGAAACAACATCAGGAGCACATTTTCTCCAATAGTTTAGAAGTTCTCAAGCCCTTAATGCCACATGCCGATGATAAAAAAGAAATTAATAGACAAATTAGGCTAATTAGGGCCTAATTTCCCACTTGGTCAAAAGAGATATAAGTTCTGAGCTAATTACTTTTGAAGAGGAGCTTGAAACGATCTGTTGTGTCTGATTAAATGCATGAGGCCTAGGAACAACTCACTGGAAATGTCTCTTTAGTAGCTCAGCTATTTTTAAAGGCTTCATGGAGTAGCCTATTTTTTTGGCAGTTATATGACTGCTATTCAGGCTCATTTTCCAGCATATCTGGCGAAAGTAAAAGCATGTCTTCTGAGTTCTTCCACCTGGTACTACCGAATGGTGTTCTTCACCGTTTGCAGTTTTCACTGATTAGCCATAACATTAAAACCACCTCATTTCGACACTCGTTGTCCCATTTTATCAGCTCCAGTTACCATACAGGTGCACTCTGTAGTGCTGTAATTTCAAATTGTAGTCCATCTGTTTCTCTGCATACTTTATTATCCTCCAGTCACCCTGTTCCTTAATGGACAGCACCTTCACAGGACCACAACAGAGCAGGTATTATGTGGGTGGCTGCACTGCAGAGACACTGATGTGGTGGTGTGAGTGGATCAGACACAGCAGTGCAGCTGGATTGTTTAAACACCTTAGTGGCACTGCTGGATTGAGACCAACCAAAAGTTCACCAACCAAAAATATACAGACAATGGTGTCCTGTGGGCAAAAACTGACAACTGATAAAGGACTACAGGTTGACTGATGTCACAAGCTGCACTTTACATTCACAAGGTGGCCCAGCAAGGTAGGCGTGTCTGATAAAGTGTTCAGAGAGTTCAGCAGCATAGAAGAACAGGGTAACAAATTATACAGGGAATCAGATGGACTACAGCCTCATCAAGAAGTTTATCCCATGTAGTACGGACACTTTAATTTACATTGCACTCCCTCTACTGCATCTTTGCACCTTCTGTACTGTTAATGTACTTTATTCATCACCAAGCCTACCGTATACTCATGTTTACAGACCGTATACTCATGTTTACATACTGTATACTCATGTTTACATACTGTTCTTATATTATCTCTACCTCAGATGTTATTTTCATTGTGTACATACTGTCTACTTGCACTACTCTTACAGTTGAAACACTCATTGTAAATGCTGCTCCATACATTCATATATATGTATATAGATGTGCTTATATATGTATATATTTATTATTTCGGCTCTTTATGTAAATAATACTGTACTTGCACTTCTGGTTAGATGTTAACTGCATTTCATTGGCTCTGTACCTGTACTCTGCACAATGACAATAAAGTTGAATCTAATCTAATCTAATCTAGTAGTTGATCTGATGGTGGTGGGTGATATGATATATGTAATATATATAATATTGCTGAAAGTACTATACAATATAATAACAACAACAACAACAACAACAATAATAATAATAATAATAATAATAATAATAACAATAATAATAATAATAATGATGATGATGATGATGATCATCATCATCATAATATACCTATTTAACTATTAAATATGTAAATCTTTTTACAAGGATTATGTGAAGTATATATGTAAACTCAAGGCGGTAATATATGTGATAATGAAAATATATGCACAATTGTCGTTTATAGGGTTGGTTTTATTTTGCTTTTTTGTTTGGTGTCTGTCTCAAACTTTAATCTCTGAAACTGAATTTGTGAAAATATTACATACATTGTTTTACACTGTTGTTTTCAAATGCTAGTTTTAAAAATTTTTGACAATTTGTGAAGACTTATTATTATAATTTTGTGTATTTTGTATTTATTTAATATATCTCTTTTTATATCTCTTATTTAATATGTTTAGCTAGTATGTATATTAATGCTGCCCTGTAGAGTATTAACCTGAGCCTCACCACAAGCATTTTATTGTATAGATGTCCTGACATGCTGTGCAAATGACAAATGAACTTAAAACTTGCACTTTATCTTTATTTATTAAGTACATTTTCCCCACACCACACACCACCCATAACCTAATCAAAATGAACAAAATAATATCTAAACCACTTCCACTAGAGGTTACCCTTATACAGTCCATGAGAAACATCACATGGCATTTCCAACAGCTCAGAAAGGAATTGTTTTCCAAATAGAGAATTTGATTGTGCATAAGGTCAAAAAGGCTGTCTCAAGCAACAGACACTGGGTCAAAGTGAGCTGTAACTAGAGACACAGATACTCTTCAAGATCTCATGAAAAATGCAAAGCAGTATTTCGGGAGCACGACACTCAGGCAGTTGTACTATTAGAAGGGCAGTTCTATTCTCACACATAAGATCCAGTCTAGTCACAACTAAAAATCAGAAGTTTAAATTTACTCTGCCAAACTACTAATAAAGCCTTTTTCTTGTCATTAAGCTGTTACTAAAATAGGAATAAACATACCGAGAGATGCAGAGAAAATTATGTTCCTAACAATCATGCAAGACTGGAGGTCACCAAACCTGTCACCACTACATAACGAGTACTTAAAGCTTTAATGGTTTAGAGAGAGAAGAAAATCAAGATCAACTTTCACTACTGATGTAAAAAGAAAATTCCCATGTGTTTCTGTCCAACCTTACACTGTTTGACACCTTGGGTCTGAAAGGATGTGTAGCTGTCAATAAGATACAACTGAGAAAAGAAAATTGACAACACAGAACAAATAAAAAATGAATGACTAAATGGAACACCAGGATGGGGCATTGGGACTCTAAATTTAAGATCTCTGGAAGTAGCAGGTCGCAGTATATACACTGCTATAGCAAGGAAAGACTTTTTCAACTTTTTATTTACAATAGTCTGCTAAGCATTGTAGAGGATCAGTGGAAGTTTGGGGACATATAACAACATCTGTTGCAAGCTGATGGAAGGCATCTGGAATACTGTTTGAATACTGAATACTGCACAAAAAAAATTCAATATATCTTGTAATACCTTCTAGAAAATCTTTGATTGGGAAGAAAATCCACAGCAAGATAAAGACACAGAGTACTCTGAATTTTAAGAAGCTGCTGGTGTTCTCAGAACAATGGATTTTCAGAAGCAGAAAATTCAATGAATTCCTGAGATTTAACTTTGACGGTGTGAAAAAAATATCCCTGGAGATTTATTAGAACCCCCTACCCAAAAAATAGAAAGCTGTAATACAGTTAAAGGATGGACACCATACATACTGAAATTATTATGGTGCAATCGTCAGGTTCTGGTTGCAATTCTATTCGGAAAGAAGATAAAGGTTACCAGGTAAATTATGAAAAATTTAGACTGATATGAGCTATATTTATTGAGCTATACATAAAGAAGTAGTGTACAAGCAACATGCAAGATAGAGGTTCCTAATGGTTCCTGCAACAATCCATCACATGCAGTTTGATTAATTTCATGCAGCCCCTTCAGATTTTGCGATATAGGTGAAGTGTCAATAACAAATCCAATAGCATGCCACATATTTCGTTTGGGGGTGGATCTGGCCATGCAGCTAGCCATGGCATATCTGGATCCTGAAGGCAAGTTCTTGAGAAGCCAGCAGTATATGGATTTGTCTTCTCCTGTTGGAACAGAGCACCAGAGTGTGCTTTCAGAAAAGGTAGCTCCACTGGTTGCATGACCTTATTAACTGACATTGTGCAGTCAATGCACCTGTAATGAAGACCAAAGGTGCTCTGGGGTCATGTGAAATTGACAGCATGCCCACAGCGTGACACTAGGCTCTCTGTATGTGTGATACATGACAACAACAGTTTATCGTGCCACTGACCACGGTGCCTCCACACACACATTCATTTCCACAGAGACAAACGCTGCCATTCGGAAATCCCTCTATTAAAGAATGGGAGGACACCATTGCAGTCTTTGGTGGCCCTGACGCAGTGTTATGGGCAGTTAACGTAACTATCTGCGTGCATGTCGTCTTCAGGATGTCAGAATGGAATGCATGCACCTTATATAGTCAGTCAGGTAAAATGATAAGGCCACATGCATGGCCCAGCATGAAATCATTTGCATGTCTCACAATGTCAAACCTATGATTTTTTGATAATAAGTGTATATTTATTTATTGAGTGTTCTGTGTCATTTCCTATATGTATATATATATATATATATGTATATATATATATATATATATATATATATATATATATATTTCCTATATGTATATATATATATATATATATATATATATATATATATATATATATATATATATATATATGTTTTTATCCTTTGTTTACAGAATAATAAACAATCGCAGTCTTAATGGCTGATTTTAGCAGAAATAAAATATATACGGTTGGTCCTTGACTTCCTCTCCCTTACCAAATTACATTCTGTTGGGTCTTTCTGTATCAAAGGGGTGCCTTTGGCCTAGCACACACATGGAAATGACAATCAGACTTTTACAGTTGCACACTTTACAACCTCAATCAGTAATTTCAGTAACCTTGGCATTGATGTTTCCCCTTACAGAAAAGAAAGCCTCAGTCTCTGAAAGCCAGAACCAGCAGTCAGTGGCTTAAAAACATTTCAGGCCCTGAGTACTTTATTTACATTTTGTTTGTTGGTAAACACCATAGTCAAAAACCCTCTTATTCCAGCTGTCAATAAGGCATGAGAAATGCACTTGGCAGATGAACCGTCTAATAGGTGTTATCTTTAAGCATCAGTGGGTAGACGCTGCTCATTTTCTGTAAACAAAATCAGCTTTACAAATCCCCATTTGTGGCTTTGAACCCATGTAACAAGCTTTGCAAAGCTCAAGCACTGTCTTACAAAATTGACGCCCCTCTTGAGGGACTCAAAAGAATGTTCATTAAAAATAAGCACAGTGCCTGTGCTTGCCTAATCACCAAAAGCTTCAAACATGCACAGAAAAGCCTGGAAATGGAGTGTTTTTTTAAAAAGGTGAACCCAGGAACTGGAAACCATCTGCTGATAAAGGCATCTATTTCCAGCCTCTACCTAGACCAAAACCGAGACTTTCTTTGCCTGCCAAGTGGAGGTGAAGACATTCGGTGCAGCTCAGTGTGAAAGGAAAGGTTATGCTGTTCTTTGTTGTCTTGTCATATTCATTCTGAACACCTTGCCAAGCATATGACTCAACACCAATATCTGCCTTACCAAAAAGCACTTGTCCTGCCATGAAAATGATTTGTTGTTACGCAATTCATTCCAAATCTATCTTTGTGCCCCAGGATCAGTTTTAGCACATGCATGTTTTTTAATGACTTGCATTTGCTTCTTTTGGATACTGTACTGCCTCAAATTGGCAGTTGACTCCATATTATACTCACGGACAGTGATACAGTCTTCATGGCTCCTATGCTCCTATGATTTCCTCAGCCTCTTTCTGGGGGACCAAGGGAGGCGGCCAGAGGCAAAATCAAACCACAGCAGGATTGTGAAGGTGAATAAATAATGTTTTGTTTTGATGTTTGCATGAACAGTGAAATATATTTGAATCTGAAGCGAGGGGTGTTTGATGCAATTTTTAGGAAGGGTAATTCTCACCGGCCCAGATATGTTTTTACAATAGCTTTGCAATTCCCATCATGTTGCAACACTAAGAGAAGGTGCTGGGGTCCTGTTGCGGTTTTAAAATTCACAGACTCTGAAAAAACATAGGCTGTGAATGCAAAAACCAACAGTCATTCACATAAGGAAGCAGATTTCAAAGCTTGAAGCGGGTTTGTTTATATTTGCAGGGTCTGTAAACAGTGGCATCAAAATCTCTGCTATTTTGGCTGGCGATGGGAGAAGGGGTATATTTAGAAATAAGACGTCTAAAAGGTAAAGGGAATCGATGGAGATGAGCCATACATTTGATATAAACATGTCGTTTAGGCATGGCTGATTGTGCCTTTAAGCCGTCTTTTTTTCCCTCTGCTTTTCCATGGAATTCTTCCAAAAAAAGTCCCAGTCATCATCAGTGTGTGATACAGTCTCATGCGGTTATTATAAATATTCAATACACTGCCTCAGTCTGAAATGTTATAAATATTAATGGACAAAGATCCACACAGCAATGCCTATAACCCACCTTCAAATATTCCCCAAGCTATTACTCAATACCTCTGTCAGGCTTCTGGATGTAAATGGTTTACACTGCACCTGGACAGCCTAAAAATGCATTAAAACGTTCTGATGTCAAATAAGGAAACCCTTGACGAGAATGCGGTTTTGATATGCAGCTTGGCCTACAATATTTTGGCAAGTACGAGGAAAAAGAATTCACAAGTGAAGTGTGCTGCAGTGTTACATCATGGGCATGAGGAAATCCCAGATTGTAGAGCAATATTTCCAGAAATTGGTAGAAGCATTGCCATATACTGCACATTTGCAGCCACGGTTTACTCTCTCCTATGGGGGGTCATTGTCTTGGATGTACTCCTTTGTACATCCTAATGTTTATGCCTCCACTGTCAAGGAAACTCACCTATTCCTTGTAAAAAGCCTTTATTCTATTTGAAAAGCAAAACACTCCACTGCAGCTTCAGACAACAATGAACTATTTTCCTGAGATTGAAAATCAGCCATGGTTCCCAACCAACCCACATAAACAACCCCTTATTACCCTTATTAATTCAGCCAGGAGGAGTACCCCCCACACTCTAATTCATAAAAAGGTTGCATGAGATTAACCTCAGTGCTACAAATGCTTTCTAGACATGAAGTATACATGTAAAAGGTGGACTGACATTTCCGTTTTCTCTTTCTGTATGAAGACCACATTAAGATGAGGGCCTTTTTCGTTGTACATATAATGAAAAATGCACTGCAATCCATATAGAGGACAGACAGAAAGCCTTAACGAAAATGACTGCTATGGCTACTGAGTGCTTTTCAGTTATACTAACATGCAAGGACTTTATTAGGTTGCTGTATCATATGTAATCTGTCAATGGCCGAAGCAAATTTCATTTTATGTTTAATGTGTAATGGCTTCCAACAGCATTTACAGAACTTGGGCCAGTTTACATCTACGAACTCCTTTCTTAGTTCCACTTGTTTTCTGTGTAGTGATTATAGATACAATTCATTTTGGCAGTTTTAAACAATGCAAGGTAAAATTGTTTACACTATTTAGGCTATTTTCCTACTTTAGACCAACTGATTTTCTCGGCCCGCCAATCAGTGTTTAGCAACTATTATGTATCCCCTCAGCCACTCGCTCAGCCAAGTCGTGAGTTCAGCCAGCATACCAAATTTTGAATGTTAAAACTTCAGATAGAGTGGAAGTGTAGATAATGTCGCCAGATAGCCTGACAGACTAAAGTGTGTTGTGTTCTACCATTTCCAACTGTAAAACTTAGAGATTATATGCTGTTCCCAGGAGAGTAATTCTGTTTGAAAGGCTTCAAACAGCTGGATATTCCAAAACTGGAGCTTATTCTCCTGTGAGAACACATCCCAACACTATGGTTCTGAAAGGATGTGTAACTAACAATAAGCCATTACTGAGGAATGGGAATAGACATCTGGACATCTAAAATAGGCATTCTGAGATCTTGGGAAATATGTATAGGAGGCAGAATATGTTTCGAAAAACTGCAGGCAAGAACAGAAGCTGTTATAAAGATAAATGTAGACCACTAAATGCTGAAATATGTCTATACATTGTACTTAATCAATTATATATTGAGGCCTCTGTGTACATTTATGAAAATATGCTTTCTGCATTTTTTTATATTTTGATAGCTGTTTTTACTGTAAAGTAACTGATATTAGCGTATTTAGTGACCATAAAGGTGTTTGTATGTATGTGAACATGCAATTATAACACAATTCACTAACCTAATCACAAATACAAGCAAAACAAAAGCATTTTAAAGTAGTGACTTGTATAATATACTCCTGGGTTTCCTTTACATCCAAATAGTAATTATACATACTGTAATACATTTCATTAGCGGAAGCCTGCAGATACCCTGCTCTCCTAAAGCACACTTTGGAAGTTAGCTGGGTGTGCTGTATATCTGCATAACGAGAAGGAATTTCCCTTTGAAGGCCCTTTGACAATTATGTTTTGCACTTAGAACTATTGGATTGAAGAAAGAGTCAGAAAATCTGTTTATGTGGAAAGAACCACAGAATATTCTTTTCCAAATCAATCATGGTTAGCAACAAACTGCATTTGAAAAACAAAATACAAATACGTAAGTAATGAAAAGTGTGTCTGGGCTAACTCTGAATGCATATAAAGAGGATAAGCTGTTATGTGCTGCTGGTGTATCACATTAATCAGGCACCTCAAACTACAGCACCAAAATGAGACTTAATAAATCATTCAGTAACTCTGCAGGCAATGAAATCCTGTTGTATTCATGTGCGGAAAGTTGGGCAATGCACTAAAGATGTCCTTGAAGCACAGGGGCCATAGAAGATTAGAAGCTAAACTCCCTTTAAACTGATTTGAAGATGATAAATAAAAGAAGTGCCGGTGGTCTGATATGTAGCTTTACTATGGCTGACTAGCTTACACAGTGCATGGCTCCACTAGGCCAGCAGGAGTGCAGAGAAAGGTATGCGCCTGTCTGCTACTCTCTGGTGGATCAGTGTGTGGAGAGCAGTTACGCTTCTCCCTGGTTGACCACCTGTAGTAAAAGGAGGTCGCAAAGCCACAAGTGCTGCAGCTGCGTAAGGAGGCCTGGGCCAAGGAGACCATAGACACAAGAGCGAGCACTCTTCCAGCACAGAGCCATCTGTCAGTGGGCCAACATGGAGCTCCATCTGAGTGCACTGCACAGAGTCAAAGCTCCCCTTGGATCCCCACTGTCAAAGGATGGATGTTTCCTACAGTCTACAACGCAAGCTACACTGTATGCTGACTATACAGTTGTCACTTAGGGGTTTAATGATTAAGTGATGGTCAACCAAAATCAATGGCCAAATTAGTTCCTAAACTAATTAGTAACTAATTTAATACGCGACTTAAGCACCAAAGCATTTAATATCTAAATTCAAATTGTATTTCAAATCTAAGTGATTCATTATCATGTTACATAGAAGGTTAATCAAATTACAGGTAGGCCAATGTAGTGTTAGGAGTCTTGCCCAAGGACTCTTATTGGTGTAGCACAGCATAGTCAACCAGACTGGGATTTGAACCCTGGTCTTCCACATGTGGCAGTGGCACCATGGCAGGTAGTTGTGTTACACAATGAGACTCTTCTGTAAGCGAGTCTCTCCCTCCGGGATATACTTTAAGCTTAATAACATTTTAGCAGACAGTTTACATGCCACATAACATACTACAGGAAACAACAACAAAAAAAAACAGTGAAGCATAATGGGTAAGCTGTACCCTGTAAGCTATTAGAGTTCTCAAAAATGGGTGAACCTCAACTAAACTAAGACATCTGTTTACTGCTGTACAGAACAGTTTTTGTAATGTAATGAAGCTGTGTTAAATGATGCCTATACATTACAGAATATTTAATTGATGTTAACCTGACTAATTCAAAAGTGTGCTGGACTTACAAAAGTAGAGCACAAAGTGCCAGCTCAGTGGAAATCATATATATTATTGGGTTGGTTGCTAACCATACCTGCTGCAGAGATGTAGAGAATTGAAAATTAGAAAGTAACTATAACTTATATATAAAGTTATTTAAACATGAGCCTGAGGCATATGATTTTCAAGACTGCTTTAGGAGAGCTCAACTAATGTAGGCTTACTGTACATTCATTAATTCAGAAACAACTATGAACTGCTCAGTATGTGCTGTGAAGGCATTGTGTTTGGGATGTTAATGAGGAAATCTTGACCCGCTGTTGAGGTTGGACTTACACGATGACAATGTCATACAACTTACTGTGCATAATGTAATGTGCCCTGCAATTTAACTGCAACAGTTACAAGTGTCTCACCTTAATGGAACAAGTTTCATGAAACACTAGAGCAAATAAAGCATCACACCAACAGACCAAACAGCATTTGTTTAAACCACTGCTTTTAACCGCTCAGTCCCAAGAAAATAAAATGGGAATGTAAAGTTAAGTGGGAGGCTGAAAAGAAGACCCTGCCAACTAACACAGCATTAGTGTTTTTGTTTGACTAGTTATCTGAGCAGCTACGACGAATGTAAGTTTCTCAAGGCTAATGTTTCTGTAACCAGCTGCATCAACCAGCCAGCAAATGCTAACAGCTGTTTAAACGGCTGCTTGTGCCACCATCCATTCTTCTTTAGGCTGCCATTCTAATGATTTACGTACACGAAATTCGTTTTCTCCAGTCTTGACACCTCCTCATTTATTTTACACAAAGCTCAGGCGCATTTGGAATCCAAAAGATGAAGAGACAGAGAAACAGTCCACAACTAACTTGTGCTTTTAGGGCAATAATATTCAGTATTTAAGAAATTAATGAAATACTATTCGATATAAGACAGATACAGAGATACAGGGAAAAATAACGACATGAAGATACAATGCTGTAAATATGTAAACTACACAGGGGGCATTTTAACAAGGTTGACATGATGTATTTTAAAGACATATGAGCTGCTTTTTGGTTTTTAAACTGAATTTGTTGCATGGAACTTTGTTTTACAGGTAACTTACAATATGCAAAATGCAATATAGTTTATTGAATACAGTTTACAATTATATCTCATTACCATAACACATTAACCATCGCCAAGCTTTCTACCTATATACCATATAACCATTTGTTCACCATTTGTTTGGTTTACTTCCTTACAGTTACCAAGGAATCAATACTTAAAAATAATAAAACCTGTTTTTGTGTGTATGTGTGTACTTTGCAGTAGTGAGATGTAGGAGAAAAACTGCAAATGTATTATACATGAATATATTTTGAATTGCAGGATGATTGACACTTAAATATTTATGGACATGGTTTGAGGCAGTTTTGTGAGAATGAGCCAGGTTCTGCGACATATGCAGCTTACATTACATTTGCTTCTACAGCACTTACTCCTAAATGGCAGCTATTTCAGGAGCAGAGCTCCAAAAACAAATTATTTTGTCACAGAGTGCACTAATATGAACAAATGCTGTACATTATGTAGCAGCCATGCTGACAGGAAGAGAAATAATCTAATTTTCCCAACATATATATGCAAATGTGCAACCAGCCCACTTTTTGTAAGTCTCTGAAATTCAGTGCATATATTTTCTTTCCTATTTCTGGCAGATTTCACCTTGAAATATGTGCAGTACAGGTGAAAGGAAAGGAATCCTAAGAAATTGGGCCGCATAATTATTCCCTCTAGGTAGACATAATATACTGCTCTATATGCTTGTTCAAAGCGGCATTCTTTGTAAAACGCTTCTGCCAACTTACTGTAGATCACCATATTAAAAATACAAAAAAAATAAATAAAAACATGTCTTTGAGCATTACCTACAGCAGAAACTCGCTGATCTGTCTTGTCGTCTTCTGGAGATTTGATTTTCCTGAGTTTCTATGCCAGCCATACTAGCTCTTTGACAGCAGGAGCTGCTACAATTTGACTGTAAAGCGGAATGTATGATTAGATCCATTCACCATGTGTGATGGAATTCATCAAATAAAGAGCTGTTCACGGTGAGTCCCCTCACAGCCACCTTTCTGTTGGTTGGATTTACCATAAGAAAATGACTGCTATATTTTACACATGCTACCCTCTTCCCAAAGCAGAAGGACTGATTCCAGTTCAGTGGTGCATCTTATCCAGACTGTCCTGTTGCCTGCTAGAACATAGCAATGAAGGATAGAACAGACTTTCACTGAGAAACTAATCCAAACTATGAAGTAATCATAAATATGCATTTAAACACAGCTGAATGTGTTTGAATGTGCTAAACATGACCTCTCTTTTACAGCTCACTGAATTAAGTGGAACAATTCTGTCAGAGGTGCAGAACATAAACACTTTACTGTTTGTAAACAGAAGAGAAAGTGTTATTATGAATTTAATTTCATAAAAAGTTTATGTGGGAACTGTGTGCTGATATTAGTCAGAACTACTGTTGTGGATGACCATGTAATTGCATATGTACAGTGTTAGAAATCTGAATTTGAATATCACTTCTTTGAATCTGTATCTGAAATTGAAACTGAATTAAATTAAAGATAATCTCTATAAAACATGAATAGACTGAACTGAAATTCAATGTCTAAAAAGCATTCAGTTGTTCAATAAATACACATTTTAGCTGTCCAGGTGTCTTACAGGTTAAAAAAGTTGAGCACTGAATCTTTACAGCACCAGTAATAATGCTTGTTTTATAACATACATGGGTTTGATTTTAGATATTGTGCAATAGTAGAATTCTGTTTCAGATTTCATATTGCTTTCTTTCAAGCCATGATATTCACTGTTAATTCAATGTTATCCAATATAATTCCATTCTGTTGTTTTCATTTGAACCTTCTAGCAGCATTAATCCAATTCCATACATACATATTAAAAGCAAACAGACACTGGAACTACATCTCCCTGGATTAGCATTATGAAACTAATTTATTTCTCCACAGGGAAATATACAAACAATTTAGCTCAGTATCTGAGTATCAGGATCACAAACAAGTTATTACAAAGCCTGAAGATCCAAACAAAAGACAGGATACTCTGCAGACACACTCTCCACATGGTTTCCAAAACTGGAAATGCTTACTCAAACCCATCGATACATAATATACATCATAATCTACATGTACTGTTCCTTTGATTTAACCCACAAATCAAGTAAATTTCACTAAATTTCTCTGTATGGTTTCTGGCCTTGTAGGTGAACATCAGTCCCTTTTCCAGTGAATCTGCAGCGTTCATTAGATGTCTACAATGCAGTACATCTCCCTCCAGCTCTTTGTCAGGCCCAGGGAACATTAATATTGCACTGAATGGGGAAGTGCATGCCTATAATCACCCATAGTCATTTGCAGACCAAGCAGTGGGAGTGTTTGACTGATGGGTCTTTCTGAAGAGGACTGAGTTAAGTCCACCCTCCTGCTGGGTCACAGCGCTCTACAGAGCTACATCACACACCCGCCTCACGCTGATCCTTTTTCTGCGCTCGTCTGAACAGTGGCTTCAGAAGTGCAAAGAATCACACTCTGCTCTCCCTTTCTGAATCCAGACTCTATGTGTCATAATGCTAATTAATGCTTATTTATATGTTTTGGTTGTTTTCTGATCTTGCGTATGCGCATGTTATTTTTTTTTTTTTTGGTTCTAATTATAAGGTGCTATCCTGCATCTACTGCTATGTGCTATCTGTGAAATAGAGTCCACCGTGTTGACTGCCAGCCACTGCCACAGCCATCCACCTGAGCTGCTGTTGTACACAGCCACCTACCTGTCATGATTCTGCTGGCAGGAAATTAACTGATAATTATTCCAGGAGGAGAGAGGGGGGGTCTCTGTTTAAAGAGGGATGAATGATCTACCTGCCAGAGCCCTCTCTCTTCTCTCTTTCCGCTTAAATTCATTAACATTTAGAGCAGTAATTTTAGTCAAAGACGGAAGATAATGTCTGCACCTCTTTTATACTAATCAGCCTCAGGGGGATCTGCAGCCACGCTAGTGACGGACAGAATGACGAATGCTTTTAAACACTACTGTACCGTGCCGTGAAGTGTGGTGTGCTGTCCGCACATTGCTCATACTGTAGCGAAGTGTGTGGTGTTCAGCGTGAGTGTGGGAGAAGGTCACAACACCAACCATCATCTTTTTTAATTATCCATCAGCTAAAGCGCACTGCTCCCTGACTGCCCACCCAAACAGAGATTTTCTAAGAATCTCTAAAAAAAATCACAGGCCAAACACTTTTTCACAGCAGCAGCGGGTGCGCATCACGGAGGCTGTGTAACTAGGGTTATGTCACGATATTGGACAGGCACACAAATCTCTTTACAAAAGCCAGTTTTGTGAAATGTTACCACACAAACATTTCTGTTCAGGTCATCACTAGTTTTACATTTGTATGGGTCTTTTGCTACTGCAGCACCCAAATCTCTCCTTAGGGATCAAAAACATGCACATATGTTTGTATGTACATATCTACCCCGGTCAAATTACACCTTTTGTTGTAAATTTTAATGCCCAGTTCTTTGCTAAATCTATAAATAATATAATCTGTGAAATTTGACTATGAATGCACTGATATAGGTATTCAGGCTCAATGCTGCAATCCAGCATTTTCATGTACATATCTATAAATCTTAAGCATGCAGAACTTCCTTCCTTCAGCAAAGGCAACCACACAGTGGCCACGTCGTATAGTATAGCTAAATAAACTATATGGACAAAAGTATTGGGTGCGAACCACTTAATCATTGAATTCAGGTGTTTCAATTAGTCCCATTGCCACATACACACACAAACATTTGAGAAACATGGGTTGGTATAAAAAGTTCACTGGACTCGAGCGTAGATCTGTAATAGGATGCCACTGGCGCAGCAAGTCCGATGTGAAGTTTCTTCCCTCCAAGATATACACTACCAAGTGTGACTGTTATTTAAAAGTAGAAGCATGTAGGAAGTAAATCGACTCACATAAGGTTACAGTGTATCATTGCCGTGTTTCTGTGGCCGAGCAGCTTAATGCAAGCCTTACATCACCAAGCATAATGCCAAGCGTCAGCTGGAGTGGTGTAAATAGACGAGTGGTAGACGAGTAAATAAACGAGTGATAGACAAGTCTGGCTTTGGTGAATGCCAGGAGAATGTAACCTACCTGAACAAAATGTGCTGACTGTAGGTTAGTTTGGTTGAGGAGGGAAAATGCTATGGGGGCATTTTTAGTTCCTTCAGTTCCAGTGAGGGGAAATCCTAATGTTTCAGCATACCAATATATTTTGGACAATTTATGCTTCCAATTTCCAGGCCCCTTTTCTGTTTGAGCATGACTGTGCCTCGATGTATAAAGCAAGCTCCATAAAGACATGTTTGTTCTTTGGTGTAGAAAGAACTTGAATGGCCCACACAGAACCATAACATCAACCCCATCCTGTTGGTGTAATGTTTAGGTGTAAACTTTTGTCCATATAGGGTATCACTAATAGCCCTGATAATTGATCTAGGATATCAAAACATCCTAATTATTCTTTTAATGCTGGTAACTTTTTCTAATGGGAATGTAACCCATATTAAGCGTACAGTTCTAGTAGTTAGGTTCACTGTTTAGTAAGTAAGGGAAAATACTTCCCAGGTGGGCCGATCAGAAAGATATTAGACTCGACTACAGAGCCAGGGCGACCAAATAAGTAAGAGACCACGCTGAACCAAGAGAGGTATGTTTGGAGGGGTAAAAGAACACTTCCATTTAATATAGGTAGTAAATAATTAGTTGTGTTAGACATACAAAAATTATTACCCGGGTAATTGAAAATAACCAAATATTACAAAGTGTCAAAGGTAGGGAAATCAAATGAAGTGATCACAGTTCTCAATTCAATGAATCACTGTCCATGTCCAAGGGATTCACCAGGGTTGAGCAAGTGCAGAGTCTTACGACTGAGGAGATGCAAGTTTAGCCTAACGCACTGCAAAGTAAAGTGACTCAGTGCCAGTGGTGAATGAGTCTTGGATGCAATGGGTTCAATTAGCTGCATGCAGAAAAGCTTCAGGTTCAAGAGTCTGGGCTTGGCTCGCCATCCAATGGATCCAACCTGAACGCTTTGTTCAAATTGCCGTGAACCACCTACTGCACCTGCGTATACTGTGCAAGTTCATTGGCTGATCAAATGTTTAGAGTTATGCAAGCCAATCACAATCAAACAACAACAGTATGAGCTGCTTTTAATAAAATAATGAAATAAAATAATGTGTTTGTGTCTTTATTTAAAATGAATAATGTTTTAGTCGCTTTCTAAATTTCTGAATTAATTATTATTAGGTCTACTATGTTTCTTCTCTGTTACATTTATATTTGATTAGCTTGTTTTAACATCCAATAGCTTCTTTTCTAACCTGGGTTACAAGAACATTAAGACTATCACGCTATCCTGTCTGTAGTTTTACCTGCTGTGTCTGATCCATCCCGAGTCGCACACACACACACAATAACCTGCCACTACCATACTGGTGTCACTTCCCTTATACTGGTGTACCACTCCTGTTTCTGGAGGTTTGTCTTCAGTCTTGTCTTCACAGTTAGTGGAATGTATGCTGAGTGGGGTTCAGACTGGGTGAGTGGCTGTGTCAGTCAAACATATTGACCTTGAAGGCTCTCAGAAAAGTCCACTGTTTAGCTGTATGTTTTGAGTCATTATAATGCTGCCAGGTGAAGCACCATCCACTGAATTCTGAGGCAGTTAAGTTGATAGTGTGGCTCTCATCCTGCTGTCGCTGTCAGCAGCAACATCATCAATAAATACAAGGGTTCCAGTTCCACTCAAAGCAATGCATGCCACAGGATTTCCTCATTCCATCCTCAAGATTTCAAAGGTGAGATGGTTTGCCTTGTTTCCTTCAATTTCCTCTTCCAGTAATCTGGAGGAGGCCAATCTTTGTCCCATCTGTCCAAAAGCCTTCATTTGAGAACTAATTTGGCCTTTTTAAGTTCTCTCTTATTGAAGTTTAATGAGCTCTTTCTGTTCTGTGCTGTTTCTAATTGATTTATTCACATCTTTTTGTCTTGTGATGTTTTTTCTGACATCAACTCCTTTTTGTTCTTCATGCTGACACACAACAGTAAAAGACTGCAGATACTAGATCTAGGATGGGACAAACACATTAAAAGGCTGTAATCCCTACATGGATACCCGCTTTCTGTAATTAAAGGCTTTTAACCTTACAGCCATTTGCTTTATCTGAAAGCCAATAGGCTTGTCTACTGAGTCAAACCAACAAAGACTGTCTCTAGCAGACTGCACCATATTTCTGGTGTTATTATTACGAAGCTTATGAGAAATCCCAGTGAAAGCGTGATTTGATACAGCAAACTGGGATAACACTGTTGAGCTTATTTAGCCTTTTTGGTGATATCAAGCCTTGTTTTGAGCAGAAACGATGGTCAGCAAAAACCATGTAGTATTGCCATGGAAACAGCAGCGCTGCTAACCAGGTGAAGCTGTTCATGTAACTGGAGTGCCAGCGAACTCAAGGACTTTGTCACGGAGGAAAATGGATTCATAGTATAATGCATTCTGTGTTCTCTGTGGCTAGACTGATGTCAGTGCTACACGAGTTAAGGTGAATTGCTTAGAGACCGCTCAAAGCATTGCTATGACTGTTGCCATAGAGATAAAGGAAATATACACATTTATCTTATTACTCTAAGACGCGATGATGTCATAGAAGATTGCTGTAAATAAAATTGCTGCTCTGTATTAGTATTTATTCAACAAAGAGATCCTCCAGAATCACATCAGATCCCTGTTAAATGTGCTTTCTACATGCAGGTTTGAGATCTCTGTTAGTTTTCTTCCTAAGCAGTGACAGGTTTGCAGAAACGAACCATTCGATTTTTTTTGTTGTTGTTTATGTAGCTAACTGATTTGTCACCATTTCCGTGGAAAGGTAAGCCTATTCCTGTTGTGATTTGCTTCATTCTTTTTTTGTGGTTTAAAGTTGGTACTGGACGTGTGACAGTCCACCCCAGTTTCTGATTGGAAAGTAAATTGCATCAGTGGAACACACCTGCAGGCAACTTCGCTGTGGACAGACAGTTTGCTCTCTTTGTAAAATCTGCAATATGAGGTGTATTGTTAATGACTGAGGATATAGATCACCACTGTTCCACTCATTTCCTTGAGAGTACAGAGATTTTTGCAAATGATGGCTACGAGATGGTCATGATGCCGATGTTAAGGTATTACCAAAAAACTTATGGAAGGTCTGTAGTAATCACTTTTAGGAGGTTTAACAGAGGAACTGTTTGAAACCGGGAGTTCCAATTTTTGGAGATTATGAAATGATTTGGCCACTAAATAGACATCTATGGAAGATGGGCTGGCAGTTTAGGTGCATTAGATTTAATGTATTAAGGAAATAAAAGAAAACTGTCCAAGGCGCTGGCAATACTGGTATCACACAATCCGTGTTCTCATCCTTTTGCAAGTTGAAGTGTTGATGGTGAGATAGGTTAAAGTATCACTCCTGGCTACAGAAGGGTTTTTTGTATTTCAAAAAGCCAAAGAAAAGTATAGAAATAACAATTATAAGAACCCAAAGTGCTGATAATAACCACACTGCTATCACTGAAGTTTATTCGTACTCAGTTTTTTAATGCGCAGTATTATAGCCAATTGCTTTTTGATGCAGTTTTAATTCTGTTCAATCTACTAACCAGGACCACTCTCACCAGATGATTGGATTGAGTTTACTCCATAGTAATGAGCCTCTAGTATTTAACAGAGCCCAGTGGATTGGCAGCCCTGAGCCAGCTGTCACTGGAGGGACAGAGCTAGGCAAACACAAGCTCTCGGCTGAATTAATTACAGTGTCGTTTGCTGTAGCCTCTTCGCTAAGCTACTCCTTACCCGGACCACATACACAGTCGATGATGAGGAATGTGTGCAGTGTGGTATTATGTTTAAACTGCGGCTTAAGAGTGGAAAGCTATTGACTCAGTGGGTCTGCTTTTTGTATAGTAATAGGATTGCTTTGGGAGCCGACAGCACACCTCTCCAGCCACTCCGATGAATACTCATTATTTCACTTCCAGGATCAGTTTATGTAGTTTATCCAGGTAGATTTTTTTTAAAAGTCCAGACTATGGTTGAATGAGTGTACTTCTGCTCTGTGAAACCCTGGAGGGGGTCCAGGGTAGCGACATCAACTCAGTGTTTTGAAATGGCATTATATAAGAGCATTTTATCCGTTACTTTGAGGTTCCACATTGTTTTATAGAAATACACATAAACCACCTCCTTGGCCTGGCCTGGCATTCTCCCTTTGTATAACCTTGCTTTAAAATGATGCCAAGCTTTCCTCAATGGCCCAGAGGGCTAGCAGTCAGCAGTTACACAGTAAACACCCCAGTGGCTTTGAGTGAGAAGGCAGTGAGGTGCTGCTTCCCTTTACAACTTTGGCTGTCACACTTCTTTAAGCTCGACTCCACAATTCAATAAAATTTACCTTCTCAATGAATCGAGATGACAGGTTTGAAGGCTGACAATGCACATTTTAAAAGCTCCTACTGATCTCTGTAAAGGCCCTCATATCATGGAAAACTGACTGAAAAAGACTTTCTCTTACTTTTTTTTTGAAGTAAGGGAGTTTGGAATGATGTGGAAAGACTTTCCAAACATACCACTAAATATGCAGTCCATATACTGACACTATGCTTCAAAAGTGGCCTGCGTTCAAAAATATATCCACCTATTCAGCTGTAATTTACCTCTGCCCGTTCATAATTAATTTAAAGAGCGATGGGCAGTGTGGTCAAATATCACCAATGATTGATGAGTAGCCCAGACGCAATATGTAAAAGGTGATAATTGCTGTGTTGGGAAAGAGAACTAAGAAAGAACTGGGGAGGACAAGTTTTCTGTTAAGAAACTTGCTAAATTTGTTGGGGTTCACATTCCTTTAAGAAGTGTGCAGACGACCCTGTAATGTTTTTGGGGTTTTTTTGTTTATTAGAAAGAAACATTTATAAGCTGCTTATTAGTTTTCTTTGCTACAAACAGTGTAGCTAGCTTGTTGTTGATGTGCTTTGAATCTTCAGTTTGCTTCAGTGTGACTCTACACTGCGGTGAGCATGTGAGTTAAAGTGATATTACTCTAGACCTAACCTTTAAAACATTGGGTTATTATGAGGCCTTTAAAAACTGTGAGGCTGTAGTACATTCCACAATGTCTGTGAAACTGTATTATAAACTGCACAGCTTAAGGGTCCCAGTGGTTAGCTGAATTATGAAACTGTGAAATTATAATACAACTTGATTTTGCAAAAGCAGCTATAGCTGAACACCAGAGTGACTCCACTACGAGGAAAATCATTCTTCAGCAGAGAGCACTATTAGCACGCAGGGATTAAACAATCCAATCCATCTAACTGCATCGATGAATCAACCGAATAGCAAACGATCTGATGTCACTGATGTGACGCATAAACATTAATGCCCATGTGTTTATTTTCATACCTGTTCCAACATTATCCACATGACTTCTCTCCGTTCACTCCTACACTGTAGAGGACAGCATGCGGTATGAGCTTGTTGCAGTCAGACAAATAAGCCTTGCCTTTTATTTATTAAAGCATCTAACAATGCAGCAGCAATCTACCAGACGTCTGAGCCGCAGCCAAGAAATCTTAGTTTTACACTCTTGTGGATACAAAAACATTTTGGTTTTAAAGAAGAATGACCAGGCAAATGAGACATTAGCAATGAATGTAAATGTGTATTAGGATACTCAGGTAACACCACCTGGAAAAGGCGACATGGCCATGACTTGATTGTCTGGAATGTCATCATATCATAGTGTGGGGAGTTTCTCCAAAGAACTCAGACAAGTCATAGAGCTGGTCCAAGAACAAAAGGCTAAATAACTGAAGGTGCTCTGATGCCACAATATCATTCCATATTAACTGCATCATTTATGTCAGGTGCACTATGAGGCATCAAAAATGATCAGATCTTTGGCTTATTGGACTAGCAATTTACCCCCTATTTAGCACAAGAATCTCCACAAATCTATCCCAGAACAAGCTCATGAACCTGGTAGTTCCATCCAATACAACACGGTTTTCAAAATAAGCTGCATTACTCAATGTTTTATTCATTTTGATGTAAGTATTTTCAATAAAATGGTGGAAAAGCTTCAAACTAAAAACAGTATAGAAGTAGGTCAAAGCTGTAGCAGACTGTGGATTGTTCAACATAATCAGTAATCATGATTTTTAACTAGAAAATAATGTGCTAATTATTTTCAGATATCGTCCAGGGCTATTATACACTGCTTTTTAAATGAGACACAATGCAAGGCATCCAAAAAGAACAGACTATCTTTAGCTCTATCAGTTTTAAAGGCATAAATACAAAGAAATACCTGTTTAAATCTAAAGCAGAGGTTTAGAACTTCCTGGAGGCCCCATGTCCAACATAGTTCCTGTCCGACTTAAAAACCACTTACTAAACCTGCCAATTAACAGATGAAATTAATTAATTAGATATGTAATTATATGTGAGCATAAACAATCACCGTGCTGTGTGTCTCCTGTTCTCAGGGATACCTAGAGCCTGAAATATGGCAATGTAAAAATTAATTTTTGGTGCATAAAATCCACCAGTATTATAAAAAGGCCAGGGCCTGATGAACAAACCTATTTATGCGCATGTGTTATGTATCCTTTAAATTACTAATAATGGCTTGTTGTTGCATTTTGTGTTGTTGCCGTTTGTCCTTAAGCAATTTTTAAGACTTTTAAGAGAGACTCTAATTACTTAATTAATTGTCCAAAATAGCAGATGACACTGAAATAATCGATAGTGAAAGCCCTTATTAACCCTCACTTCAGAACCTTTGCATGCTGTGAGATGGTAAAGCTCTAAGGACCTAGTCTGTAACACCCCCCCCACAACCCCCTACCTTCAGTGGAGATGCGGCCAGCATGGTTTCAGCACTCTGCTGTGTCTAAACACACCCCCCGCAGAGGGAGTGCACTCACACACTCCCCCCGTTGACACTCATTCGCCCTGCGCCTCTCAAGCGCCAGCGAGTGCATACACATGTCACACATACAAACTCAAATGCAAACCCAATGGTGTGCACTGCTCAAGTCCTCTCTCTGGATATGCCCATGACAGCTATTGTTAAGTGACCAATTTGTTTTTCTTTCACAGAGAACCCTTTTTATTCTGTCAGAGGGGTGAAAAATAAAGAGACGCGCTTTCTGTATCGTGACTGCTGTTGAATGGCAAAGCATAATGCTTTCTGGTTGTGTCAACAAATGCAATCACATTGCATCTCCCCAAAACCCAAGATTCAAGACTAAAATATTCAAGCCTCGTATAATTTTGAACAGGGTAATCTGACATAGTGAGCGTTTGTTGTCTTCTAGAAATCTAGGAGAGAACAGCAGAACACCAACTAAGGTATTTATCCAGATCACTGACAGCCTAAGATCCTTTGTGACATGCTAAATATCCAGACACCCTTCCAAATTTGGTGAATCCCACTACATTAAGGTGTACCCATTACTGACACTGTGTACACATGGCTTATATCATTTATTGGCTTATATAAACTTGGATGGTATATATTTCGTCCAGTAATGATAATGATGGGATGCTTAAAAGTATGTAAAACCCTTTACACCACTGTCCCATACAATGTTCAAAATCAGAAACAGTTAATAAAAACATTTCAGCTCACCGTCACTGTTAGCAATAAATATAAGGCCGTATGTCTGACGAAGAAACTAAACAGTGCTACTAACTAGGAGAGAGGAACTGGTTAGCTATGCTGACCTCAGGACAGGTTAAATTTTGGCTTTCCTAAACACCACTCAGACAAGTTTAGACAATAATTGCTTAATCTGTAGGTGCAAGGTCAAGCAACTGACTACTTAACACACTGGTGAGCAAGCTACAGATTCAAAAAGTGCCTTACACCAGAGCATCGGTTTGACTCTGGTCATTTTGTGCTCTACTGACACTACCTGTAGACAAAAGTCATCTAGCAAGCCAAAGTTATACACACCACAGTACAGGCTCGGTTTCAGGTAACTGATGCTAAAATAACAGATGCTAAATAACAGATGCTAAAATAACTCTGATTTAAAGACGAAGACTCTGAGAGTGCATAGTCAAGTGACGATCAAAATCAAATGTGGTGGGTGTACAACCTTTTTGTATCATCTTACTAGACAGACATGAATTAGAAATTTGACAGTGTCATCATTTTGAAATACCACCATTATATCACCATTACATACCACTCTATACACTTTTAGCATATTACTGCCCAACCCCATCACAGACAACCAAAGCCAATGGAATAAAATGCTCCAGAGCAGTCACACATGAGCCTGAGGTCATCATGTCCAATGCTAAGCATCATCTAGAGAGGTATAAATCTCACCAGCAATGGGATTCTTTGGAGTGATGCTCAACACTGAATACCTTCGGGATCAGCTGGAATGGCGTCTGTGAACCAGAGCTAATCAGTTAACATTTCACTAATGTTCTGATAGTTGAATATAATCAAATCCTCACAGCAGTGTAAAGCCTTCACAGAGGAGTAGAGGCTGCTACTGCAGTAAAATCGGAGAAAAAACACCGGATCTGCAGATGTCTACAAACCAATGGACAGTATACTTAAAAAAGACTAATGCATTAGACATGCTGCAGTTCAGTAATGTGAACATCCAAGCCACTGCATCAAGAGTTTTCCAACGATCATTCAGTTTCCAATGCTCTGCTCACACCAAGTCAGGAGCAGACATGAACAAACACAGGAGCATATGTTACCTACTGCAGTCACTCTACATCAAGACCGACACAGCTTCATAACGAGGCACTCAAGGCGTGCGGCAATGACAGAGACAGCTGGTGATCATTAGTATATTACCTTAAGGCATATCCAGTCAAGCATATCGATCTGTCCGTCCTGCATGCAACAAGAAAACTCGGTTGAGGGAAATCCGCTAGCGCCATGGCAACACAGACGCATGCCTCATGACTGTGTGTATACAGAGGGACTGAAGTTTACAGCATAGCACTTCTAACCACAGACCACAGGTCTAATATTTATCCATATAAACCATCCCACATAACCTGCGAGTCAAACACAGGCCTGCAGCATTTAAACCTTTCTGGCTGGGCTGATGGGGAACACTCAGGAGGTGTGTACAGTGAAAGCATCAGCACCACGAGCAGCTTGTTATCACGGTGATTAGAGTCCAGCTTACGCATGCATTTGCCAGCATGCTTCTGAGTGTGTTTGTGAAAGAGAGAGAGAGAAAGCGCGAGCGAGAGAGCATCGCTGTGCGTATTAGTCAGCCGCTGAGCCCGTGGTAATTACCACCCCAGCGTGTTAAATGATCACTGTAGATGTAAGTGGCGCCGCAGCCCACCGGACATGCCAAAAATGGCCCGCTGTAACAACTTCCCCCTGAGCGAGGGCCAACTGAAGCAGCCTAGGATCTGCGCACCTCATGAATAGCCACGGGACCTCGCAGCTGCCTCTCTGCAGTGAATGAGCCCCAGCTGCTTCTATTGGTTACTCAAAGTGGCGAGCATCCTCCAAGCAGCAAGGATGGAGAGCGGCTGTGCAGCGGACGGTTCGGTGGAAAATCAAGTGTACACAGCTTGCCCCTATGTATATATATATATCACCCCATATATCAGCCAAGATGCATCCGGTGACCAAAGTTTGCTTCTTTAGTTTTGCACTGGAGCTACGAGGCTAATGTAGCTCATCTTGAGAGGCAACTTACAACTCATAAGTTAGAACTGCCAGACTAACAGGAGTCTGGAACCAAGAACCACTACTACTGCAAGAAAAGGAAATCTGATTGATAGGCAAAAAGACCAATCATAGGCCTGCTATTTGGCACGTTTTGAAGGAGGCAGTCTTGAAACTGAGTGACTCCCTAAGGAGTGTCTGGTATGAACCACCACTTAACATGGCCAAGAATCCTCTACTACAGCAGGAAAAGGAAATCTGACTGACGTGCCAAGTGACCAATCACAAGCCTGCTATTTGGCATGTTTAGAAGCAGGCACTTTTGAAACAAAGTGATGACATAAACCGTACCTCAGGAAACAAAGAAGTATATAATAAGCAGAGTGTCTATACCTAGAGTTTGCTAGGCTGAACTTGATTCATGCTAAACAGTACACGGACATGCATCTACATGGAAGTGCAGAAAGCCAATGGCAGAATCCTGATGGTCTGATGGGATATAAGCCCTTCCGTTCCTTGTTAGTTATGTTAACCTTGTAGCTCCAGCACAAAACTACAATAGCAAACCCCAGACATCAAGCACGACTCGGCTGATCGACTACATTTGGGCTAAGGGGGGAAAACTGTGCAAAGTTTTAGGCAGAGCCATCGATCGAAGCTGCACAGACAGAAGCTGTGCTGGTACTCACGCAGGTTGTTTGCTGTGGTCCTGGCCTGCAGGCTCTCATAGGGCTGTCCATGCACAGCCAGGCTCTCCTCGCGCTCCAGGTGCTCTCCTGGAGCCGTCTGCCGCATCACCTGCGCCAGCGCTCTGTAGAGACACACAGAACTTTCATAGCACTGAGCTGTAAATCCGCTGCTTTGATGGCTTTGGGGTGCGGCGTATTGGAGATCAGTCGCTGCACTGCTTTCTCAATGTGTTTTTAATGATACTGTTGTGAAGCCCTGTCAGATTTTGAAGTCTCCTTTCATGAGTGTGATGGATGTCTGCTGAACAGTAGGGCGCTGCACTCTCATAAGCACACCAGTGCCTCCGAAATGACAAGCCACGCGTGACACAGTGTGTATTAATCATAGCACATGCTCACAAGGGGATGTGAGAAACCTAAGAGTGTCTAAAAATAATTCAAATGATAGAATCTGGAACAGGTAAAGCATTCAGAACAGAGCCCCAATTTAAGTGGCGAAGAAAGAGGTACCTTAGATGAGATAAGAGTGTACTGCAGATGGTACATGATGACTAGTTTAGAGCTCATGCCTGGGTAGACTGGCAGAAGCAGACATTATAGCTCAGAGCAAATGTCCTTGAGATCCAGCTGTCATCTTTGTGGAACTAAAGACTGTTTCGCCTCCTTCTACTATTCGATGTGGGCTTCAGTGTAAACATTTCCGAACACCTTTCTACAGTATGCAGCAGCATCTCTTTTCAGCACCTTTTCATCGGCAACTAGGGATGCACCATGATATTGGAATTGTGTGCTTACAACATAGATAGCCAAATTTAACAGATACTTAGACTTGACCAACGTGTCTGCTTTTCATTCATTTTACTGGATGTGTAACTCTACAGGCCAGTCCAGGTGAATTTACACTGGTCTGAAATCAACCTGTTGTTGGGTGGTAGCAGTGGGGAAGGGTCTGGTGGTTTGAAGGGGTATAACAGAAAACTTATTTTGGCATTCTTTATGTTACCTTGGCTATTCAAATGAGCCATTTATGGATGGGAAATACAACTTAAGAAGCTGTTACTGCACCTCATATTACACAAAGTGTGCCCTTGTTTATACATAACACAGAAATGGAATTCCAAACAAAAGAATTCAAGCAAAGGTTGGATTTCTTTAAAGATGGGACAAAATACATTTGGCTGACTATCAGTATGCTTTTCTAGACACGGTGATCAAAGACTTCATACATGTACATTAGAAATATCAGCACAATCTGTCGATGTGAGTGCATCCCTAGTCTCAACTGGGTCTTCGTTACAAACTTTCCCAAGCATTTCCTGATTTGAACCCATCTGCCATCCAGACAAATTTGATGTCTGATTTGGTTGCGGATGTTAGGAGGCCAGCGGCTATGTAGCATACGCCACAGTGTGTGTGTGTTCGCCATCTCTGTTTACATCTCAAGCAATGACCTATTTGTGGAATTGGGGAGAAAGTTCAGATGCTGACACACATATGCTGAGGCTCAGGGCAACTTCATGTGCCAATTAAGATCTAGGTTACTTGATTCGACACCGATATAACAACCTCAGAGCAGAGATGACTGACATGCCTTACACTGTAGTAGCTCATGCAGTGCAAGTGTATTGCATCAGTGAGCAGAATGGTGGCTGGGAATGGTGAATCAATTATGACCCAAACGAGCCTCCTTTGTTTGTAGGAACTGTTGCCTCTTTCCTGCTACACCTAGCCTAGGCGTTATTAGCCAGTGTTTGCTGTGTTGGAGACACATACCTGGACATGTTTTCCCTGTGAGGTCGATGCGCTTTCTCCAGTCCGAGTTTGGTGAAAATTCCAACCAGGGCCATGATAGCGACTACTCCACATATGACATAGACAATCATGTTGGTTTTATCCTTGGTTGGGTCGTGAGCGGGGTCGTTCTTTTTGGGCGGCGGTCTACCCGTCATGGACCACGGCGGGGTGTCGTAGTTCTTGCAGGTGGTCTGGTCGAGCCGCGAGGTTTTAAACTCGCAGCAGAAGCGGAAGCCACAGGTGCCGCAGCAGTACAGGTAGCTGCCCGTGCGGCACACGAACGGCGGGTCCCACTGACCCATCACGTCGTAATAGCCGCGGCACCTGTCCTCGATGTGCGGTTCGTCGGGCGCCCCGTTACCCCCGTCCCTGGACTCATTGGAGCCCGAAGCCATGAGCGGACCATCCGGACTCTTGCCGGGCTCTCCGCCCGCGTCACACACCAGAACTTTCATCAGAAAGTAGCCAAGCAGCAGCCCCGCGCTTTTCATCCTCTCCTCTCACCTCCGCGTCCTCTTCACGCGCCTTCAACGTCGGACTGGAACAGAGCTCATGAAGTGGCGCGAGGCTCGCTCGCCACGAGTGGACTAGCGCCATGCGCCGCTGTTGGCATGTTTAAGTTAACACTTCGATTATCGACCGCTCGGGTATTTCTGTCGTCCTCCACACGTGAAAAAATTGATTATCTCTTCGGTCTCAGGTAAAGCTGAACTCCAGTAGCCTACATCCCTTCGCACGTCGCCACTCGCTCGTTGTGCGCTCGAGCGCTCTGTGGCGCGTTATTTTTTCCCACCCGTATTCGGGAAAGTCCCGCCTCTCGCGCGCGGTGATTGGCTATCAGTCCATACTCACACGCAAACCGCAATCCCAATGCAAACTAGCAGCCAGTCCTGGGCACAGGGAGGCGGGGCCTTCCGGAATACGGGTAGGAAACAAAAACACTGAACAACACCGAATGCGTAATGCTGACAGAGGAGGAGAGAGACCCGAGTGTGGGTAGGTGCGAGTAGGAGAAACGCGAGAAACACACACACACACACACACACACACGTAAGCGGTGTATTTAGCCCTTTCATGAAAGACATTTCCTTTAATAGCCCGCAATAAGTTCACCTGAAAGACTCGAGCGCACGGCTGCTGAGAGCTCAGTCTGGTTTTTGTGAGCTTGTACTTCATATCACAAATAAACGTCAAATTTCTTTGAAAAGATTGGAACTAGCCTTTTACAATCACTGCGGGGCTCTGTGTGCAGAAGACAGGAGTGGGGTCTCCTACACCCATTATCCATATCAGCTCCTCTTACCATGCTCCATCTGTTTCTCTGCATACTTTGCTGCCCCCCTTTTCACCCCCACAGGACCACCAGAAAGCAGGTGGATCATTCTCAGCACTGCAGTGACACTGACGTGGTGGTGTGTTAGTATCTGTTCTGGTGTGAGTGGGTCAGACACAGCAGTTCTGCTGGACTGAGAATAGCCCATCACCCGATAGGACTAGCGGTCGAATAATGCAGCAGGAGATGAGCCACTGCCTCTGACTTTACATCTACAATGCAGACCAGCAAGGTGGAAATGTCTAATGGTGAGTGGACAGTGAATGGACACAGTGTTTGAAACTCCAGCAGCACTGCTGTGTCTGATCCACTCATACCAGACTTCAGACATACCACGCTAACACACAACCAACACATCAGTGTCACTGCCGTGCTCAGAATGATCCACCACCCCAACAATACCTGCTCTGAGGTGGTCCTCCAGGGATCCCAGCCACTAAAGAACAGGGTAAAACAGATGGACTACAGTCTGTCATTGTAGAACTACAATGCCTGTACAGTAAGTGGAGCTGATTAAATGAACAATGGATGTAGATACAAGGCTGTTCCAACTAAAACACTCAGTGAGTGTATAAATATTTAGTCACTGTTTCTAATATTCTCCTTATGGAGTTTATTGTCACGATTATATAACTTATATCTATATATGTCTGATTTTTATGTCATTTTATTAATTGAACTGATCTCAGTATATTGTCAGATGATTTGGTTTTTCTGTACAGAGTAATACAGAAGTATGAGTAAGTGATTGTTTTTTTCAGGAAGTAATCAATCATTATATTCGAGATATGAAATTAGCTTGTAATAGATAGCATCATTATATGTGGTCTGCTATGACTGTGCAGCACTCATCTGGCTGAGCATACAACACAGATACAATGTTTTTCTCTCCTTTCTGTTCTGTTGCATGTAGATGCTACATTTCAGCTGGTTTTCACAAGTCTGAGAGTATTAACTTCAGGCTGAATTACAGTTGGGTCTATTAGTATTTGAACAGTGACACGCTGTTTTGTAATATTACCTCTGTACATCACCACTGTGCATTTTAAATAAAGCACTTCAGATGTAAAAGGGTAGACTTTCAGCTTTAATTCAAGGGGATTAACACAAATATTACACTCACCCGTTAGGAATTGCAGCCATAGATGCATAGCTCCTCCATTTTCACGGTCAAAAGTAACTGGACGGATCATGTTTCATGTTTCATGGCCAGATATGCCTTAATTCCTCATTGTTTCATGACAGATTAACCTCCTGAGACCTCAGCATCCTCATATGAGGACATTACATTTCTGCTTCTCTGCACCATGTTAACGTTAACCCTTTGGCCTCACATGAGGACACTGTTTTTTTGCCAGAACAACTTCCTGTACACTTCCAAAAACTTCCAACTTTTAGTTTTTATACTTGTTAGGTCCTACTAATCACAAATAGCTAGGAGAAATTAAAATTGCACACCAAGCAAGTCCGGGTCTCAGGAGGTTAAGGAGATCACAGGTCTGGAGTGAATTCCAAGTGCTGAATATCATCACTGTGCAAAAAAAACATGTTTCCTTTATGCATCATTTGAACACAGCAGCTGCTGGTTACATCGTGTAATGTCATGATGAGTGGACCGACAGATTTATGTTATGTTAGATTTATGTTAAATGTTATGCGGTAAGGTAGCTGTTAATGGGAACTCCTACTATGTGGTCCAAAGGGGTAACAATGCAGGTGACAGGGACTAATATTAGGCTAGAAATAAATATCACAGGGAAAGCAGAAACGTTCAGGGCAACCAAAACAACAATTTAGTACATTCTTAAAAAGAAGGAATGCACCAGTGAGCTGAAGAACAACTAAAGTTCCGGATTACCCCACCAGACATCTAAAGGGAAAGATCTTAGAATTCTTTCTGTGGTGAAGAAAGACCCTTCACAACATCTAATCAAGTAAAGGACATGCTAGGGGAGGTTGGAATGTCATTGTCTATGTCTACCATCAAAAGATGCCTTCATGAATGTATATAAGGAGGGTTTACCTTGCAAACCACTGGTGTTGGAGTAAGATTCATTAAACAGCATACCATATCATCTGTCAAACACGGTGGAGGCAGTGTTGGCATGGCATTGGCATATGGTATGGTATAGCTGCCAATAAAACTGGGACACAGGTGTTTATTAATGATGTGCCTTCTAATAGAAGTAGCAGGATGAATTTTGAAGTGTATAGAGCTGTACTTCCAGACCAGATTCAATCAAATGAACAGCTTGTCACAGTACAGATAGATAATGACCTAGGACATACCATAAAAGCAATGCAAGACCATCTCAAACCAAAGAAGCGAAATGTTCTTAAATGGTCAAGTCAGTCACCAAACCAACCGAGCACGCTTTTCACCTACTGAGGATAAACTGACGCCAACTGCAGTAAAGACCTGGCAAAGCATCTCCAGGGAGCCCATAGACATTTATTGATGTCCATGAGTCCCAGACTTGAGTTCCAGGAAATCATTGAGTGAAAAGTATTTGCATCCAAGTGTTAAAAATAATCACAGTGCGTGAGGTCAGAGCCACAGTGGGGTCGACTGTGTCATTTTGGGTGTGTGCACATTTGTGCCATTTGCCTCATGTTTAAACTAGCTTAAGATAATTCCAATGTGCTTCAGAGAGGCTAAGTCTCTAATACAACTAGTTAAGTCATGCTAGCATTTGATTGGTTGAAAGGGAGGAGGTTATCTTATTCATCACTGCATTTTTAGTCTCTTATTAGTTGGTTTTGTGTATACAGTCCCGGGGTGTGTGTTGGTGGTTGCTGTTAGATAAGGTGGGTTAATGGGTAGGTTGTTGTGTCTCTACCAATGTTATGACCAAATCTACGCCCTTGGCAGAGGGTGCCTTGACCTTGGAATCCAAAGGCATTTTGGGGTTGACAAATTTTTCAGCAAACTGTAAAATCTCAAATTGACGCCAGCATGGCATTGCATATACAAAATGAAAAACAGCTGGGTATTTTGTATTTCATGATGGGGTGTGTAAGAAAAATATTGATAAACTTGATTGTGCCAATGTTATGTTTTGTGATACTATATTAATTTTTAAAAACATAGAAAACATTTTAAATTAATAATTTTATTTTTAGACTTCCAGCCATTTATTATTGTAATCTAGTGTTGTAATCTATTTTCAGCCATTCGATTTTTCCACTTGTACATAAACAAGTAGCAAGTAAACAAGTAAAGAAGTAGCACTGCTAATGTTTTCTATGGACATTGGAATGTGTTTTTGTTATACTATGACAGTTTTCCTAAAAACAGATTTGATTTTAAAAAATGCAATACATCGCCTTGCTTACAGTATGGCAGTTTTCACAATATATTGAAAAGGAGACCCTATATCATGCTACATACTGTGTTCTTTGATCATGAGTATAAATTACTGTTAAACCCAAACAGTGTTATTCTGGTGTGTAGCGTTGAGTATAATTCTTGTCTAATGTGTATATTGTGTGTATTTAAGTACTGTAAGGGACTACGAACCTAAGATTTTCACACCTGTGTATGTGTGTATGAGATTTGAGCTGGTCAGCAGTCAAGGTGCCAACTTTCTTTGTTTATAATAACTAGCCTAGCTGTCACAATCAGACATTGTAATGTTCCAACCCATGTAAGCATAGTCATGATTTGACTGCAAGATCTCCAAATGTGCAAGACAAAGGCTACGAAAGCCCAGAAAATGCAGTTTCTCCCACAGAGTGCTAGTTGTGTGCTCATCCCACAGAGCGAAGCCTCTTATTTGTCATTGTAGAGCATCACAGCATGATCAATTCTCTCTAAGGGCTCCTATGAAAGCTTTTTAAAGTGTATTCAACTATCTGGGATCAATGACACCAATTTTGTGTGATGAAGCCTCCAGCTGAAACAGCACATCTAATGAGCGGAGGTATCCACAAGTGTCCTCGGGATCTTTCAAACTGCGCTAAAAGAACTCTTCTGGATGACATCAATCACGTGTACCCGAATATTAAGGAGCTCAATCACAACCAGTGTACCTACCAGTGAGTGCTTCTTAATCTGCTTCCAGAGCATCATCAGAGTGTCTTCTGCTTGAGCTTGGAACAGATAAGACAGCGGTGTAATACTTCGACCTCGACCCCCACCCCCCAAAAAAGCATCGCCTCCCATTGGACCCCCTTTACCTCCTCGACAACTAGTCACACGTCTCTTTAGTCGGTTATTATCTGCACGGCGGTCTTGACGAGCGCGGATTTACGACACGGATCGTTTATTTTTAGAGCGGCGACTTTAATCTCGAATTTCGAGCGCTTGCTTTTTGAAAGCACCATCTGCCACCTGAGAAATCTTGCTCATTTTTTGTGCGTTTGAAGCTCGTCCGAGCTGCGCAACGCTACGGTTCCTTATTTACAATTGCCTGTCAGGGGAATCGCGGCCCTTTTTCGGCTCTTTGTGTCTTTAAAGACGGGCTGTAAATAGTTCGCTCCTCTCTGGGGATCCTGCCCGTCTAAAGTTTGTTTAGAGCAGTGAAACTGAGAGCGCAGCTGGCGCCTCCTGATCACACGGGCCGACCAAAGACACTAAAGACTTCGACTGACTGCTCGGCTCTCCGTACACACGCACGAACACGCACGCATGCATACACGCAGACACACACACACACACACACACACACACACACACACACACACACACACACACACACAGTCACGCAAGCGCACGCGCATACACATACAACCATGCACACGTGCATAAAAACACACACACACAGACGTGCGCGTGCACACACACATACCGTGCAGAAACATATCGGTCGTGTAGCGGCCGTTTGAACGCCATGATGCTCTGATTTTCTCCACGTTCCAACGATTGTTGTGGCGTTGGAAATCTCGCCCACATTTAACTATATAACTGGCCGCAGCATCAGCCTTTGCTCGATTCAGTCTGGCAGTCCCCTGTTCCAGTACCAAGATATCCATAAACCAGTGCAAGGTACACATGCTCGGTTCTCTGCAAAATTTCCATTAAAAAAATAGTTGCACCCAGAAGGAATCAGCCAACAGGAATGAAACTTGGAAGCGAGGATGGACCTTATTGCTGTACCTGACTGACTGTAAGGTTGACCTGTTGCTCATGCTTTCTGACACAGGCTGTTGGGTTGGTAGCATTCTTTGTAAGCAAAGCATATTTTAGAGAAGAGTTCAGAAGCAATTTGAGCAGTTTAAAAAGTTGGAGAGGCGTCACGCTGTAGGGCTCCAGGAAGCAGGAAAGTCTTATCGATGTATTGGGTGCCATACTGGTCATGAAGATATTCCATAGCACGCTGTTGGCCACACTGGATAGAAGAAAGCAAGCACCAGTGACATGAAGGGTCTGGGAGATCTACATGAACCACAGAAAGGAGGAAGAGACAGATTGTGACCAGAGAGGGGAGTGACCCATCAGCCGCAATTGCAGACATTGCAGTGATGCACTCCATGAGTCATCCTGTGGGGGACAGCACCATTGACAGAGGGCTGCATGATGCAGGACTACATGCACACAGGCCATTACAACAACTGGCCTTTACAACACGTCAGCATCACCAAAGACTGCAATGGTGTCGTGCCAGACTGTCATGGAGTGACTCAGAAGAGCAGCAGGTTATCTTTAGCGACGAGTCCCGCTTTTGTCTTGGTGGAGATGACCAATCCGAATCTGTGAGTGGAGGCATCGTGGTCAACGCCAAGATTCACAGTTTGTTGTCGTGCGTCATGCATCCGGCCTGGTGTCACTATACCTCCACCCCTATCACAAAATCTGCAGGAACTGTGTAAGGATATTTAACCTGCATGGGATGGATTAGGACACCTAATTAGGAACCTCTACAACACCATGCTGAGACGTCTGGCATGTTGCTTTAGCAAACATAGTGGCCTGACCCCATACTGAGAGACACTACACCTGTGTGTGCTCAATAAATATCACCCATGTCAGTAATAATTTATTTTTCTGAGTAACATTTATCTTCTTCCCAATAGCTTGTAGTCTGACATTTTTTTCTGGGTGCAACCATTCATTTGATGATGTGTATAATTTTTTTTTTTTAATTCTTTGAAGGTGCCATAGGGTCTGTTTATTCAGCATTTTAACTTGTCCTCAGGGGTCTACATAGAATGTTTGGGTATGAAAAATATCCAGCATGCAGGTTTACATGCATATTTACATGAATATTTTGATGAGCTATGCTCTGATTGGCTTGTTTCAAAGCAACATGTCTAAACAGACACAGACAGGAATATTACATGAACTTTGACAATAACACAAAGGTACACCTTCAGGTTAAGGTGTTCTGGCCTCAGGCTACATCATTTAAGGTGGAACAGAGCATTCAATTAGGAAGCTGGTGAATAGGAAGAAGATGAAGTGGAACATCCCCAATGCCCACTGACGGTTTGTTGGAAAGGGTATGGAAAAGGTCAACATTCCCTTCAAAGCCTGTACCTGTCTGTATAATCTGCTACTACTTTTGATCAACAGTCATCGTTTTATGCTGGCCTGGAATATGTACACCATATTACCAAAAGTATTTGCTCGTCTGCCTTCACACGCATATGAACTTGAGTGACATCACATCCTTAATTCATCAGGTTTAATGTGATGTTGGCCCACCCATTACAGCTATAACAGCTTTAACTCCTCTGAAGGTATTCCACAAGGTTTAGAAGTGTGTTTATGTGAATTTTTGACCAATCTTCCAGAAGCACCTTTCTGAGGTCAGACACTGATGTTAGACGAGAAGACTTCACGCAGTCTTCACTTCAATTTCATCCAAAAGATGTTCTGTCGGGTTAAGGTCAGTACTCTGTACAGGCAAGTCAAGTTCTTCCACACCAAACTCACACCTCCATGTCTTTATGGACTTTGTTTTGTGCACTGGTGCACAGTTATGTTGGAACAGGGAGGGGCCATCCCCAAACTGTTACCACAAGTTGGAAACATGAAATTGTCAAAAATATCTCTGTATGCTGAAGCGTTTAGAGTTCCTTTCAATCGAACTAAGGGGCTTCCCCCAACTCCTGAAAAACAACCCCACATCATAATTCTCCCTCCACCAAATTTTACACCCGTCACAATACAGTCAGACAAGTACGTTCTCTTGGCAACCACCAAACCCAGACTCATTACTGATTGCTGTGGAAGTGTGATTTTTCACTCCAGAGAACACTTCTCCACTGCTCTGGGGTCCAGTGATAGTGTGCCTTACATTACTGCATTCAATGCTATGCATTGCGCTTGCTGACGTAAGGCTTGGATGCAGCTGTTTGGCCATGGAAACATATTCCATGAAGCTCTCTATGCACTGTTCCTGAGCTAATCTGAAGGCCACATGAAGTTTGGAGGTCTGTAGCGACTGACTCTGCAGAAAGTTAGCAACTTCTGCACACAATGTGCCTCAGCTTCCACAGACCCCACTGTGGCATTTTACATGGTCTATGGCTTTGTTATAATATCGTTGACAGTTGACTGAGGAATATTTAATAGCAAGTAAATTTAATGACTGGACTTGTTGCACAGGTGGCATCCTATCAGCGACTCATTCTTTCACTAATACTCTTAGTAGCGGTCTGCTTACCTAAATGCTTGGTTTTATACACCTGTAGGCATGGAAGTGATTGGAACACCTGAATTCAAAGATTTGGATGGGTGAGTGAATACTTTTTAGCAGTAAAGTGCACAATTTCAGGGCCATCATTTGGGTGGAGTCAGAAGTGTTATGTAACAGTCTAGGATTTTGGAAACGACTCCTTTTCCTGCTTCTTTTACAACCACAGGATTTGAAGGGGAAGACATCATGTGCCGAACTCTCATTTTTTAAGTATGAATGATGGGAAAATATTTTTTCTTTCTATGGCCATGTTATGTCTATATTAAAGGGACAAAAATCTGTTATTTCCCAGAGATGCTTTACAGTGAGACACTGCAAGAAAACATGAATGTTCTGAGAGCATCTGAAGAGCATCTGAACAAACTATCCATGAATAGTTTTATTGGAAATGCCCGGTAAAGGGTCCCATAAAGATCAGTGTGTAAATGTATAGTGTATCAGTTCATGACCAAAAGTTTTAGAGGAAATGAATATGTACCTCTAAATCAAATCCCAGTCTAAGTCTAAGTTGTCTATGGCTCGATCACAGGCCCACATTCTTTGTACCCAGAGCAAGTGTGGAGTTTTAAAGGTAAGTGAGTTTTAGCTATTGACAGATTTAAAAATAATGCCTGCTGGCTTTTTTTGACCTTGTGTGTAAATTTCACAATAAACTGAGCAAAATAATTAAACAAAGTCTGCAGACACTGATTTACATTGAAAGCAAAATAGGCTTATTATGGAGATACAAGGTTTTTTTCCTGGTGAATAGACTTGATGATTTATACAAGTTCTTCTTGCCGTGTTTCTAACTGGCAAGATGATTTAGTTTCTTTTTGGCATTTTCAAGTCAAGTTCAGGAGTCCAAAACTGCTGTTTAAAATGAGTTTATTAAAAGAATTCACCAGGCACCATACCCCTAACCATCCTAACCCTTTCTCTGTTCCAGACTCTTGTACTGCACTACATTGTTTAAACAACTGCTATTACCTCCAGTCATACGCACAAACTCTGAAGACACCCAGATACACAGAAAGGAATGGTCTTGATTACTTTATCAATTATAGAGTAAAATACAAGTAAATATGGAATAGGACTTTAAACGTCTAACACTGGAAATGTATAGTCTAGGATAACCAAATGCCCTCAAATGCGACTGTCTGTAAAATGCATTAATTTCATAACAGAACTAAAACCAAACAGAACCTGGATTTGTTGCTAAGGAGGATCTGGTTCCAGTCTGTTGCAGCCCAGGTTTCTCGTTTACGACACCACTGCAGATGAAGGTGACACTGACTGGCTGTCAAAGGCAGGACATGTAATGGGCACTGTGACACCAAATTTTCTTCTGCTTAGTGCCTGGATAGGAAACAAGGAAACTGTGGGAGCTGCTTGAGCTTGTTGGCAGAACATACAATCCTTTGTACTGGTGGTCTGTCTGGCCCACCCGGAGCCTGTTCACCATGTGCGCGTGCCGGCGGATAACTAGACCACGCCTGTAATCATTTACATATCTGTTTTACAGCAATCTGACATTTCTATCTGGCTGTGGTACTTTGTCAATGAGTGTGTATAAAGAGACAGGTGTTATTCCGGACAGAATCATGATGACTGAAACTAAGCTAACCTAAATCTGTGTGATTGAAAAATGCGAAAGTTCCACCATTCAAACCTCATCTTGTATTACGACATGTATCTGTCAATGCTAGTACATTAGCATAGTTGAAATGCTTTACTGACTAGCAGGAAAAAAGTCCAGCATGGCTGACGATCACAAACTCACAGTGTAGCTCAGCTCAGCTAAGCGTTAGTCATGCAAAACAATCTACCTTTGAGCATTATAGATGAGCGTGTGGGTGGCTGGTTTGCTGACTAAAGTGAGGTTTGAAGAACTTGAAAGAGACTTGTCAGAGGCAAAACACAGACGTTTACTTTTTTAGAGCACTGCCAAACTGTGTTTTTAGTACAGCATCTCAAAAAATAAACAAACAAAAAGAAATCAGGTAAGATAATGTGATAGTAAAGAAAGGAAAAGGCAGAAGTTGAAGCTGGGGACCTCCTCTGCACCAAAAGCAGAGCTCTGTTTGAAGCAGGTCTAAAACTGTTTGTACTGTATAACCTGGATTTAAATTTTCACTGAAGGCACGAGGGCTATGACTTCAAAGGGTGAAGACTTCCATGCTACATTATCACCTGGTGCCACTGACATGCAGGAGACACATTCTGTTTATGGAAAGGTGAGCACATTTCAAATATAAACCAATCACTTTCTCACTGAATCAATACAACTATTAAACTTAACAGAGACCTTTACAGAGTGTATCTCCTTCAACAGGCATGGAACTGATCAGGGCCCAGTTAAGAAACCTTGTCAACTAGTGCAAGCTATACCAGTCTTTGCTGGCTCTTTGTAGTCCAGATCTCGAGTAGACCTCCCACTAGCTAATCTGTCATTGGGACAGTTTTTCTTTGGGGTCATTTTTTGTTTTTAGCATATTTTTGTGGTGGGCTTTGAAGTATCTTTTGCTTTTGAGTTTGATTATGTGGAACTGGTTTATAGCAGGCTGGCAATATGCTTAAGGCTTTTGGTCTAGGTTCCCCTGTATAGGAACTGGTTTGTAGGCCTGATGTACAGTGCTGGCCAAAAGTATTGGCACCCCAGACATTCTGTCAGATAATGCTCCATTTCTCCCAGAAAATGATTGCAATTACAAATGCTTTGATATTAAAATGTTCATTTAGTTTGTCTTCAATCGAAAACCACAAAAAGAATGGTCAAAAAAACAAATTGGATATAATTCCACAACAAACATTAAAAAAGGGGGTGGACAAAAGTATTGGCACCCTTTGAAAAATCATGTGATGCTTCTCTAATTTGTGTAATTAACAGCACCTGTTACTTACCTGTGGCACACAACAGGTGGTGGCAATAACTAAATCACAATTGCAGCCAGTTAAAATGGATTAAAGTTGACTCAACCTCTGTCCTGTGTCCTTGTGTGTACCACATTGAGCATGGAGAAAAGAAAGAAGACCAAAGAACTGTCTGAGGACTTGATAAGCAAAATTGTGAGGAAGCATGGCAATCTCAAGGCTACAAGTCCATCTCCAAAGACCTGAATGTTCCTGTGTCTACCGTGCGCAGTGTCATCAAGAAAGTTAAAGCCCATGGTACTGTGGCTAACCTCCCTAGATGTGGACGGGAAAGAAAAAGTAGAGCTTTTTGGGAAAAGGCATCAACATAGGGTTTACAGGAAAAAAAACGAGGCCTTCAAAGAAAAGAACACGGTCCCTACAGTCAAACATGGCGGAGGTTCCCTGATGTTTTGGGGTTGCTTTGCTGCATCTGGCACTGGACTGCTTGACCGTGTGCATGGCATTATGAAGTCTGAAGACTACCAACAAATTTTGCAGCATAATGTAGGGCCCAGTGTGAGAAAGCTGGGTCTCCCTCAGAGGTCATGGGTCTTCCAGCAGGACAATGACCCAAAACACACTTCAAAAAGCACTAGAAAATGGTTTGAGAGAAAGCACTGGAGACTTCTAAAGTGGCCAGCAATGAGTCCAGACCTGAATCCCATAGAACACCTGTGGAGAGATCTCAAAATGGCAGTTTGGAGAAGGCACCCTTCAAATCTCAGGGACCTGGAGCAGTTTGCCAAAGAAGAATGGTCTAAAATTCCAGCAGAGCATTGTAAGAAACTCACTGATGGTTACCGGAAGCAGTTGTTCGCAGTTATTTTGTCTAAAGGTTGCGCTACCATTTATTAGGCTGAGGGTGCCAATATTTTTGTCCGGCCCATTTTTGGAGTTTTGTGTAAAATGATAATTGATTTGACTTTTTTTTCATTCTTTTTTGTGTTTTTTCATTGCAAGCAAAATAAATGAAGATATTAATACCAAAGCTTTAGTGATTGCAATCATTTTCTGGAAGAAACTGAATATTATCTGACAGAATTGCTGGGGTGCCAATACTTTTGGCCAGCACTGTATCTATAAATGGTCTGATACTTAATCATTTTAGCAGGCCCTTATATTAAATGGATTTCATCTTTTAGAGAATTGAATTACTCTTTATTTAGTGTTTTGGTATTAGACATACAGTCACATGGAAAATATAGGTACTAAGAAATTACTGAGTGTATCGTGAATAATTGCTCTGGTTTTAGAGGTCATTTGGTTTGATTGTTAAAGTCACTGAGTAAATGAAACCTCCCTAGCGTACGTATCAGCCTTAATCAATTTCTGTGTACCTCATTTAGCAAAATTGTACTCACTGAGTTTTGATTTCAATCAAGAGCAATTAAGTTAGCAATTACTTGATGAGGGCCGCACTAGGAGAGAGAGTGTTCATTGTGATGCTCACTCTACAATTTAAAAGACATCTTTCTGTTAGGGTGCTTTTCTGAAGCCCCGCCCTAGTTCTCCTCAAGTTTGCAGAGATGCAGAGATGCAGTGGACCTTTTGAATATCATTATAGGCTTTGTCAAGATGTAATCTCACAGGGCCAGACATGATGATAAAACATGTCGACGTATGCTCACTGTAAAACCCTGGCCCAAACTGTGTTCTCTGTACATGTGACATTCATAACCGTGCTTAATTAGAGTTGCTGGAGGAATGCTATCTTACATTACATCCACAGGCTAACAACATGTTTGTTGTTCATCTTAAGAACATCCCATCACTCGTTCACACTTTTTGGATTGATCGTATTGGATTGGATCGGTGTTGGATTGGTTCAAAAATGTCCATATCAGCCAATCCCAACCCAATAAGTTCACATTCTCATCCGCATTTATCCCTAAAATTGCCACAGCTTTCTCCAGATGTTCTCTCCAGGTCTTGTAAGGCTAGGACTGATGAGGGGCTAAGGTTAGGCGTGACGTCTCATGTTGGCACCAGTTGTGAACCTTAGTAGAGATAAAGGATACATTAACTCAGGATAAAAATCTTGCCGTACTAAAGTCTCTCACATTCCTCTACCTAAGGTTATAAACTAATGCTACGTGACCTCAGGAGCCACCATCACTGAATGAAACTGGGCTACTGTCACACTGTAATTCAGCTTGAAGTCAAATACACTTTTACCTTTTGAATCCATTTGCCCTCTTTCCTACAACAACATGATGCCATGTGGAAAGAGCACAACATAAATCCATTAAATCAGGGAAAAAAACTCAGTTCCTGCTTAGCATTCAAGAGGCGGATGAGGAGGGCATCCCAGGGGAGAGCGTAAATCACCGTCCTCATTGAGCCTGGAGAAGAAGAGTGATTCAGTGAGCCACTCCAACCACACTTAGCTCCTTCATACGAGAGAGAATGAGAGAGACAGAGAACAAGAGAAAGGAAAAGAGAGAGAGAGAGAGAGAGAAAGAGGGAGCAAGAGAGATAAGAGGGAACCATTTGGGGGCCAATTACAAGCTGTGTAGGAAATCCAAGTCAGGTTGGGTCTGATAGTGATTGAAATTGTACATGTGCCATGATTAATCAAAGGTTACTGATTTTGTATATGAAGATTTGAACAGAAGAAAAGTGTGGCTGTGAAGCTTTGCCAGCTTTCACTGCTCCTTTCCCAGCCTTCCCAGAGAACGAAATTCTAATCTTGACTGTTTGTGGTGATTGTAGTGTATTTGGACTGACGCCATTCAGTGGAATGTTATTTTCGGCCTGCGATTGACGCAAAACCGAATGGAGTTGACCATCCAACACCCCTCCCCATCACTACCACCACCACCACTACCACCACACATGCACACCCACACTTCACCCGCTGTAAATGCATCGTGTGCAGCACAGAGCAGCAGGGTGAGGTCACTGGCTGTTTGGCAGCGTAAGCTCCTCACACCCTTTGGCGTCCCTCGTGTTGCCGTCTGTTCTGTCAGGGCTGGCTGCCCCGCGTCCTCGGCCATGTGGAGCGTGACGTGAGCCCTCGTTGCGCTAGCTGGGTGACGCTCTCTCTGCCGTGACTAGGAGCCCCAACTGTGATTCAGAGCGATAAGATAATGTCAGGATATCTCGCAGCCTCCCACGGAGGAGTATTTTCAGTTGAAAGGGGTGGTGCAAAAGAGAAGTCTTCCATGCATGGCACCGTCCTGTATGTTCATAGCCTGATTTAACTTCCGGACCCTTTATAGGTTGATCCTGGGCCCTAAAGGGGAAATAGAAATCAGTGTACGCCGTGAGCACTTACGACCTATTTTGATTGGTGGGGTCTAATCAAACTGTAGTTTATACCTATCTGGAGACAACCATGAGAATTATGGGCTTGATGTAGGTGGATCTCAAAGTAGGAGGCAGCACTATCTGACAAACAACAAGCCTGCTGACAGGCTATTGATGTAATACAAGTTGTAACTGAGGAGCTCCCCATTAAAACAGTTCTGTTAAACTAGGATGTTTAATTAGAAAATACCACTGTGCACTTATTATTAGTTATTAGCGTCTATATGTGGCATTTGTCGTTCACAGTTGCAACAGTACAGTTGGAGTATAAGTGATGTGAAAAGAATGGGCAGATGCTTTTGGATAAAGACAAGCTCTCAGATTTGTATTCAGGCTAGGCTACACTGTAAAAATGAAATGTTGGATTCACTTAAAAATGAAATATCAACCAGCCTCACAACTGTGTGATGTAGCTTTTAAGATTAAGACTTAATTAAGTAAACCATACATGACAGATTCAAGAAAGCCGCACTAATGTGTTTTGAGTAAGTGGTAAGTAACTAGACAAATTATTTGTAGGTATTAGCCATAAATCAAATGTTGGATTTAATTAAAAATCTAATGTCAAGTGTTTCCATGCAGCTGTGTTAAATAGCTTTTATATAATATATATATATATATATATATATATATATATATATATATATATATATATATATATATATATATATTATATATATATGTAATTGTGGAGTTACTATTGTGCAACTAAGCTATCATAGAAATACTCTCAGCTGTATGGATCATGGTAACTTACACTAACAGCTAACACCAATGTGGTTAGGCAGTTAAGGGGGGAATGTAAGGAAGAAGCGCACACAATGGAAGAAGGCAGGCCACGGGGAAAAGACATCACCAAGATGATGAGCAAAAAAAGTAAAACAATATGCAAATACATGATACCAAGAGCCAATAGGAAATATATATAATATAATATGTAGAGTTTTACTCCACAAACAAACACTTATGAAGTAAATCTGATAATTCACTTAAATACCCTGAAACAACACAACTGATTTACTGACCTACATAAATGTATTAAGTAAAGTCAACAACAATAAAACAATTAAAACCAACAACAGAGCAATTTAATTTTTTACAGTGTATGTGTCATCCAGAGCCTACAACCATACTCAAGTAAAAGTACTGATACCGAGGTACAATAATGACACAAGTAAAAGTACCTTCAAATATAATAACTTGAGTAAAAGTACAAAAGTATTGAGTAGCGTATGAACCACAGTGGAACTTCTTAGTAAATCCAGCATCTACCAGCACAGGAACTGAAGTTTGCATGTTTGTGATTATATGTTCTGTATTATTTTGGTCTGAAATAAAATGCTTAAGATACAAAGTTAAAAATGTGACCAACCATAAACAGTTCAGATGTTGTCAACAGCAAAGCAGAATGAAAAGGAAATTAGTAATTAAATTTAAATGGCTAAATATGTAAAAAAGTAGGGGCTAAAAGAATAAAAAGTGAATCAGTTTACTTATTAATATACTTAATTAAAATTAGTATGATTAGAAAATGCCCAGCAGAGAACAAATCCATCAGTATTTACTTAAGTACAGTACTTAAGCAAAGGTAAGTACCTCTGCTGCCTTCATAATCACAAAAAGCATGCGAAAAGGACACCTGTTATCCACAGCAAGCAACGATAGCATTACACACGTACTTACCACTGAGAGGCGTCCACTGCTGTTCCAAGAAGCCGCTGACAGAATAAGCTTGTCTGTAGTGTGTATCTCCATTTGCCCTGGAGAGCAATCAAGCTGGAATCTGAATATTAGTCACAGAATAGTCTGAATATTTCATTAATAAATATATTAATAAAACTGTTGATTTTATCATCCATTTTTGTGCTTCAACCTGCATATTCAGCTGGAATCTCTTTTGCATTAAAAAAATAATTTTCTCTGCCATTAAGGACAGTAATATTTATAACATATTAACAGAATAACTTATTTTTATTAAAACGTCAAGTTACAAAATAAGGGGACAACTTGGTAAACTAAAGTTTCATCATATCCTGTTAGCAAATGAGCTAATATCTCTATTTTTGGCTAATGTCTTTCAAAGTAAGTATTTTAAGTCTTTGTACTGTTCAGTTTTCTATGCACTGAGCACATCTGACATTTAAAGAAACTGTAAAGAATGAACATTAATGTTGCATTAATGTTTCACAAGCTAGCTTTTTACGCTTGTACTGTCAATTGCATTCTGGAAAATGACCAATAATCAATAGGATACATGTGCTTAAGCAGGGGTCCTGGAGATCTACCACCCAGTAGAGTTTAATTCCAACCCTAATGTAACACACCTGACCCAGGTAAGCAAGAACTTCAGGAGCTTCTGACTGTATGAACCAAATGTGTTGGAGCTCTTCAGGGTGGTAGCCCAGCTAGCAGGGAACATTCCCAGAACTTTGGCTAACGTTCTGATAAAGCTTTAAAGAAAATGTTTTGGTCTGATGTTCAAATAATGCTTTGAAAGATGTTTATAGTTTAACTAAAACATAACATTTTAACTGTAACGTTCACAGGGTGTTTTAAGGATGTGGTCAGGGCCGCAGATTATGTTACATGATAACAAAAGAAGAACATGCTTCTTTTCAAGGGCTGATTACAAGGTTTCTATAAAGTGAATGGTGGGTGGAGACTTTCTGAGAACTAACACCAGATTTATTTTGTCCTGTATATAAGAAAGCGTGTGGTCTTACAGGCCTAGTTTTACTAGGGTGCTCAGATAGCGAACTCACATTATGTAAGCCAATGTTTCCCAGTCTTAGTCTTTAGTACCAACAACATTAATACTGGCCGAGGACTTAATCCCTGTACCTGCTTTTAAGTCTAGTATAGGACTACATTGTAGTGCCAAATAGACAACATGGACAACACCGGAAATTCCTTTTACTCTAATCTTTGACTAAGACGTTCTGGGAAAGGGATTCATAATGTGGCGGATCTAGAAGCTCTAGGTGTCATGCAAAACAAGTAAGAAGAAAATACTGTTAACAGACATAGCACAGCCTAAAAATCTCTAATGCTTTCCAACATAGCAAAAAAATCCCCTTTATAGGCGTAAGAGATGGGAATGTTATAGCTGTTTAAGCTAAAGGGTTGACCTAGCAAGCTTAGGCTAAGCCTCACAGAACAACAGTGACATTGAAGGGGATTGTGTGACAGAGGAGGCAGAAAACGCAGCAAATTGCATTTGGTCCTCAATTCCCATATCCAGCGTTTCTTTACCATCTGCCTGTCCAAGATAAAACAAATAATTTTCCAGGCTCTCAAAAGGATTGTGCAACCATGTCAATTGCTTTGCCAGCAAGCACGGACACCATGGATCACGGACACGGTGGAACTCAAAGCTGAGTTCAAATGAATGTGCCACTACTTAGTGAACGTGGTGATTCCTACAGGTCCTGTAACCATCTTGACCTCAACATTGGTATCTTGATTTAGTATTTTTAATGTGGAGTAAATAAGGGACACATGATGATTGGCTCTAAGCTTTCTGGGCAATGGAAGAAGGCAGAAAGCCATACTTATCGCATTTCTGTGGTTATTCAGTTTATTGTGGAAGACAACAACTGGCTTTTTTATTCAATACACGTGAAGCTTCCCCACATGGTAGGCCTGATTCCAACACACAGATGGGGTCTGTTTTCCAGGATGCAAGTACGAAATCACATACCTGTACTTTTAAACAGTATGCAGACATGGTTGCAGAACTGTGTCAGGAGCCATAGAATTTGTCAAGTACCACAATGTTGTACTACATCTGATAAAAACCTGTTGCTTGTGATTGATAAACCACTTTTCTTTTTTTTTTTGGAGGGGTGCGGCTTTAAGGAGGCTCTTGAAGGAAAACTCAGTATGCATCAGTCTAGTCATAACATGTGCTACCCAGTCCATACAGTCACCATGCTGCTAAAGAAGCTGCTTCTAGTGCATTGTTTCTATGATGTTACAAGAACCCACTCATTTACATCTATTCAGTCTACAGCCATTTAGCCCCGCCCTTTAATACTGAAGCTCTTGCTGAATGAGACACAATAGAGGACAGCCAGTCAGAGCAGGACAGAGCCCACTTATAACAGTCTGAAAGGCACAATAACGAAGACAGCCTGTTCTGTTCTAAGGGATGAAGAGAGGTTGAAAAAAAAATAATGTAAAAATTAAATATGATCTTTTTGCATAAAATGATCTAAATGTAGACAAGGTCTTTACATAGCGCAACTTTAAGGGTGATCAATCATATCTGAGAGGTAGTCTGTGAAAGGGTTGCAGCATGTTTTACACTGGAGAGTTACAGAAGTGTAGTCTGTGTGAAACCAATAGGATTTAAACATTCATGTTCACATAAATGCACAATAATAGAAAAGAGATTCACATCTGGGCCCATACCCTACATTATCACTGTATTCTCTTTTTCCCTTGAGGTCCACTTAGTACTCAGTAGATGTACGTACCAAAATGGTCAGAACTCATTTTACATGATCATTTTCCAACCTGTGCATTTACAACTGATATAAAAATACATCTATTCTGATTGGCTGCATTCTGTTGTGCCTCATTTACGAGCCTGTGAGCAGGCAGAGCTAAACTGCTGTAGGCTGAATAGGCGGATGTTTGTAAATGTGTTGGTTTTTGTGAAACAATGGCTGAATCCCAAACGGATTGTTAATGCACTAGATGGGTCATAAAGTAAAGGCTTCCGCATTTAAATAGTGGGTTGTATGTCATACAGAAGATCATTCATATTCAGGCATATAGTGTCCATCTCTCCAGCTAACACCTGGGTGCAGTATTTGAGTGTAGAAGTAGAGTCTTATAGTATAGTAATTAATTACATTATTATAATTATAATATAATAAAATCAAATCACACAGCATGGTTTGAACATATGGACAGTATTTCTAGGAGAATGCCCTATATTCCTTGTGTCCTATGTTCCAAAGGCCCTCTGTTTTCCCTTTAGAAATTTGGAAAGAGCCTTATATTCATTAGGCCATATGTTCCCTCTATAAAAATTCCTAGGAAACAATTGAGTCAACAATTGAATTTCTCTCGCACAGTTCTAGATGAATCATATCATATCTTGTAAAAGACATAGTTCCTGACATCCTGTAATCTTCCATCAAAAAAATAATTTTCCGTAAAAAAATATCCGTTAAAACTGAATTCACTTACCTCTCACACCTTACCAAATTATTACAAAGTGGAAATTCTCAACTACTCCCGAGAACTATCCCATTCCCACATTTCAGGGACTGCTTTACCATACAGAAGATAAATGTGTTATGATTTCTTAATTGCGCAGACATTGTTCTGCATTGGTTTAGTCATCAATGTTAATATGCACAGTATGCATATGCATTGAATATGAGGAAAATACTATGTTCTACTATTGCAAATGGAATGTCCTTTTAAAATTTAGACACAGCATTGCTAATCTCTGCTGTACTTTGCAAAATGCTAACTGTACAGGTCTACAGAGCAAGAAGACTTCATATTTGATTATGTACCCTGAAAAAGATGTGTTGGAGAAGGTAACTTGTTCTGCAGGTGCACATATAAATTCCTTCATCAAGGCAGGTGTGTGGAAGCCATGCAGACATAATGTCTCAGTGCTAATGTATTCTGCAGTGCACACCTTTCCCCAAGCCTCTGTTCCCATTGCTATGGTGCTCAGAGATTATTATTTGATGTGCTATTTCCCTCTTGTGTGTTAAGGTTGCCATAGCCTTGAGCAAACATCACAAAAGCCTTGTTGGGGCACTGGTATTCAGGCTTTTCAAGCATATTTATAGTGCTCGATTTGCCATGATGTATGATCAATAGTCAGCAGGATAATGCAAGAGGCTGGTGTTCATATCCTCGCTTCCAGGGTTGCAGTAATCACATGCAAAATTGCAGCATTTCATGGAGCAGGAGTGATTATTTCGGTGCTTGACTGACAGGGATTTATTAGTGGCAGTCACTGAGTGGACCATGCATTTGAAGCACCTTTGATAATAAATTTGACTCTTTCTCTCACTTTCTCTCGCAGTTACCTTCTCCTCCCTCACTCCTCCCTTGCTTGGGGTAAATGTCAGAGGAAAAAGCCAGGTTGTCCAGTTCTCTTTTCTGCCTTTTCTTGGCCATAACCGAAGCCTTCGAGAAAATCATTGCCTGCGTTTCATCTGGCATGCAGCCTGCGCCTGGGCGCTCCCAATCGGCTGTGATTGAGCTGCCAAACCACATCATCAGAGCTGGCCTCCACTAGTCCTCGCTCGCCAGGGCTGGTAATTGAAAAAGGAAACGGAATGTGATTCTTAGGCTGCGTGAGTCTGCGCTCGCACCTGAGGGGGTGGGCTTGTGCTAGAACAGATCTCGCTGATGAAGACTTTTCTACTCTCCCTTGGTGCAGTCAAATCAGGGGGAAAACCGAGGGTGAAGTGGTAGTCTGTGAAAGGGTTGGATTAGAGGAGCATGTTCACACTAAAGAGTTACAGAAGTGTAGTCTATGTGAAACCACTAGGATTTAAACAGGCATGTTCACTAAATGCACAAATATAGAAAATAGATTCCTTATTATTGAATGTAATTTTTTCCTTGAGGTCCACTTACAGCAGTTCAGAAGAATAATGAACCAAAAACTGTCAGATCTCATTTTTACATGACCATTTTTCAACCTGTGCAAACATAAAAATAAATAATTAGCTCTATTCTGATTGGCTGCACTCTGCAGCGCCTCATCATTTAAGAGTATTCCCTAGCATGTGAGCAGGCAGAGCTAAACTGCTGTAGGCTGAATAGGCGGATATATGTAAATGTGTTGGTTCTTGTAAAACAGTGGTGAAATCCCAAATGGATTCCCAAATGCACCACATAGGTCATGAAATGAAGGCTTCTGCTTTAAATAGGGGGTTATATGTCGAACAGAAAGTCATTCATATTCAGCCACATGGTGCACAACTCTCTAGCTAACAATTCTCTAGCTCTAGTTTTTGTGAATAAGTAGTATATTATAGTATAGTAATTCATTTTATTATTATAATTATAGGAGAGCAATTTAAAATTCAATTCATTCAAAACAGCCAGCATAGTTTCCATATACGATTTGTATTTTTAGGACAATGTCCGATATTCCAGTCCTGTGTTCCAAAGACCCTCTGTTCTCTCTATACAAATTTGGAAGGAGCCGTGTATTCATTGAGCCATATGTTGCCTCCATGAAAATTCCTAGGAAACAATTCATTCATTTGGAAACAACTCCCATGCCCCCCCTGTCCTACACTGCCTCAATCATATGTTCACTCAGCATGACAAATATGACCACATACCACATACATATGGCCACATATGTGCATATCCATTACTTAATACATTCATTATCAGAGGAGTAGTTGCACAAATAGTTTCACCCATAAGGAATCAGCTGACAGGACAATACTTTATCAGGTAGGTTTGACATCATAAGACATAAGAAAGATTCACATTTCAAGTTTATCTCTATACCTGACCCAACATCCACGATTGCGGACATTCAAGCAAGCAGTAATGCCCTCCTGAGTCATCCTGTGAGTGCCAACATCATTGGCAGACAGCTGCACAACACAGAACTGCATGCATGTAGACCATTACAACGTGCCTGTAACATCACATCAGCATTGCCAAAGACTGCAATGGTGTTGTGCCAGACTGTCATTAAATGACTCAGCATGGTGTGGGTCATCATCAGTTAGAGTCCAGCTTTCATCTTATTGGATAAGATTAATTAATACGTGTGTGGAGACATCATGGTCAAGCACAAAAAGGAACAGTGTGTTGTTACACATCACATGTCCAGAAGGCCTGTACCGCAAAAACCTGGATTAAGTGTGTGAGAATATTCAAGATGCATGTGATGGATTATCACAGAACACCATTAGGAACCTCTATAACTCCATGCTGAAACATCTGGCACTTCTTCTGTATGTGTAGCTCAATAAATATTACCCATATCAGTCTACATTTGCCATCATTTATTATTACTGGTAACCTTTATCTTCCTTCCCAACTGCATTGGAATCCAAAACTTCCTTCTGCTGCTGTTCATGTGTTGCTATACTCCTTGTTACTTGGCAACTAGCAACTCCAAAAAGAAGGACAGTGCATTATGCGATGACAAAAGAAATTTACAAATTAGCTCACTGTGCTAGATAAGTCAACATTCTGCTGCTTGTGTTTCCCTGTATGTGCTTCGATGACCTTAGTGGCCATCTCATTGATTTTCTTGAAGTATGATTTATTATGGAAGGAGCAAATAAGAGAGAATGAGGAGGTGTACAACCCTGGGAACATGGGGTAACAGCAATAATGGACCCCTGGAGCATATGATCTTGGCAACATAGATGTAGGCTATTTATGTAATTAGCTAGGCTAGACTTTCTTATCATTACTAGATCGGTAGTTATAGAAAGCACAGACTAGACTAAGACAGGTGACATGTTATTCTCCAAGATACATGGCATCAATATAGATTAACCACTGTATAAAACAGGTCTAGTCAAAGAGGCTTGTCACAGAGATATTCACTGGTAATGGCTGACTGATGGCTGTTTGATATTAATGGGTCAATATGGTCTTCAAAAAAACCCTTTTATCCTTATATCTTATTGATATTAAATGCGCAGTGGCCCAGAGAGACACAAAAGGTGGAGAGCGTGTAGGAGGTAGAAAGGGCTTAGCTGAAATTTAGTTTTGGTGCAAGGCTACCAGAAGGCTTTGATCATATCTGACCATAAATTAAACAGAAACAATAATAATCAAAATGGATGAGTAAATTGTAATAATTTTAAAGTAAGTTCAAATAATTATAGATGGCCAAAAGCGCACAGACACCTGACCTATATGACCTTGCTGTAAATCCCAGTCGAAAACCAAAAGCAAAGTTGTGAGTATATGTTTTGATGAACAGTTGTGAGTTTGCAATATCTTTGTATACTGTGCCATTAGCATTACCCTTCACAGGATATAGGGACTAAGCCTAAACCCTGGAAAAACAGCACAAAACCATTATCCATTATCTACCAAACTCCACATTGGCACAAAGGCACAGTAGGTAGCTGTCTCTCAGATTTGTACAGAAGACTACCAGGTAGTGAACTGTGATTCATCACTCCAGAGAACACTGTTTTCACTGCTCCAGAGTCCCGTCAATGTCTGACAGTGCACATCGAGATATTAAGCTTGTGTTCAGCTGCTTGGCCATGAATGCCCAATTTCTTGCCATTCCATTTTCCAATAATAGTACATCAGTTGGCCAAAGCTAATCTAGCTGGGCAGAAATTTCACAAACTAGGACACTGACACATTTAAAGTCAACAAGCTGTTCAGTATGAAGAATTCTACTGTCTGTATCTGTCTTTGGAGAAGACAGCATGGCTATAAGCCTAATTGCATTTAGCTGTTAGCAAGGGGTGTTCCTAAAACTTAGGAAAAGCCATATAGTCTACATTTACTATTGCGGTCTTTCATAAGTGCATTGTAGAAAAGCTAACTTCACCAACTAAAACAGACAACTATCAGAGGATTATCAGTTTTAGCGGTTTTGATTGTTAATGTAGGTTAATCAACAAGCAGTAGGGTGCATTGTACTCGTTTGTTCTAATGTGATTGATGGCATAGAAAAGAACATTTATGTGTGGTTGACTACCAAAACATCCCTGAAAATGTTTTAATACTCACAAACTCTGCTTGTCCTTACTACAGCCTAATTTAGGGGAGGACGCAAATTCGTTCTCTGTACAATGTGATACAATCTTCATGTGATACACTGTGACATGTCTGTTGCATTTATGTTCTTTGTTTGTTTTGGAATTTCTGCATGAGAAACCAGTTACAACATTTTATTGTGGTATTCTTCTACAAAATTGGTTTAAACTGCGGTCCCACAATAAAAACTAATAAACAATATATCTTTGATATATGTAAAGATTATGTTTTGATTTATTTAAACTCAAATTATGAATAAATAATATATAATATACATAGTATATATACTATATATATACTAACACGTAGTCAAATTCATCATTTATAATGTATATATATACATACATATACATCTTCATTGTTTCATTTCAAATCCATTATGGTGGCACACAAAGGCACTTTGTGTCACTGTTCAAATGCATCCCAAAGTCTTAAAATCTTTGAGCAGCCTTAAGAGTTGACTAATTTTCTGCATTTTAATGAATAAATTATATATTTAGTTATGATCAAAATTAGCTAAAATTGTCAACAAAGATTTCAGCAGTGATTATTTCAGTAGTGACAGTGATAGTGACAATGGCATAATTCAAGGAAAAAAATATTTTCCTAAAACCAAAAACAGAACAAAGTTCAAAATGTGCTTTCAACACTGACTTTAAACTAGTTCTGTAGCATGCTCTTTGAGCCTTTTTTCATAAAAAGGTCTGATGATATATTTAGTTCTACATAAGAGGTCTAATCACTGTGCAAAAGAGAAGTGTATGAAAGCTTTAGCGCACGTTCTGCCAGGAAGACTCTAATGCTACTCGTTCCTTATTTTGACCAATCACAGTGTGCCACCTGGCTGTAAAGGTGTTCAACTTATGTTCCTGTTATGCTCTTTTCAGGTGCCAATGTTTTAACATTCTCCACCTTCCTCCCACCCATCCATATCCAGCAGGATCAATGAGGGTCTGAATGCTTCAAGACTTGGGCCCAGGACATGGCCCACACCAAAAACTCTTTATTCCCTAAGAACAGCTTAACTTCAATTGTACACTGTATTGCGCAGTATAATTTCCATCACTTTTGCCTTTTGAGTTTTTCTGGCAAAACTGGGAATTTGTACTGTGCTAATAACGATAGCTGCAGTTCACACAAGTCCTTTGAGCTTAGCATCCCTTTGGATTCAGTGATTTTTGTACAGTTTGAACACTGCTTAAGCCTGAACTTATGATTCAGTGAGCGCTCTATACGACTTAATTTCTAATAATTGTTTGGGTTTTATTTTTTTTCTTATGGATTGAGTTTGTTTTGATCCCAGCATAATGAGAAAACTGTTTTGGCTCAGAGGCTTTTAGCAAATCGTAGTGCATGCTCCTGCTGCTGCTGCTTCAGGTGTTTAAATTCATGGCAATGCTGGTGAAACTTACGGTATCTTAATGAAAGCGTGAAGCCTGTGCTGCAGAACATGCACATGAAAAGATCTGTTTAAAATTCATAGCAACGTCACCAGCTTTAAATTAACTCCCGCAGAGCTTTTTTTGAGATTGTAGCTGAAGTCCAGGGAATGTATTGGAGCCCACCAAACCCAGCAGGCTCAAATGGACGCTGTATCAAAAGGGACACACATGCCTGTGGTTTAATGTAGAACATCTGTAAGCTATATTACTTTTCCTCCCAGTGCAACACAGTCTATCAGAGGAGCATGCTTATGTTTGCTAATGTGCATGTGCCGCTGTGTATTCTGAAACAACATTTAATTGTTTTGGTTCCTGATGGAATACTTTCTCAGAAACTCTGCACAGCTGGAGCATTATTGAAAAATGTAATTCCACTCTGTAATTTAGCAGGTGCTTTTAGATTTTCTATTGGCATAAATATGATACCCACAATAGTCAAGATTAAGTTATCTTGTAATGACAAAACAGAACAGCTCCATATATAAGCTGACAGTTTTATGTTATAATGTATATTTACACTCATCATCAAAAGAATAGTTACACAAACAGTCGTACCAAAATGCAGTCAAGTGACAGAAATGAAACTTGGTGGGTAGGTTTGACATTGTAAGGCACGTAAATTATTTGACCGTGCATGTGACGTGAACAAGGACATGCCTTATCTGTACCTGGCTGACACAACATCCACGACTGCAGATGTTCAGCGAGCAGTGATGCCCTCCATGAGTCATCTTCTTAGCGCCAGTACCAGCTGCACAGTACAGGACTACATGCATGCCGATTTTTACAATGCCCTTAACACCATGTCAGTGTTACCAAAGACTGCCATGGTGTTGTGCCAGACTGTCTGGGGTGACTCAGAATGGCAGCGGCTCATCTTCAGTGATGACTCCTGCTTTTGTCTTGGTGGAGATGACCAATAAATCCACACTATGGTCAACATCAAAATTAATAATTTGTAGTCACGGATCACGTCCTGTAGTGAGAATTTAAGATGCATGGGATACATTATCACAGGACACCATAAGGAACCTCTACAACTCCATGCCGAGACTTCTGTTGGGGTAGCAAACATGGCAGCCTGTCACCATACAGGTGTTCTCTGTAACTCAATAAATATTGCTCGTATCAGTCTAAATTTATCATTATTTATTTTTCCTGGTAACACTATCTTTCTTCCAAATAGCATTGCAATCCAACATCTTCTGGGTGCAGCTAGTCTTTTGATGGTGAGTGCGTATATATAAAACTATAAGACTGCAAGTGTATGTGCTCTTGTTGAATTTTGAATTGTAATAGCATTACTTGTGTTGACTGTTTTCACAATAAATATTTAAATATCACAGCTACGAGGTTCCAGTGTTTTTAATATCAGAATGCAACAAAAACAAAACCAGCTAGCTAGTTATGTCAATCTATATTAAACCATCCACCAGTAAAGGTTTTATTTTTTAACATTTTCTCCATCTCCATCCACAACTTGTTAGTCCATTCGTATATGAAAAGACTTTCTCTATATAAATTACCAGTTAGTTAAAGTTGAACCTTACTCAACAAAAAACTTGTGGAAACTTGCTGCAAGCTGCTTGGATTGTCTGTTTTTCCCGTGGCATTCACACATTTCCTCCGCTCCATTGCTATGGTGATGGTGAAGTTACTGGTAGGCGGCATAGACCTTCAATCAAAGAGTAGGTGCCATCCAACCAGAGTTGTGCCATAGGCTTTCCTACAAGCCCAGGTCTAGCCAAACCTGACCAGCACCCATCACGTTGTTTTCAGCCACATTTGATTTCTGCCAAAGTGAGAATCGAGCCCTTTCAGCCATGTAAGGCCGGATTGAGACTGGGTATCAATGTTCTAGGCTCCTTTAACCTCATTCTCCCACTACAGATAAACCAGGCATTAATGTAAGTGAAGCCACCCTGATCATTTTCTGTCTATCAACCCTTTTCATCAGTGTATTCCGAGCATGTAATCTAACTGATGAATGGAACCTCACAGTTGCTGGAAATCAACTTTCTCTGATCATGCTGTAAACATCATAACAGGTACAGAGGAAAATTTAATAGGCCGGACGATATAAATGAAATAGATGTGGTAGCCAAAAAACAATAGAGACGAGCTTGTTTTACATATTTAAGCATCTTATCATAAACCAGCAGGCAAATCAACCTGAAGAAAGTCGGTTCAGACAAAACAAAACCAAAACTATATACACATTGATGGAAAACATAGTTCTTAGTTTGATTGCCTATCCAAATGTCCCTGATGGTAGTTCTGGCCAACAACAGGTTTGTTTCCTATTGGCCAATGCTGGCAAGCACATCATCATCCCCTGCTTAGAGGTCTGCCTTTTAACGGTTTGCAATAGTTTAGAAATTTCACACTCATTTTGTTCTTACCCTATGTCCTAGTCTATGGTCCTACATTTAGACTAAAATCACTCATGACTGTGTTCTAGTTATGAGATGATGCCCTGGCCCTGCAAAACTGCTTGTGCCTTTGAGAACACACAGAATTACATGTTTGTGTTTGTGCATATTTTTTCTTTGGGAACGTGACTTTGAGTCTGACCCCATCTCCTTTCATACCTTTGTCTTGTCTTTGTCCAGTCATGCAAAAATAATTGACTCCAGTGACCCCTGCTACACTGGGAAATCATGATATTTCCATCATGCTAATAGAGGCCCGGACCTCACACACATGGACAAAGGCCGCTCTTTGTGGACTGTGGCGCATGTGAATAGAAACAAAACAAACATGCTCAATAGCTCTCATATATCACTGATAACTTTCTGAGCATGAGTGGAGTTTTAAAAATCCTGTAAATGGGAATTTATCCATAATATATTACACACTTGGTGAACAACGAAAACTGCTGATGTCTAAATATGCTAAGTCTTTCAGGCTATTCATGAGTGCTAAGACTGAAACTGGCATACAACACTAAATACACTGTTTACACAGCATGAATATGAATATGTGTTTTTCATCCTCATACATATGCATTTGAAGGTAAACCAGCCATAAAATGGGTGAAGATATTGAATATGCTTCTGTTTAGTACACTGACGCTTCACCAGCCAGTTAGCACGAAATGCTCTCTGCTTTTTAAAGGCAGGTATACACTATTGGTAGTGTATCATATTATTGCCATGTGGTTTGGAGACTTTCTTTGATAACAGCAGAAATAAAGTGGCAAAAAGCAGAACATTTTATGGTAAATGGACCCGAAATTGCCTATAATTGCTTTAAAAAGAGTCTGGTTCCACTGACTTACATTAAAATAAAATGGGGCATTCCCCTCTCATGGACAGTTGCTGTGTTGGAGACAGTTGCTGTTTTATTTGGACAATATGTATACATCCCCAGTTAATGTACACTCATTGTCAAAATAATAGCTGCACCCAGAAGGAAGTGCGGGATTGCAATGCTAATCAGAAGGAAGATAAAGGTTACCAGAAACAATAAATAATAATAAATATAGACTGATATGGGCAATATTTATGTAGTAACACATACAGAAGTGGTGTCTCTCAGTATAGCCTTGGGCCTGTCATTCGTTGCAGCATTGGAGTTGTAGAGGTTCCTAATAGGTGTCCTGTGATAATCCATCCCATTAGGCTTGAATATTCTCACACAGTTTCTGAAGATTTTGCTGTAGGGGTGTATTTCTGTAGGGGTGTATTTCTGTAGGGGTGTGTTTCTGTGACAACAAACCTTTCATCTTGGCGCTGGCTATAATGCCTCCACAGGTGCAACCAATAAGACTTGCTTAGGTCACATGCATGGTAGAGGATGAAACTTGAATCATTCACATGTCTCAGCAACTAATCTTTTGATGAATCATGTGTATAACCAAAATCATTTTAATGCAAATCAAGGGATTTTTTTTCCAAGCAGTTTTGGGACATTATCATGAATTTTTCAAACAATGTAAATGGCAGCTGCCGTGTTCAAATTATATATATTGATATTTTATATTGATGATATATATTTTATGACAAATTTTAATCTGTGTTTTCTAGCTTTCTTTTTGCCATTGTCTGAGTTCTGGATAGTAACTGTTTGTCCAGGCTAGAATAAATTATCTTTCTTACTGTCACACCCTGCCATGTCTGTCTGCCTGTCCATGTGCTTTTCTTTCGATCATGTGACCTTTGCTGTCTTGCCCCGTGTGCTTCTGTCTGTTTTGGTCATGTGCCCCTCCTGTCTCCGCCCTCTAGGCCCTGTGTTTGTAGCTCCGCCCCTTCCCAGGTGTCTCTCGTCAGCCCTAGCAGTCTTATACCCGGTGTCTGCCCTTTGTTCTTGTTCGGTGTTTTGTCTCCCTACTAGTCCCTTGCCTTCTTGATTCAGTGAAGTCCTCTGTAAGTTTCTATGTGTCTGTTGTTGTCCAGCCCGGTTCCCTTGTGTAGTCTCCTTGGTTTTTGTTTTATCCTTTATTTCATTAAACTGACTTGCATTTGCATCCGGTCCCCTCGTCCCGCGTAACACTTACAAGTACTGCTAAATGCCATAACTTTTAATGTACATGCGATCTAATAACATAGACTTATGAGCAGTGAACAAAGACAGAAGGTCACAAATTTAACAGGAAATGTAACATTTTGGTACACCAAGGAGAAACGAGAGTAATTTTTGCTAATAATAGAAAAAATCAGCAAATGCATTAAAGTTACAAACTACACTGCTTTCCTGGGATTTTGGGCCTTACTTGTTAAGTCTATTTTTAACCTTACCAAAGTCGTGAGATCAGAAGCTTGTTAATACCCCTTTCTTTTTATTTATACCACTTATCAATAATAAATAGAATATCAAGGCCTCTAACCTTGCTCAAAAGAAAGCATTCATAAAACCAACTTAAAGCCCACAAGACTTTTTTTTCCTTCACATTTCAGAACTCTCAGTAAATGTTAACACATTGCTAAATGGTAATTTAGCATTAGCAAAAATGTAACTAATATCCACTTATATAATCTTACAAATCAACAAACAAAATAAAAATGTTCCAGATAAGGCTGCTGCTGTAGAACCTGATATAAAACAAGGGTAATTGATTCAAATATCTTTGAGAAATTGTCACAGAGCTTAGTTATTAGAGCTTAGAGCTTAGCTTTGCTAATAAAAATAAATATAAAAAATGTGAACATATAAAAAAGACAAAGATTAAAAAAAGATCCTAACAACAACTTAGCACCAGGCAAACAGGAACACTGCATTGTTTACCACAGCAAAATGACATGTGATAGGTGACTTAACTGTCTGCACTTTATGTGCATGAATTGTCCTTCCATTCAAGAGTCAGCTATTCAAAACAGTGTAGAGCAGACTGTGTTGTGTCTCAAACTAACTGTCACTGATCTCAATGATTACAAAATGACAAAATCCAGTTGGAGGATGCTCGTTAGCAGTGAAAATGATGACACGTTCATCAACAGTGATTATGAAAAGAGGCCGTTCTAATCACTCTTTCAGACTGTCGTTCGTGTCCTATCTGTTTAAAGTCCTGTACTGGCCCATAAGACTTCATATTTACATTCACTGCTTAGACTTCTGCGATCACATTTGCAATGTCACTTCTGCAGAAGTCAGTATGATGTTTTGATCAGATTTTTTAAGAATGTACCACACTGCTCCTTTGGCCACCTCTTTGGACTGGATATTCAGAATTCCTATTAACAGCTACCAAATGCATCTTCACACACAATCAAACAACACAGTCAGCTCTAGACCTTTTATCTCTTTCAGTTTGTCATGAAACAAGGAGGGAACAGGCCACACCTGGCAAAATTCTACACTTCAGTTACACCTTAATTGCTTCCTCTGTGGTATCTAGAGTGTGTGCACAGAATTAAAAACTGGTGTTACAGTTCAAATACTTATAGGCCTGTAATTACTTATAGAGACTGTAAATGTGTTCCCAAGCCTAAAAAAAAAATCAGAGTATGACTTTAAGAATTGTCACAGTTTTACATTTTGTACAATAAATTAAATATCTTATTTTAATAAATAAATTCTGCCATAATTTACAGCTGTGAGCTGTGTTCGCTACCAAAACATTCTGAAAGTTTTCATGGAGATTAAATGAAATGTTAAAGCAATAAAATAAAATAAAGTAGGCTATCGGGTTAAAGCTTAAGATCTTGTGTTATTTTCTCTTTTATTTAATGTAAATGTTTTGTAATGTAAATAATGGAATTTTTTTTTGCCAACATTCAAGAAGACATTCACAGACACACTCCTACTACACTTTAAAGCACTAAAAAAGAGAAATAAAGAACGAAGTGAAACAGAAAGAAGTCTGGGGAAATGAATGAATAAAAATAATAAATGCATAAATAAATAAATAAATAAATAGCTCTTTATATAGCTTTAAATTTGGTTAAATATACCTTTAACAAAATCAATGGCCTTAGAGCACTGTTCAGTATTGGCTGCCCTTGCAAGATGCAACATAGCAGTGGCCCGCTCCTGCATGAGAAAATAGAGATTTTAACACAAAGGGCTCAACCTGAAATTTTAGGCTAGCTTTTCAGACCGCAGTACCAGCAGACATTATTAATGTCTTCCCCCAAAGATTCATGTTGAGAATAGAAAATATGTTCTTAACTCAGTTAAAAAGGCTAAAATGTGATTTCAGCTGGGGTTCTACTTCGGTATAATGATCCATGTGCAAACATGTACAGGTGCAGTGTTGAAACATGGGTTGTGGGAGGGGGCGAAGCAGAAAAATCCCGAGTTTTCCCGAGATTCCATCACAGCAGACTGCAGTCAAGCTGTGGTCGAAAGTCACCAATGTGTCAATTAACTCTTCGCTCGTGGACTGCAATCAGTCACCGCTGCTGAAGGAACCATCCCTCTCTCTTTATCCTTGCAATCTCCAAGAGAAATGTTGTCAAGAAGACCAGTGTATATATTGGACAAGAGTTCAATTGAGTGTAAATTGCTTTCTCCAGGATCCTGTTTGATATCCCGAGTAAGGAGTGCTGCTCTTACGTGAAGCCTGTGGCTCTCAATGGTAAGCCTTTTGGGAAGCTGGAAAAAAGAAGGGCACAAGTGGGGAAGGGGTGGGGGCTTGGATAATGGGGGGGAAGCCACTCAGCACAGCGTCGTAAGGTCACCTTCATCTACTCACTCGTTAAAGTAGCTCTCCACAAACAGTCGGGAGTGGGGAGCCAAGCACTCCAGTCTCCGGAAAACAACACGCCTTTGATCAGATGGGTAGTTGTTTCTCTCTTGTGTCTGCCTGGGCTCTGGTTCAGCTGAATGGAGGGAGCCTGAAGGAGATGTGGCTGCTGGCCAATTCCCTGAGCTGTGTCATTAGACCTTGCAAAGGTGCATTTGGCTCAGTCTCTACAGCTCCATTTTAGGAGAAAGGGAACAGGACCCAAATGAAAAGGTTTCAAACAAGTCTCAGGCAATCAAAGATATTCTTGTGGTTATGAAACCAATTCACATCTACTGTTTCCAGTGCTGGACTGTAACGGAAGCAGCAGTATGTTATGGCTATACTTAAGTAGATATTTGGGATATTCCTTTTTAACTTAGGCATTAATGTTTCTGCCTCACAATTTTACCTCAGCAAAAGAGTACTATGACTGTGATACACCTCCCCAAACCCTTTTCAGCAGGCAGCAGAAAACAAAAGTAGCCCACACAAGTGAGTCAGCTACACAAACCTTTAGACTGTAAATTCCACGGCTGTAATTGCTGCTTGCTGATAAGATGTCCTGTGGATGCTGCTAATGCTATGTAGTTAGCTTCTTAGCTCAGCTGTAATCAGTGTGCTTGAAATGTATTTGTATAAAAATACACCTTTTACCTTTTATCTTTGAAATTTAAACCTTAAAGAAACATAAATACTGTATAGGTTTACAAAACATCATTGCACACAAAACAGGTCTTGGATAGATAGATAGATAGATAGATAGATAGATAGATAGATAGATAGATAGATAGATAGATAGATAGATAGATAGATAGATAGATAGATAGATAGATAGATAGATAGATAGATAGACTGTTATGAAAGTCTAATGGTATGCAATGAAAATAAAGTGACTATGTAATGTATAATGCTTTGAAAGTATCATTACCATGGAGAGTGTATGAACAATAATAAAAGCATAAAGTATAAATATTATGCAGGAGAACAGTGCAGCTGTGTATTTCACATTCACAAGTCATTAGTGCTTGTATGTCTAATACTTAGTAATTCCTTCTGTCAGTTTGCATGGAGGCTTCTTTACTCAAGCAGTATATAAGGTAGACACAATGGTGGTATTATTTAGAAGGTGTTATTAATGTGATTATTAAGTAAGCGTGAAGTATGTATGTTTTTATTGGAACATCAGGAAAAAGAGCATTAAAAATGTATATTTATTTCAAAGTGGTGTCAGAGGTGTTTTTTCGGACCACACACTCTTTTACACATTATGCCATATTCACGGACTGCTTTAACATGCACTTAATAATCCAATGGACTTATGGACTGGTCTTGCACATGATAATTTGATTTCTTAGCTCAGATCTGATTAATTAATCTCATAAAGCGAAATAAATTTTAGCTCAGTAATCAGGTTTTTCAGTGAATGCATTACTCTGATTTCTTTTGAGTACTGGAAATAAGCAAGCGGTGTTTAACACACCAACAAAACACATTTGAAGCCACACTGAAACCAACCACAAGCTGGACAAAATGGCTTTAAATATTCTTATTCATGTTTTTAGGTAAAGTAACTCAACAGCATAATAAAGGCAACAGCATGAGGTTTGATTTTATGTCACATTTAAGCTGCATGTTATTCAGTGAATTTATGGGCTGGTTGTAAAGCAGAAATGCGATTCCCATTGTCATTATTCGATTATGGAAGTGTATGGAAACATGTGGAACAAATTACTGACAAAATCACATCTGCAGTTATCAGATTATCAAATGCATATAACCGCACTCACACATTTAAAGAGTTCAGGTCTCAAAGACACCATCATCAGTATATCATGACAACAGCACATAAAATTCATCTAGACCTTCCGAAGTCCCTCATTTCCCTCACCAACTTTGATCAGAACTACCTTCGACTTTCTATAAACTGGTTCACAACACTCACATTCAAATTCATCCAAGGCTGGTCCTAAGTGCAAACAGCAATACAAAATGTTCTTCTGTACGTGATGTGCAATGTGCGCAATTTTCATTTTTAGAAATACCTGTACATGGGAAATCTAATGGTAGCCAAATAGGAGAAGACTAACTGATGTAATGATAACCTGTTCTGCTTTTAAATGACTACAGTACAGCAATATGAATGGGAACACTTAATTATCTCTCTTTAACATCAACACTTCAACATCATCTAGAAAGACGAGTAAAAAGTTGGCATAGTGAGCACACTGGAGTAAAACTGTACTCAGCCTTTCTTTGTCTGAATTCAGGGAGCTCTGTTTTGGTTTGGCAAAGTAAATGTTGAACTTGCTTTCCGAATGAGCTGTATTTTTGTCTGAACTGCTAAACGGCTAAATTAAACTCATTACTTTTCAGTGTGCGAATGTGCCCAGGCCTACTTGTCCACACAGATATGGATTTATTTTTCCTAATGTACTTTCTTCCTCTGTGTTTTGGCCTCCTGCCTGCACAAAAAACAGTGTTTTAGGTCACTGAACACTGAGCTTCTGGAGAAAGCTCTCCAGGGTGGAGACTGTAAAACCTCTGTTTCTGTGTTTTCATGAGGACGGATGTTTTTGAAAACACTGACACAGTCTGCATGGGTATTGCTGCTTGATGAGTTTTGAACATGCTTTTTTGGCCCAGTTATCTGACCCGGCTGACAATCAGACTGCGTCTGTGTGTTTGGTAACAATTATGTGTGTTTGGTTTGATTATGTGATGGAATTCATCTTTGCTTTGCCAATAATTAAGACACAGTTTGAATAGCAATGCCAAGTTCTTGTAGAATCAAACTATCCTGAAGGATTTGTTGATTGCCTGTTGTTTTAGAGGGCATCTTTGGCCATTGTTGATCTGTTGATAAAGTATCATTGGTGTGGAAACCAGGTGAGATGTGCCCCACCCGGTTATGGAATCAGCTGCAATTGTTCCTCCCAAAAAGTACACAAAAAAATCTGTACATTTTAGATTCCTTTTTCATGGTTTGTTGTGTGTTAGGTGGCGCTAGGCCTTTTTTAGGCTTTGTTAAGGTTTGGGCTAAGGTGCCTCTTTTAAACATTCAGGCTAATATCCTGTTGCGTCAACATACTGGGATGATTTGGGAAGCTAGTGTTTATTTTGACTATGTCACTAAGTCATCATAAAGCACTCTGGAAGAGGCTGGTTATGTTTTCTTGGATCAAATTCAGAATTGCATGACTACAGGGGCCCAGATGGTTGAAGCATATAGTTAGCACTGGAAAAACAGTGTTGTATTCAGGGTTGTATATAAATGCTTTATGTCATAGATTACTGATTACTTGTTAAAACATGTCATTGTAATGTGATCCAAGGGATTCTGTTGTATTTGCAGTACTTGTTTTTTAAAAGGCACATAATTATACAAAGACAAAAGGAAAAACATTTCAAAAAGGCTTTTTAAACAGGAAAAAAACACTATTCACTCACGCTATTTGTACTTCCATTCAAAGACTATTTACAAAGATTCAAACCAGCTCATACTGTGCCTCAGTCTAACAGTCACTGATCTCACATTAAGTGGAATGGCCAAAATGGAACCAATGGAAGTGGAGCAATAAATGGAAATATTTCTAAGATGGAAACTCTTGATCCTCTTTGCAGTTTCAGCACTCCACACAAACAACCTAAAACAACATGATTTCATGTCAATACTGAGGTGGGTCAATTAGTTACAAATAATGATAATTTACCCATAACATTTTACTTGCATTATCCCAAATGCTTATAAAAAAATTAATTGTTTATGTAATAAACAAATATAAATATATAAGACTTGGCTCTCTTTTCATGTTTTAGAACTCAAGTTAATACTATTTCAGTTCCGCATTGAAATTTGGCAGGTTGACATAAAATTTAGACTTCTAGCCAGTCAGCTACAGAATTTTATGGATCAACACGTCCTACGTAATGGAACTCGTGGTTAGATCAGTTTGCTGCTGTAGATTCTGCCAAACTCAGCATAAATGCATGATTCAACTAAAGAAAATGCCAAAGAAACACACAAACTTTTACACAAATTGTCTGTGGCTTTGATGTAATCCTGGCTGCAGTCACCTCTGGTCTACCCTTTTAAAATGTACCAGTAATCTGATTACTGTGTTTGTTACTGTAACTGTAACAGAATGCAGTTAAATCTTTCCACATCCCATTACGTAACACCATCACATGTTTTAGATTACTACCCAAACCCTGTACATTTGATTCATATTAGTGATGCAACATGTCCCTTTACCATATTTTAATTTTGAGGATCTAAAAATAAAACTGCCTGCTGTTTCAAAATATTTCTGCTTCATGTGTATCGGTTTGCCCTGGTCCTTTATACAGCATATTTACTTTTATACTCAATGGGCTTTGTTTTTTATACAACAACCTTCCCTGCTTTTTCAAAGCTACCACATGTGTGGATTTATCTTGTTAATGTTCCTCCAGCTGTGGCCCTTGGGTCTTATTCATGACTGCAGGGCTAGCATGCCAAACCTACTTTTTGGCATATAAAAACAAACCTGGAATCTGCAGGCCAGTGAATGGAGATTTGGTTATGGCTCTAAATCACAGAGCGGGGCTTTATGAACACATGCACGCTCGAAAGTGGATCAGCAGGCCTCCTTGGGCAGCCATTACTCTTGGTAAATGTGGCTGGAGCAGATTAAAGCTTGGCTTCAGGTTGCACCCTACATGCGACTGAAGTCAGCTGTCTCTATACTCGCTTGTGTCTGTAGGCTACACACAACCGTGGGGAATGTTAAAGAGTGAGGCGGATCTGCTGGAGAGCAGGTATTCTTTCATCATCTTCTAGGCTCTATTAGCCTTCAGGATGTAAAGGAACCTCTGAGGGAAGACTCTCAGAGGTTCCACTTTGATCACGGCAGGAAAAGAAAAGAGAGTTTTTCTTTCCAATGGAAAGACGACCCATAAAGTGGTCTATCGTCATTTATTTGATAGTGATGAGAAAGGAGAAGGCAGTCGTAATCTCATGCAGAGGCTATGTTTTTGTGCATGCCATGGTTCATTTTTGGCTACAGTGTACCTCCATGGGCCAAAACATCTGCAACAGCATTGAGGCATATAGATCTGAGCAAAACACAGCCACCAGCCTGTCATGTACATAGCTTCTCCTGAGATGCAGACCCTAGCATTCTAATTCCATCTTAGTCACCCTTGGCCTGCCTGATGTTTGAAAAACATGAGCTATCACATCCCTGCCTCTTCAAGATTCTCCACCACGCAGAATTTTGATCCACATGTTAGAAGCTCACTCCTGTCTCCGAGGAGGATGTTGGTTTGCTCGTACTTTTCCTCAAAGCTGTGACCAGCTCCTCCTAATGAAGAGATGAAAGGGTGGGTATGAAGCCCAGCGGACAAGCCCTGCATGATGACGGTAAGTAAAGAGCTTCCTAAAGTTCATTATGCATTCATCTCATTTGATCTGAGTGGGACTGCTGTCACTCATTAATTACCTATTAAATAGCACGTGGGGTTTGAAAGCAAGCCGGAGGTTACTTATGAGTGAATTATAAGAGGGTGTGATTATATATTCAAGGTATAGAGGCCTGCTTTTGAAACGTGCATAATGTCATCATCTTATAGAAACTAGAGAAGGATCACTAGCTAGCCCTTTGTGGAGGAAAGACGTCCATGAAACAGACCTCCACTATGAATTATTATTCATTTCATGCTGTCAATTTAGTTCATTAAGTTTTGATGGATTATACACAATAGCAACGGAGAGTCCCCTTCTCCGATATAAATTGTGCTTGATTGTAAAGGTGATCTTGAGAACAGGCTCTATGAACAGTGCACAAACAATACCTGCTTGCCGTGTACTTGTTAAAAGTCCCTACATGTTTGCTTGCATTTCATCCATGAAGTCACTTATAACCTTTGTGTCATTTAATTTAGCAAAACCATCATAATTCATAATCTAACTACTTTTAAAATGAGACTCTCTCTGTTCTAAACAGCTGCCCTGTGTTACACCATGAGTCGGGTTGAAACACTCTTTATAATTTTTTTAATTGTAAACATTGTGAATGGGTGGAGCTAAACTGCCACAGACAGGCAGTATATAAAATGTGATGGTTTTTGTGACATCACAAAACCATAAGTTTGAAATAGGCTGTTTATGCAGCTTGGTTTCCAAACATGAACTGTAGGGACACAGTGGTGAGTGGCACGTTTTGAAACCACGTTTTACATATTACATCAACTCTTTCCTTTCACAGAAGTGAAGAAAACTTTGTTGTCCATGATATGAGCCCTTTAAGCTTGGACTTATTACACGCTCAGAGTACTTGTATAGTCTGTTTCATTCAGTTTCACAGATGTCTCATGTGACATCTCCGTCCTTGTACTGACAAGCCTTTTGAACATGGAAACCCGGAAATCTTCCCTGACTGAAGGCCTGAAGTCCTATTACGTGATTACCATCAAAGCTCATCTAGACGCTTCTCAAGGACTTCTTCTTATCATCGTACAGTACACATAGTGCATGGATACAGCAAATATGTACTTTCATCAGAACCATATTCGAGTCGTCTGCCCTTCACTCGAGCATGCCTTTTATCTCAAGAAAATATCATGGCATGCTGCCAGTTATTGAATAAATGTAGATAAATGGCATGCTCTTAACATGCTGTACAGCATTTCATCCAATAAAAGACTGTGAACACTGTTCAATACTGTTGACATTATGCAAATACTGTCATTGGTATTCACAAGTTATGCATGTGGATAGACGTGGATAGGACGAAAATGACATGATGCATTGTAGTTTAGTGAAGTACCAGAGCAGTGATGCACCAAAATGTAAATTCTCAACCAAAACTGAAATGCAGGAAACACTAGGGTTGAAAAATGAAACCATTACACCTAGTTACATATGGAGTGCAGGGTGTGCGAGTGTCTAGAACGTACAAATCAACCTCCTGCTGATCATCTCCTGTTGTATCACTCACTACTGAGTTTCAAATCGGCCTTTGGAAGTAACATCAGCACAAGAACACCACAGCACAGCTTTATCTAATGGGTTTCCATGGCCAAGCAACTATATAAAAGCCTAAGAGTTATGAATCACTTTTCACTTCTCTGGCAGTCTGATATATGAATCCAAGTTACTACCTAACAGAAGGTGTAGTACCAACAGTAAAGTTTGGAGCAGGAGGGACTATAGTCTGGGGCCATTAGTTCCATTAATAGGCTAAACAAAAGACAGGTCCTAGATCATTATATTCTTCCACCTCTGTGGCAGCACTTTGGAAAAAGTCTCATGTGTGCAAAGCAAAGTCCATTTAGACATGATTTGTTTAAGCTTGGTCTGGAGGAACTCCAGTGTGGGCTTAACTGGAACCTGTATTGTAAACCAGGCCTTTGTGTTCAATATCATTGCCTGATCTCATACATGCAATTTTGATTTTGAATGGGCACAAATTCTCCTAGACACACTCCAAAACGAAAAGGCAAGGCTTCCCACAAGAGTGGAGGCTGTTTTAGCAACCAAGAGGGGGCAACTCCATATTAATGCCCATGAGTTTGGAAAGAGATGTCCAACAAGCTCATATACAGTGTGTGCTAGTCAGGTGTCAGCATACCTGTACATTTCACCATGTAGTGTATATTCTCTCCTAACTGTTCAGCCCCGTGCAGCAGTATTTTTAACATATGTCGTCTTTTTATAGGCTTCAGCAGTTACCTGGGTCAAATCCTTGCACCATTGCACTCCGTCCATGCTCCATCTGTCTTCCCTGTGGGTTAGTAATGTAGACTGATGAAATGTTCCCACCGCACAGGAGTGACACATTTGATTTATTTGCATGTCAACAAGGTGAAATACAAACATGACCGTGTTACCATCCCCCATATGGCCTCACAAAGAGAGTGTGTGTGTGCTTCTGTGCACCCGGCTCATTTTGGACTGTCAGCTTCAACTTAAATGGTGTCACACACTGTTATCACCACACCACCTCTTCCCACCTTGCAACCTGCAGATGACAATAACTAATCAACACAGGCTGTAATTTCGCTATGCTCCACATGTAGTGACTGAGGCTAAATTGGCTCCATAACAAAGACCTCCCTTTTCTGTCTTCATTGTAATTCACCGCATGCGCACCCTTTCAATCAGATTGACTTGTACAGCCCTGTTGCAGCCTTGTTCCGATGTTACTCTAGAGCGAAAATGACAGTCACATTAGTGGCAGACGATTTCAGAAAAAGCTGTTGTTTTCAGGTTTTTTTTTCCTGTGCTCCAACAGTTTTGCTGATATCTCAAAATTACAGAAAGGCTTTTGCCATGTTTTTTATATGGACGTTGGTGCTGGAACTGCATCAAGAGATTACCTCAATCTTGCTCTGATTAAGTCGCCGTAACGTTGTTGCACTAATTATGTTTAGACGCAATACAACTCAAGCATGCGCTGCTGGCTGCCCTGCCTAATTTATAAGCTTAACACTAAATGCCCAGACACAGTTCGAAAATATATGATTAAACCTCCTTCAGGTTCTTTGCTGGACCACTGTTGAACACCTTTGCCATAGCCAGCAAACTCATCAACGCTTTGTTCCTTTTCTTTTCCTGCCATCAGTGCTACCCATTGTAAATCCATTGTTTCTGAGCCAATTAGTTGTAAAACAATAATTGTTGTGTCCCTCCACCTTAATGTGGTTTGTGCGTATTGAGTTTTCCAAGGCGGAATTGAAAAGGATCAGCGGGCCCAAAGGGATCTGAATGGCCTGCCATCTGTCTGCAGCCGCTTACTTCATCACTCTTAGTTTTCGGCGCCAGAAAACTCCAGGCAGTGGTTGTGGAAGACTTGGGTGTTAATCCGGCCTCATCCAAAGGACAGCGCATCCCAGGTGCCGGGGACTGCTACTGACAGGCACATCAATCAGGGATTTGGCCGGATTTTTTTTTTTTCCATTTTCTGCCTGTCTTTTAGTTTGTTCTGTATTATGTCTGAATTGTATCCTGACACATCCTGGCTCCATTTGTGTCTCGCATAGTGGTACCAAGTCTTGATGTATCCTTTGTAATTCAATCCAAAGCAACCACATTGATTGTAAAAGGTAAACACTGAAAGTGATTTTCTACTCAGAGTTCAGCCCTGCAGTGCAAGGGTGACTCATGCAGCATTCACAAGCTAGCTCTGGATACAAATCCTGGAGGATGTGTAGCGCAAGAGATTTACAAACCTACTGAACAAAAACTAACCAGAAATGCATTCTGTTTTAATTTTATTCTATTTCATTTCATTTGATCAGACAAACCAAGACTCCATAGTGTAGTTAGCTGTGTCCAGGCTATTTAGACCATGTTCCTTTGGAACCACCTTTTATCATCAAAAGAATAGCTGCACCCAGAAGGATTCAACCAAACAAATGAAACTTGGAGGGTATGTTTGATGTTGTGAGACAAGAAAAATGCAAGTTTTTAAATGATTCAACTTTTACACTGGACTGTGCATGTGGTGTTAGCAAGGGCAGGCCTGACGAGTCCTACTTTTGTCTTGGTGGAGATGACTAACGCATCAGTATGTGGAGGCATTGTGGTAAGCGCCAAGATGAACGGTTTGTTGTCGCATGTCACATGTCCAGAAGGCCTGGCATCAGTCCACCTCCATCACAACCACAAAATTTGCAGGAACTGTGTGAGAATATTTAAGCTGTATGGGATGGATGCAGGACACCATTAGGAACTTTTACAACTCCACATCAAGACATGCATGTTGCGCTACCAAACATGGCGGGTTTCTTCTTCTTTGCAAATGCCACTGCAATCTGCCACTTTCATTTTTTTTTTTGGATGATGATGGTGACTGATTTATTTGACTGATTCATTTTTTCATAAGGAATGTTAGAAGACAACTTTTAGTCAGTTGTTGATAATGAAATGGTAAAATGCAAATAGAAGAGAAAACAATGATTTATACAAATTCTTCAACTTGTAATTGAACAAAAACAGCGAAATGATATTTGGTGTTTTCCTAAATATATGTTTATTCTACACCTGCAACATATTTCAAAACATGTTGGGACAGAAGCAAACAAGTTATGCAATTATGTTTGTATATAAACAGAGCATCCAAGAAAGGCTTAGTCTCTAATGAACATGGACGGGTCAAGACTAGCCATTTTTACCAAAAACGCATCAGCAAAATATCCAACTGTCCAAGAGGTTGATCCCTCAGATGGCACTGCATTTCAAACCAGCATGTTTCCGTGATGGATAACACCACATGGGTACTGGAAAACTTTGAAAAAGCAAATATTGCAAACAATCTTTTGAAGTACCAAGTGTTTTTTTTTTTTTTTGGTGAAGTGTTCAATATCATTTTAAGTTTTAATTACATTAGAAACCAGCTTCTTAAAGTAACGTAAATCCCTGTAATCAGGTACACTGATAACTGAGCTAATTATTAGTAATGTTAGCTTGCTAGCTAAGTTCCAATATTTGCCTTTGTGCAGGGGTCAGTAAATACGCAAAATGTCCAGGTCATGCCTGGGAGTGGGCAGTTAACCAATCCAGTGGGTGCAACATGGGAGCAACATATACATGTAGAAAAATCCTGCAAATTAATTAACAGTCTTTATAAACTTCTAACAACAAAGCAATAGTTTTTATTCATAATTAACAAAAGGAAAAACAAAAAAAATCAACAGGAAAGTAAGCAACTCATAATAAAATCATTCTAAATATTTGCAAAGCAACTAAATGTAAGAACAAGGATTGGATTAATGTGCTGTAGAAATAGTGGAGCCTTCAGATGGTTGCATTCATCTGTGCTCTGAATGAAGTTGAAACATCATGAAACAATAGGAAGGATTTAATATTTGATTGTGACATTCAGCCAATAAGAGGAAACACCTGAACTCAAGTGAATTATGAGAAGTGTTCACATGAACCAAAGTTATTCATTTTAATTTATGGGCATACCCTCTGATCTGCTGTGACTCCATTAATGATTTTAGCATATATATAATTATAATGATATAATTGATATAATGGATGTGTGTATGAGGAGTGTTCCCAGTAGTAGGTAGGTCCCTAAAAGCATTTGTCTTTTGGGTTTTGCAAAAATACAAAAGAATATAAATTTACATGTGAACTAACAGTATGTTGATGGAAACTATGCAGAATGTTAATTTAAAGTTTAGTTCAGTTGTAATATTTAATGTCTGTTTAAAATTCACAGTCTAATTCAGGTTGCCCAATTCAGGTTTGCTAATTCAGGTTGCCCAAACTCAACTGACTCTAAAAACGAGACCTCTCTCTCTAGCTAAAATCATTTCGCTTGGTGAAGTTTGAAACTACACAAATGAGTCTATACATACATGTTTGAGGAATTCTCACAAGGCTTCCAAAACTGCTGGCAAAACACAACAGTTCATTCAGGTATGCCAGGCATTGTTCTGGTTGGTACGCCTGCCAGAACCTTCTCCATCAATCACCCAAATGTAGCTGGTGCATTATCTAATACAAAAGGCATGCTATAGACCTGCTAGAGCTTGTTCCCTGTGGTAAACGCTAGCCAGTGCAGACTGCCAATGTAAGCCTTGTAAGGAAAAAAAGCCGTGTTAATCATGCAACAAGGTCAAGTGACTAATCTATCTGTGACACCAGATGGGAGTCCTTGACGCTATTCCAGTAATCAACACAGAACTCTCAGATCCCATCTTTCTTTAGGACCAGGACAGTAGGTGTAGCCCTGGATTGTCAGACATCTCATTTATTTCAGCTGCTTACATGTCACTCAGGCAGTTTCGGGCTATGCCTTGACAAGGCAAAAGTAGATGACAATGCACTGACTGATAGGAGGAGAACTAATAACGTTAATCACATGCCTGAAAACTCACCCCATATGTACAAGACACAAGTACATAGAGAAACTATAGCAGGCCATAAACAGGACGTGCCTTAGCTCTTTGCAGAATTTTGGTTTCGTTTTCGCCCAATTCTCTTGGCAAACCATCAGCAATTACCCAAGGGCATAAGGTTTACTTTGACTCAACCTTGACATTTCAAAATCCTCCCAACATTTTCAATGTGATTTAAGTCTAATGATTGGCTAGGCTGGGCAAACAACTTTGTCTTTTTTAGAAACCAGCCTTGAAGTACTTTCTGTACAAATGGGGTTCTTGTCTTGTTGAACCCTGCATCTTCTCCCCCTACTTGGTTGATGAGATTAAATTCTCCTTTAACATGTCTTGGTATAACGCTCCATTCATGTTTTATTCAGTGATGTGTAGAGCCCCAGTACCATTTGCAGAGCAGCAGCCCCATATCATGGTGTTGCAATCTCCATCCTTCACTGTGGGTATAGGGTTCTTGGAATTATGTGCACAACCTGTCTTTCTCAAAACATGATGCACTGAATTACTGCCAAAGAGTTTTCATCTGACCAGAGTACTTCTATCCAAAACAAAAATCTGATTTGTCTTGTTTTCACATTCTGGACAGTTTCTTTTAGCAGAGATCTGTAATGTAGGCTGTATTAACAGAGATGCTTGCTTATTGCTCTCTGTGTAACACTGCTGTTTCTTTTGGATGATCCTTTAACACGTTTCACTCTGGTTTCTCTCATTTCTTAGCATTGTTCTGGGTTCTCTTTATTTTTCCCTTTTATTCAGACCATTGTTACTAGTTTTTGTCCCACTTTCCAGGTTACGCACTTTTGTAGATAAATTAATAATTTAACAATTTATTTACATGCTTATTTTCGACTAATAATAGGTGTTCAGTTTTAATGTGTCCTTCAGGTTATTGTATTGTTGGAAGACCCTAGCGTGGCCTAGTTCTAGTCTTCTAAAGATTTCCAGTTAAAATGTTCTGGCACTGAATGGAATTCATTATGCCACTGACCTTAACAAGAGTACCTGGACTGCTGGCAGCAAATCAGCCTTAAAGCATCAAAGAGCCACCATCATAGTGTACTCTGTTTTTTTGTACTCTGTTTTTTCCATTCCCCCTTTTTCACCAAACACGATGAAGGTGTGCATTGCCAAAAAGCTAAATTTTTGTATCTTTTTTTTTTTTGTAAATGTTGCTTGGCAAAGTTCAGGAAGGAAGGGATTTTAACATAGAACTTATCCAGAACCCTCCTGGTCATGGAGATGGTGTCTCACTTTTAAACACCAAGATTAAACTAAACTGAAACTGTGATTTTCTTTTTGCATCTCTTAGCATCCACCTCACTGTGCGTGGGGGCAATACAAGGATATGTCCCCTTCCTGGAAAATTTCCTGGTCAGTGCTTTTGAAACCTTTTTACTGGCTTTGATTTTGCTTACTGGTCATTTCAACCATTGACCTATTTTTATAGCCATTTCCCAATCTCTGCAGCTCATCACCTTTTTTCCTGAGCTGTTGAGTTTTACCCATGCTGAGGGAATACAAGAACCTGTGTGTAGCCTCACATTTATACCCCCCAAAAAAAATAGGAATTTGCCCTAGACAACAATGTAGTTGTTGGACAGTAAAAGAAATGTCAAGAAGCACTTCCCCCAACAATATTCACTCCTTTGGCTTTAGTTATAGTATCCTTCAAGGAAAATTGTCACCATGAATTTTTGCCACATATGTTTCTGACAGAATACTCCAAAGATACAACAACAATTTTCAGTATTTTTAATTTTTTTTTGCTCACTTCCTTAAGGGGTGCTAATATTTCTGCAGCTGACTGTACATTATGAAAATCTGTTTTTACTAATCCCCAGCTAACAGGAAATATGCACTACTCATACAGTTACCCAGATGCAAATCCTACTGGAACTAGACTAAAGCACAATGTCATGAGAATGAATTATGATACAACTCATAGTGTTTGCATTTTACAAGTGTAATACCTTATAAACCCTCATAAACTACATTTATTAGTACCATTAGCCAAGTTATTTATTATCCTATAACATGTGAGCTGCATATCTGAACAAAGGCAAAGTCATTGTGGGTGGTGTAGCACCTTATACAGAGATAAATAGACTGGGCAGTTAAGTCTATAATTTAAGCCATGACTGTTCTGAGGTGTGCTGAGATCTGCTGATTGTGTATCTCTTCACTTTTGCTGCCCTGAATCGCATTCAACTCTTCCAAAGACGCTGGCATCCTCATGCTAGTTATGAACATGATGTGCCCCGACTACTAACTGAAGGCTTCAGGTAATGCATGATAGCAATGGGTGCTAAGTAGTGATTGGAGGACTGAAGAAATAAGGCAGAGTTTGGCAGATTTTGATTTTTATTGGTCATAATACACTGACAGCATTCATGGCAAATCAAACCGTCTTAAAAATATGCCATAATAAATATTTACATAATTTACATAAAACACCTATTTACTTATGGGTCTATAATACCCAGGGCTCTACCCCCGAGTAGCCTACTGCATTATCATGATGGTGCTGTTTCCACACTAAAGCTCACAAATTGAGAAATGTGCAAAACACCTTCTGAAAGTAATGAGGTCTGGACCTCAGTGTCTTAATAGTCAGTTATAGCCATGCATGGCGCACCTGGCCAGGGTCAATTAGTTTCCCCTGTATATTCCCAGTCTCTGTCGTCACTCCTCTCGCAGTCACTACAGAATGTAGTTTCTGTAGATTCAGGACGTATGTGCTAAGGACTTTCTGTGTTGGTGAGTAACCTCAGGTCTCCTGGTGCTGATGTTAGTGGGGCACTAGGCAGACAGGCTAGCTGCAGGCAGGTTCTCAGAGAGAGGGTAAAGCCCATGGAAGGTTTAAGGGGCCAGTAACAACGAAAAAGGAGACTAGCTGACAGACTGACAGTCAAACCTGCTGTGTATATACTGTATATAGTGTAACAAATCCAGGCCTAGAAGACACTTCTTTTTCACTTTTACTTCCATTTTCTTCTCTGTTCACCACATGGATTAGATGTGAAAGGAGTTCCTAGTATGTCAGCAAAACTGCTACCACATGAGCTTTATCTCTAGTTAAAGTCACTACAGGTGGACCATTATTTCCTGATCATATGTCAGGTGGTCAGAAGCATGGGTAAATAAATAACACAGTAGATTTAATGCATCTGTGCATCCTCCCATTAGTCATGATGACAATTGCTTAATTGCTTAATAGCTTAAAGTGATGGCTGATCATGATCATGATTATGACAAGATGTAAACTGAGAAAGATGATGGAGAGTAGAGGTCAGCATGGAGATATAATTAAAGCTCAAACTCGACCTATACCAGCAACTATGAGACCCATCTTGTCCAGGCCAGAACTGATCATATTACTTTTAAAACCTAAACCTGACCTGAACCTGTTAAAGATGGATTATTGCAGACTGGGTTTTACAGTGCTTTGCTTTGTGACTAGGCTTTCTAATACATGTATGCTAATACATACTGTAAATATTGTATATTTTCAAATTATTATTTTATTTACTCTATTTCAGTAGCCTTTATTTTACTCAGTACTTAGTAAATACAACGTTTAAATAGTAGCCTCAGGTGTCCAGGAGGTAGTGCAGAGTAAGCACTTCAATGTTACTGTCTTCTTTCTGTTTAATGCCTATGACCATAGACTCTTTAATCTTAAATCTTTAGAAGATCAAGAACATGCCATGATCAGATAGGCTGAACCTTTACACATCTGTTAAAAATAACAATATTTGGTTACTAGCATAGTTTTGCAGAACTTCCAATTGTTTCCAGTAAAGAACAGCTTCCACCTTTTTCCACCTTGTGCTAAAGGTTGTCTCGCTACTGTTCCCACTTACAGCAATGCTCAACAAACTGTGGATGAGGCAATCTTTCACATTACAAGTTCTACAACATAAAAAGTCTCAGGTACTCAATAGTTTGTATGGCCTCCACATGCTCCTAATGAGACGACGGATAGTGTCCTGGGGGATCTCCTCCAAGATCTGGACCAGGACATCACTGAGCTCCTGGACAGTCTGAAGTGCAACCTGGTGGTGCCGGATGGACCAAAACATAATGTCCCAGAGGTGTTCTATTGGATTCAGGTCAGGCAAGCCGGTGGGCCAGTCAATGGTATTAATTCCTTAATTCTCCAAGAACTGGCTGCATACTCTCGCCACATGAGGCCGGGCATTATTGTGCACCAGGAGGAACCCAGGACCCACTGCACCAGCGTAGGTCTGACAATGGGTCCAAGGATTTCATCCTGATACCTAACAGCAGTCAGGGTGCCGTTCTTTAGCCTGTAGAGGTCTGTGCGTCCTTCCAGGGATATGCCTCTCCAGACCATCACTGTCCCACCACCAAACCGGTCATGCTGAATCATGTTGCAGATGGCATAACATTCTCCATGGCGTCTCCAGAGCCTGTCACGTCTGTCACATGTGCTCAGGTAAAACCTGCTCTCATCTGTGAAAAGCACAAGGCGCCTGTGGCGGATCTGCCAATTCCTTTGTTCTGTGGCAAATGCCAATCGAGCTCTACGGTGGTGGCCAGTGAGCACAGGGCCCACTACAGGACGTTGGGCCCTCAGGCCGCCCTCATTAGGCCGGTTTCTGATTGTTTGGTCTGACACATTCAAAGCTGTAGGGCTCTGGCAGTGCTAATCTTGTTCCTCCTAGCACAAAGGAGCAGATAGCGGTCCTGCTGAGAAGTTAAGGACCTTCTATAGCCTTGTCCAGCTCTCCTAGAGTAACTGCCTGTCTCCTGGAATCTCCACTGTACTCTTAAGACTGTGCTGGGAGACACAGCAAACCTTGTGGCAATGGTACATATTGATGTGCCATCCTTCAGTAGTTGGACTACCTGTGCAACCTCTGTAGGGTACAGCTACCGCACCATGGTATTAGTAGTGACGCTGACCCAAGTCAACTGCAAAACTAGTGAAAGATCAGTGGGAAAAGACGAGGGGGGGACAAAATGTCAATGACCCGGTCCTTTTAAACCATTCCTGTTTTGGGGGGTGTCTCATTGTTGCTCCTCTACTGCACATGTTGTTAATTTCATTAACACCAAAGCAGCTGAAACTGATTACCGGCCCTCCCTACTACTTAACTGACCAGATCAATCTGAGATGATGCTATACTCTGATTAAAAAGTGTTCCCTTTATTTTTTTGACCAGTGTATATATATATATATATACATATATATATATATATATATATATATATATATATATATATATATATATATATATATATATATATATATATATATATATATATATATATATATATATATATATATATATATATACTGTACAACCCTGTATTTGTATAATGACAATAAAGTTAAACTGAATTGAATTAAATTAACTAAGGATTTGAAATAACATTTCAAAGTAAAATACCTTTGTTTTTACCTCCACTACATTATGCAAACTCTGTCTTTCCTTTTGGCTTATGTGTGCATAAAAACAAAACATTTCCAAACACACTTTGTTTTGAGCTAGTTTTGAGCTGTTGGACAGAGTTTGGTTCTACTTGGAAACTGGACATAATGGAAACTGTTCTTCTTCAGTGTTTTGTGCTTTGATCATTTGAATAGACACATTCGAGTAATCTTAAACCACAGCTGAAACTAATAATTACAATTAACTCTAGGTTCAGCAAGAAAGCCTAGTAACTGACAGAGTCTAAATCAAAGTAACTTAAAACTCAAAGCCCACCTTACTAACAGAAAAATAAATCCTAGTCAGAACCCACCAGCACACGTAATTTATGACTTTCTATTAAAAGACTGGTGAACACAAAGTCTTCACACAAAATTAATTGATTAAACAAAACTTTTGTAGGACATTAGAGTCATAAAAATCATGCTACTGTTACTTTCCATACTTACGTACATTTAAAGGTAAATACATTTGTATTTAAGTGGAGGTCTAACGGGAGGAGCTTCTACTTTTGTACTTTGTACACCACACTTGTTTCATCACTTCCTGTTAGTAAGAAACGTTGTAGCATGTTAATATTTTGAATACTCGCATGTCAAACTTAAAATGTTATTAAGATAACTTTAAAGCATATACTTTGTAGTATTAGTGTGTAGTGCATAATTGAGACGCAGTCCCAATATTTTGTCCTTTGGCTCAGGTTGGGTAGCAGACCTCTAGCGGAGGAGGAGTGGAGGCACTGCCCAGTGTTGCTCCTACTGTTTTCGAGCTTGAGATGTTTCCTAAATAAGGAATGCCTGGGGCATTGTATAGACAGGTGCAGTATCTGCACACATGACCCTTCTGACTGTAATGCCAGCATATTGGGGTTGCATAAAAAAGTGTCATATTGTTTACATTTACACTGTTTACTTTTTTTTCTGGAATCAGTTTTTATTATGAAGATACAAGCCAAGGTTCAGTAGGTTCAAACTTTGTGGACTTCAACAATATGAATCTCTGTGTGGGAATACAAAAGTGCTATTGTTGGTTGTGGAGTTGCAAATGATATAGCTTCCCCCAGGCAGCTGAATGACCGTACTGAATACATCATCCACAGCTAAAACTCATCCCAGGGTCATTCCTTGTTCTATGAACTGGCTGTCGGTTTACAATACTGCTACAATGTATGTCAATGCAAAAGCTTTCCCAGTGATCCATCATGTTGTTACAGCAAGGTCTAGGATCAGGCCATAAAAGCATGGTGGGGTGCAAAATGTATGCTTTGTGAAGGTGTGTACAGTTTAACAATAAGACAAAAAAAAAAATCTATAGCAGAGACACCAGTTACAAAAAGCTTGTATACCTCCCAAAACACAGACACACAAACTTTAAATCGACAATGAATGCAGTATGCAGATGTGGCAAGGTCTGCAAAAACCTGACAGGTCTGAAGATACACTAGACCAAGATGGGCTGCATGAGGAAGCTAGTGGCGTCTGCACGGTGCCAGTACCAGATACAGCACCTGGTAAGACGGAGGGGGAGCCGGGCCCAGACAGACCCCACAGTGACCAGAACATTCAAGCACCACTAGCTAGACCCCAAAGCAGACCATCAGAACACCGTCTGATTTTGTGGCCCACTGCCAACAAAGAGTCAGAGTGGCACCAGTTCCATGTAGATGTTTATACAGCCCTTGAAGTAACAGACAAGGGAGATGTGAACTAGAACTAGTGTGGTGCAGGAAAGACTAAGCACTCTTCAGTGTGCTGAGTGGCACAGGAGGAGGGGCCAGGAGAGGGCACGCAAGCGCAGTGCCTTAATTGCGGGTGGGTTCACTAAGAAGTTGCTGGGAGAGAAACTCGTATGTCCCGAGGAGCAAATTAACCGCTACCTCAGTTATACCTACAGCGACGGCACGAGAGAACAAGACCTTGGCCGCTGTGCTGCTCTCATATGTCCACCTGAACCCAGCACCTTGTTTAAGATCAGCGAACCCACCATCAAAGACGTCAGCGAGGTCATTAAATCTGCCAGAGCAGCATCAGCACCAGGCCCCGGTGGAGTACCATAAAAGGGCTTCAAGAACTGCTCCATGCTCTTGGAATGCCTTTGGAGTCTTCTGGAGGAAGGGGGAGGTACCTCAGCAGTGGAGATACGCAGAGGGCGTGTGGATTCCCAAGGAAGCAAATGCTAGTAACATCGAGCAGTTCACGGTAATCTCTCCCCTTAGTGTTGAGTGCAAGACCTTCTTTAAGATTGTCGCCAATTGCCTTATGAGATTTCCCCTGAAGAACACCTATATTGACATTTCGGTGCAGAAGGGAGGAGTTCCAGGTGTCTCAGGGTGTATTGAGCACACAGGTGTGGTGACTCAATTGATCCGAGAGGCATGGGAGAACAGGGGGAACCTGGCTGTGCTGTGGCTCAATCTTGCCAGTGCATGTGGTTCGATACCACACAAGCTAGTGGAGGTGCCCTGAGCAGATACCATGTCCCAGAGAAGATAAAAAATCTCATCCTTGACTATTATAACAATTTTAGTCTTAGGGTGTCCTTCGGGACCTCAGCATCGGAGTGGCATCGTCTACAGAAGGGCATTATGACTGGCTGCACAATCTCTGTGTCCCTGTTTGCATTGCCATGAACATGCTCGTAAAGTCTGCGGAAGTTGAGTGCAGAGGTCCAACCCCCGATTAGAGCATTTATGGACGATTATACAGTAAATACAATATCAGTGCCCGGAAGCAAGTGGCTTCTCCAAGGTCTCGAACGACTCATTGCATGGGCAAGAATGAGCTTCAAGCCTGCAAAGTCTAGGTCCTTAGTCATGAGAAAAGGAAAAGTGACTGACCAGTTCCACTTCACCCTGGGAGATTCCATCAGTGTCAGAAAAGCCAGTGAAGAGCCTGGGCAAGCTAGATAGACACCACTGCAAGCCAAGGTACCAACGTCCATGACCTTGACACGTGGCTCTCGGCTGTGGGCAAGTCTGAGCCTCCTGGAAAGTTTAAGGCCTAGCTCTCCCATCATGGCATCCTGCCTCATCTCCTCTGCCTGCTGCTAGTCTATGGAGTCCTGATCACCATTGATGAGGGCTTTGAGAGGAAGATTAACCAAGCTGCAGCTTGGTTCCAAGTGTGCCATCGCCTTCGTTTGAGCAGGCGAGAAGCCCCAGCGCCCAAGGAAGACCCAGGGGGGTCTACTTGCAACAGTAAGGGGATTGGCAACTACTGGTTGACCTTGGGAGACAGTTGAGATACCCAGACATCATTGTTGCAACACTCCAGCCAGACATGGTCTTGATGTCTGGGGCAACCAAGCAGGTAGTGCTACTTTAGCTAATTGTCCCCTGGGAAGATCAGATGGAGGAAGCTAAAGAGCGGAAGAAGGGCAAGTACAGACCTGGTGTCGGAGGAGTGGGTGGAAGGCCCGCTGCAAGTCAACTGAAATTGGCTGCAGGGGCTTTGCAGGCCAGCCTCTACATCGGGTCCTGGGACTCCTAAGGATCTGCGGACTGCACAGGTGAAGAGGCATGAAAGAAGCTCCTGAAGAGGCTTACACCTGGTAAAGCTACATACAAAAAACATTAAAAAAAAAAGGCTGCATAAACCACAATAGAGCTAAACATGTACATTTTATTTTGCTCATTTCAATCAAATGATTGCCGTTTGCAAAAAGTGTATATTTATGAAATGGGGGTATTTAATAAGATTTGGCATGTAAATGAAGCCAAGTGAGTGTTTTCTTATGGTTATATGTAATAGAATCAGTAGAATGTGGAACGTAGTCTTAGATGTCCCTTGGGACAATTATACTTCACTGTTTGAACGTTTTAGCTAGTGAGCCATTTCTGTTTCTATTTTTAGGATAGTAGTGGGAGAAACAAGCCTGCAACCAGAAGGTCACAGGTTCAAATCCCAAGACTGACTAGGCATACGTTGTTGTTTCTTTGGTTAGGGTACATGCATGATATATGTACGATACATATATACAGTGTGGAAAATAAGTATTTGAACACCCTGCGACTTTGCAAGTTCTCCCACTTAGAAATCATAGAGGGGTCTGAAATTTTCATCTTAGGTGCATGTCCACCGTGAAAGACATAATCTAAAAAAAAAAAAACCTGGAAATCACTATGTATGATGTTTTAATAATTTATTTGTGCGTTAGTATTTGAAAACATTCTGGCCCTCAAAGACCTGTTAGTCCACCTCTAAAGACTCCACCTCCACTCCACTTATTATTCTAAATTAGAAACACCTGTTTGAGGTCATTAGCTGCATAAAGACACCTGTCCACCCCACACAATCACTAAGACTCCAACGACTAACATGGCTAAGACCAAAGAGCTGTCCAAAGACATCAGAGACAAAATTGTTGACCTCCACAAGGCTGGAACAGACTACAGAGTAACTGCCAAGCAGCTTGGTGAAAAAAGATCAACTGTTGGAGCAATTATTAGAAAATGGAAGAAGCTAAACATGGCTGTCAATCTCCCTCGGACTGGGGCTCCACGCAAGATCTCACCTCGTGGCGTATCAATGATCCTAAGAAAGGAATCAGCCCAGAACTACACGGGAGGAGCTGGTCAATGACCTGAAGAGAGCTGGCACCACTGTTTCCAAGGTTACTGTGGGTAATACACTAAGACGTCATAGTTTAAAGTCATGCATGTGCCATGCATGACTTTAAACTATGACGTCTTAGTGTATTACCCACAGTAACCTTGGAAACAGTGGTGCCAGCTCTCTTAAGGTGGTTCATGTTCAAAATATCTAAGGAAGGTTCCCCTGCTTAAATCAGCACACGTCCAGGCCCGTCTTAAGTTTGCCCATGACCATTTGGATGATCCAGAGGAGTCATGGGGAGAAAGTTCTGTGGTCAGATGGTCTTAATTCCACTCGCCGTGTTTGGAGGATGAAGAATGATGAGTACCATCCCAAAAACACCATCCCTACTGTGAAGCATGGGGGTGGAAGCATCATGCTTTGGGGGTGTTTTTCTGCACATGGTACAGGACGACTACACTGTATTAAGGATAGGATGACTGGGGCCGTGTATTGCGAGATTTTGGGGAACAACCTCCTTCCCTCAGTTAGAGCATTGAAGATGGGTCGTGGCTGGGTCTTCCAACATGACAATGACCCAAAGCACACAGCCAGGATAACCAAGGAGTGGCTCCATAAAAAGCATATCAAGGTTCTGGAGTGGCCTAGCCAGTCTCCAGACCTAAACCCTATAGAAGATCTTTGGATGGAGCTCAAACTCTGTTTCTTAGCGACACCCCAGAAACCTGGCTGATCTGGAGGAGATCTGTGTGGAGGAATGGGCCAAAATCCCTGCTGCAGTGTGTGCACACCTGGTGAAAAACTACAGGACCTCTGTAATTGCAAATAAAGCCTACTGTACCAAATTGACACATAGATTTTCACAGGTGCTCAAATACTTATTTGCAGCAGTAACACAGAAATAAATTATTAAAAAATCATACATAGTGATTTCCGGATTATTTTTTTTAGATTATGTCTCTCACAGTGGACATGCACCTAAGATGAAAATTTCAGAACCCCTCATGATTTCCAAGTGGGAGAACTTGCAAAGTCGCAGGGTGTTCAAATACTTTTTTCCTCACTGCAGGTAGATATTGTGCTGTTTGATATATACAGTTTATGTTTTTCTCAGTTATTTTGGAGTAATGATGTATTGATTGGAATTTAGATATTTTGAACATGAACCACCTTAAGCGTGTTAAAATCATCTTCTTCAACTTTTCTATCGCCTCTCTCTTCCCTTTTAGTTTCCCTGTTTCTTCTACATCTCTCTCTGGCTTTTCTCAAAATGTCTCATGTTGTATCATGCTGTTTCCCTCACCTCACCTTCCCTCTCTGTCTCTGTGCCAAATACTCCAAACTTCAAGTAGGAGGCGACAAAATAAGGGGTGGGGGGGATTGGGTTGATGCTGAGGGGGTTTGTCTCTGTTCATCTTTTCACATGTCGGTGGTATTTTCACTTGCCCGAAATTACTCCCCCACACTGACACTCCACAGCTCCATTACTCCCCCACCCCTCAGTCTCCCAAAGCCGCTCGCATTAGCTGACCTTTCCGGCTTCTTCGACTCCGACAATGGACCTGTCTTGTCTGGCAGGACGCTGAAATCGGAGGAAAAGACTGACTGGTGACACCTCCTATTCAGAGCATCGCTTCCTGAGCCCATCACGGGATTCTTGCTTTGTGACACATTATTAACATCAGGAGGCAGTGATGGATTCGCTGTCTAGCGAGGGTCAGCTGCTTCTCTTTCATGGCCAAATCTCATGCATCAATCAGGAAACTTGCTGGAAGAAACACCTTCTGTGTTTTTTGTGCATTCTTAGACACAACAGCAACCTGGTAACACAAAAGGCATGATATAGGCCTGGCTATGCGGGACTGGAATTAGCCCCACAGAGCTAATTTCCTCACTGTAATGGAAGCCTCAGATTTCATTTAACAGCGTGAGATCTCTTCCTCTGACAGGCGCGCTGGATTTTATATAAGCCTGATGTGGGAGGCTCATCCTCGCTCAACCCCGAGGCCTGCAGGCAGCCATTTCTGAGACCTCTCCAGTGGCTGTTATCATGGTGGGGGGGCCGGGGGGTGTGGAAGGGATGGAATTGCTTTCACCCGTGATCACCTAGTTCATATTCCATTTCACTCGCATGAAATTGTTTCCTGTTTCTTTTCAGGTTCAACTGACCTCCTTATCGCCGCTTTGGGTTGCCTCGTCAAGAGGCTTTCCCATGTATGTGAGGACCTGCTTCAGAAAACTGCTTCATCTTGGTTCTCCAGGTATTCGTTAAGGCCCAGCTTATAAATACTGATCTCCAGCCTAGTTTTTGCAACTTTGCGAATTGATTAGAAGGTCCAAGCATTAGAACCTGTAAGGCATATAGTATTAGTACTTACCAATATCATTAATGACAAGACTATGTCATCTTCATCAGCAAATGATGTGTACATTAATATTACTGATAGTACGAGACATCCCTTGCTGACTCACCAACTGCAGCACATAAAAAATCTTTTTCTGAAATAAATACAACACTGTGATGCAGTGTTTAGAGCATATTTACCACCACATCTCACCAGTCCAGATCACTGAGTCAACAAGATTGCTATAAGGGGAATTTTTTTTTCCCGTTCTTTCAGCGAGTGCACTGTAATTAAAGACTATTAAGCAATGAGGCAATCTGGATTGCAATGCAAATTAACAGCCTAGTTTTAAAGCCTATTTCCATGTGCACACAAGCTGTTCTTTGAGCTCAGAACACCCGCTGTGAAAAAATATGGAATGTGTGTGCGGAATTTTCCCTATCCAACCCCCAGCCTCTTTTTCTCTTTTACATAGGAGGAAGCTTTCTAAAGCTACAGATATGACTGTTACTTGAAGATTGCTATTTTTGATTTTTATTTTCCAGACGTCACATGGTGGTAGTGTTAGTCAAGGATGGCGCACAAAAGCATGAAAACAGGGCTTAATTTGTGCTGGAACAAGCTGGATCCGGATCTGGCACCTCCCAGATTGGGTCCAGCATTACTTGTAATAATCCATTACACTGTTCACATGTTACAGTCATGCAACAACCTTCACACATATATCATACCAGTTTCTTCAAACAGCTCAATATATATAACAGTACGCGGAAACACTAAAACAAGCATACACCAAATACAATAAAGAATGCAGATTGTTTTTCACCACTCCATCTCTTCATCCTCCATCACTAACCTCCATCAGATCTACTTCCTTCTCTCTTTCTTCTCCATCACAAACCTCCATCAGATCTACTCCCTCAGCTTTCTTCTCTTTCTTTTTTATTCTCCATCACTAACCTCTATCAGATCTGCTCCCTCAGCTTCCTTCTCTCTTTCTTCTCCATCACTAACCTTTATCAGATCTACTCCCTCAGCTTCCTTCTCTTTCTTTTTTATTCTCCATCACTAACCTCCATCAGATCTACTCCCTCAGCTTCCTTCTCTTTCTTTTTTATTCTCCATCACTAACCTCCATCAGATCTACTTCCTTCTCTCTTTCTTCTCCATCACAAACCTCCATCAGATCTACTCCCTCAGCTTCCTTCTCTTTCTTTTTTATTCTCCATCACTAACCTTCATCAGATCTACTTCCTTCTCTCTTTCTTCTCCATCACTAACCTTTATCAGATCTACTCCCTCAGATTCCTTCTCTTTCTTTTTTATTCTCCATCACTAACCTCCATCAGATCTACTTCCTTCTCTCTTTCTTCTCCATCACTAACCTCCATCAGATCTACTCCCTCAGCTTCCTTCTCTTTCTTTTTTTATTCTCCATCACTAACCTCTATCAGATCTACTTCCTTCTCTCTTTCTTCTCCATCACTAACCTTCATCAGATCTACTCCCTCAGCTTCCTTCTCTTTCTTTTTTATTCTCCATCACTAACCTCCATCAGATCTACTTCCTTCTCTCTTTCTTCTCCATCACTAACCTTTATCAGATCTACTCCCTCAGCTTCCTTCTCTTTATTTTTTTTATTCTCCATCACAAACCTCCATCAGATCTACTCCCTCAGCTTTCTTCTCTTTCTTTTTTATTCTCCATCACTAACCTCCATCAGATCTACTTCCTTCTCTCTTTCTTCTCCATCACTAACCTCCATCAGATCTACTCCCTCAGCTTCCTTCTCTTTCTTTTTTATTCTCCATCACTAACCTCTATCAGATCTGCTCCCTCAGCTTCCTTCTCTCTTTCTTCTCCATCACTAACCTTCATCAGATCTACTCCCTCAGCTTCCTTCTCTCTTTCTGCTCCATCACTAACCTTCATCAGATCTACTCCCTCAGCTTCCTTCTCTTTCTTTTTTATTCTCCATCATTAACCTCCATCAGATCTACTTCCTTCTCTCTTTCTTCTCCATCACTAACCTTTATCAGATCTACTCCCTCAGCTTCCTTCTCTTTATTTTTATTTCTCCATCACTAACCTCCATCAGATCTACTTCCTTCTCTCTTTCTTCTCCATCACAAACCTCCATCAGATCTACTCCCTCAGCTTCCTTCTCTTTCTTTTTTATTCTCCATCACTAACCTCCATCAGATCTACTTCCTTCTCTCTTTCTTCTCCATCACTAACCTCCATCAGATCTACTCCCTCAGCTTCCTTCTCTTTCTTTTTCTTCGCCATCACTAACCTCCATTAGATCTACTCCCTCAGCTTGCTTCTCTCTTTTTCTTCTCCAACACTAACCTTCATCAGATCTACTCCCTCAGCTTCCTTCTCTCTCTTTCTTCTCCAACACTTACCTGCATCAGGTGTGCTTCGTCAGCGTTTTTTTTGTTTGTTTGTACTTACTTCATCACTAACCTCAATCAAATCTTCACTATTCCATCCTGTCGGTCTTCCTCAGCTTGTTTTTCTTTCTGTCTTTCTTCTCCACCTTTAACCTCCATCACATCTGCTCCTTCAGCCATTTCAGTCTCCTATAACTTCTTTCTCTTTCTCTTTTCGCGTGTATAGTAATAAACTATATTACTAAACTGAGATTTGAGACATAAAGGAACTAATGAGATATCCTACTAACTATATTGTTCTAACAGTCATCTAACTGGTCTTCGGCTGAGCCAGCAGCTCTTCATTTCCATCGAATCATGAAAGAATTGAAGGATATAAAACACCATATGACCTTTTTGCTGACATTAACTTGCTGTAAACAGAAATATATGACAAGTGCTGGTCTCACTGTTTTCAAATACTGAAGAGAAATATAAAAACAGTGAATATAAAGAGCTGTTCATAATGTTATTCTCTCTGCCCCTTGTTCACAGTCTCTCACTCCCACTATGAAGTAAAACTAGTTTTTTTCAGGCAGCTAGCTAATGTTGGCATTGGTCTATCCACTTTTCTTTATCTCAGTAAATCAAACATCCAAGCTAACAAACCACCCAGTTAAAGCCCAACCTCCAGCTATACTGACCATAATTTACCACAAATCCATACTGTAGGTGGATGAACTGACTCTGTGACTACTCACTATTTCCTTATATGTCAAAGATTTAAATACTGTTTAAATGATTTCATCAAAATCCTGTCTTCCGTTTCAGCACCTGTCGACCAAGGAGAGTGAGTAAAACCAGAGACCCTCCCCTAGGTCTGGTATGAATGCCTTACAACTTAGAAGCTCTGATATGGCTAGCTTATAATTTAGGAGGTGTAATATGACTGGACGGGCCAGGGTTTCTACAACACATTGCGTCAGAGGCAGTGCTGGGTTAGAGCAGCAGCAGCGCCTCGCCTCGCACACAGTGTGTTGTGTATGAGAATAAACTACAAATGATTTAAGGGGAGCAACATACATTTAGGGAGGGGTAGCGGCACCCATGTCTGCAATCATACAATCACTGTCCATTTTATCAGCTCCTCTTATCATATAGGTGCACTTTGTAGCTCTGCAGATACAGACTACAGTCGATCTGTTTCTCGGAGTGTTTTGTCCCGTGAGGTTTCTGACCGCTGATAAATGGTGAGAAGAAGGCCTAACAAAGTATGCATAGAAACAGACGGACTACTGTCTGTAATTATATAGCTAAATTGGAGCTGATGAAATTGACAATGAGCACAGTTAAAATGTTGGTGTGCATGAAAAAGTGTTCAGTGAGGGTATGTTGAAGCCATCCTGTTACAATGCAGGGTGCCATGTATCACAGGTTATGGGGATCCCCAGAACTGCTCCAGCTGCAGACTTTCAAAATTCAAACTCTGCCTGTTAACTGCCAATTGTATAGTTACGTCACTCTATGAAACTACATTAATTTTAAATGACCCCAGAAGGTGCTACATGCTACATCTGGCCTGTTGTATCCCACAGTGTATGTCCATTCCCTTTGTACTTTTCACTGCTACTTGACATCAGCTGAAGTGAACATTACAGCGTGTTCCAAACTCAAACTGCATTCAAATGGCAGCGAAAAGCACACTCAAGGGTGTTCCCATTAGGCAGGCATCATTCAAAAACCATTTGAACTTTAAGCAGGGATTTTTAAGGCGTTCTAAAACTGTAGATGCAAATGTTAGATACTGCAATGTATTATGTGTCATGGCAGTCATGCTGTGACTGTGAAACTAGGCCCACTATCCTGGACCCAAGCCACGTGAACTAGTTGTGAAACTTCTCTTTCGCTACAGCTCCCTCTGTCTGCAAAGACGTAAGAGTTAATGTTCTGGAACAGAGTTACAATTTGTATGCATTCAGCTGTAGTATTAAAACAACCTCTCAGCCTCCACCTTGTGGTTGGGAGTGTGTGTGAGCTGTGTTCTTTCTTTTGTTCTCCTAGATAAGATTCTCCTTCATTTTAACCTCCATTTGGCGTTACTGACATAAAGCTTGTTATCAAAGCTGTTTGGACCAGCCCAGACATGGCACAAAAGGCTTGTCTACTGAGCCACTTCCAACTTCTCGATGTTTTTCTTTGCTCTTATTAGCACCGAGAGCTCTTGGTGCATAGCTTAATTACAAAATGAGATTTTGTGATCTCATTTTTTGAGCAACATGATCCACACATGATCAGATTAAAGCAGTGCCCTACTTGGAACCTACTAAATGAATAAAAGCTTAACAGTGAGACAGCTAGCAAATGAGATCATGCTAACCTCATCCTCTTGGCTTTCGCTCATTGTTAGCTGTGTTAGCATTTTGCTGTGAAGTGTTTCTTCAACAATGAGAGGTGGTGTTGGAGGGCTTGTATGCTCTCACATGTTTTTGTTGCGCAATCAGACGCTTTTGGAGCAGTAGGAGGCTGGGCCAGGCATGTATGTAGGGGATGATTGAGATGACGACTGCTCTGTTCGCTAAAAAGACTGCTGAGAGATGGGTGCTCAGCATGCATGACACATCCCGGGCGTGAGTGGGTGTTCAGCCCACGTGGACCTGCGAGTGGAGAGCCTCTGCAACAGGCTTTTGTTCCTCTTAGTGCCGGGATCTTTGATAACAACAGCACTCACCCATTGTTTCCTAAGGCTGAATTGTCCCCACACTAATGCTACAGTAAAGGCAGTTCCTTAAAAACACAGACAAGGTGTGGGATTGCGTATTCAGGGGAGGCAGGCGCTGAAAAATAGCGGGAATTTGCCCGCCTGCAAAATAATCCATCCATTGGCTCATAATGCTTTATTGATTTCACTGCGGTTGTTCGTCACGATGCATGATGGGAAGTTCATTTTGTTGCTGTTGCTTTTTGATGAGGCTGAAAAATAGAGTGAGTTTGATTACCAGCTTTGACATCTAGTTGTAGCTGACATCTAGCTGCAGCCTCAGAGCTTTTCAACTGCAGACGGTGTTGAAATTCAAATCACAAACCTCCAAATTGAAGGCCTACAGGAGAATCCAGCGGAAATTACAAATGGGACTTTGTGATTAGAGTAACATTGGATGTGCAAGGCTTTCTTTTCAGCCGACTAATTCTTTTCCATCACTGTTTGGAACATTCAGATCGCCGGGGCAGAGGGAGGGGTTGTCATGGTGACGTCTGACAACTAGTCCGGATGACCATGGATGAGAAGGAACGTTCATTGTGAAAAGCATTTCATGACCTCCATTCAGCCGTCCACACCCGATATGAGAGCCATATACCGAACAATAGATCTGTAGAAAACCAAATTAGTCATATTAGGCGGAAGCACTGATAGATTTATCTCAAGTGCTCATTGCAGATGTTCACATTTCTGTATGGCTTCATTGGATTCTGATTTGATGTTAAATGCAGTGGCAAACAGCGACTACTGGACCTAGGCCGTCAGTTTGTGACATGATTGTCTAAAAACACCTCCACAATGATGATGTTTTCTGTTATAGCCACTACATAATTCTAGCATGATTGCAGTATGCTAGTGCTAAGCTATCATTCCAAGGTAAATATGGTTATTTGAAGCTTTTAAAAGACATTATATGTTGTCCTTCATGCATGTAGCAGAAAAGCTTTCCTTTTTTGACATATATCTGAAAAGCATTGGTCAGTCTACCACTTGTATTTACTGGCAGCCTTGATTTTCAAAACATCATTAGTTGATTCCATGACCAATTAGTGGTTATGGTGGTAATTTAGGCCTTTAGTTCAGCTCCTGAAGTCCTAACCAGTGTGAGAGCCTGCTTGACTATTTCTGCCTGGAAACTAAGGGGGAAAATTAGACTTCATTTTCATAGAATTTTAGAATTTTGTTTTCAGCCAAAGATAACTACAGCAATTTCCATATATTTACACCACAGGATTGTTGACTACTTTTAATAAAATGTAATAATAACGTTTTTTTTTTTTTATTATTTTACCTAAGTTTTCAGGGCCTCTCTGAATGCTGAGAAGGCTCTGAAGGATTTCCCGTTGGTCACATGTCAGTCCAAAGAAAAATATTCTTTAGAGCAATGCCACAAAAAAAGGACGACTTATGATTCTTTAAAGAACCATTCCTGAAAATGAAATTAATATGTGTAAGTATTTATACCATGTAAAGCAGATCTGTATTTGTAGAGCCATATTTCTTCCTTTCACTCTGAGGGAGTTTTCCCTGCCACTGTCGCCTCTAGCTTGCTCACAGGGGCTTGGACCTGGGTTCCCTTCCTTAAGTCTATACATGGACTCCTTGGTTTTCCTTTTCCTTTCATAAACTGTTTTTGCGTAAAGCTGCTTTGAAACAACATTAGTTCTAAAAGGTGCTGTACAAATAAATGTCGATTAATTGATTAATATGCTTCAGCCAGATTCATTTAGGCATGTAGTTCCATGTCCTCATGTTACTGCTGTAAGCCATTGTGTCGTATTTCCCTAAACATTGCACTATACTCTTATTTTGCTCAGGATTCCTTTAAGGGCACATTCCAAAAACTACAGCAGGAGCATGTGATCGTCTCAAAGCCAGTCTGTTAGACTGACCTAAATTTCCTTAGCAACTGCCTGTTTCCCAGCATCCAGCAGAAAGTACTCATACTCCCCCCTCCCTTACTTCTACACAGAGAGACCATTAGGAGAGTAAACAAGGTATTGTCTCGTACTGTTCCAAAAGCCAGCCAAAAAGAGGTTTTGATGGCAGATCTCAGAGGAGTTGGTCTTACAGAATGCTGATTTCAGGCACTCACTGATGCTCTATGGACGGAGTGATTCATCCTCTCCCATTACAACCGAGATGGGAGCCATCATGCTGCTTTATCCCACCCCAAACATCAGAGTAGCCTCTCAGCACCCAGAGAGAGGACTGGATTTGGACCCGATTCCCAGTCAGGAAGGGAATTTGGAGCTGGGAGCCCTGTTTGGGTTGTAGTTTTAGCTATTGTTTGAGAAGAAATGCCTTCTGAATGCTTCCAAAACTGACTCAAAAATAGAACACTGCTTTGAATCAAGAGAGTTTGATGATTTGCCATTGCCTCGAATGAGGCCTGTATGAGGTTCAGTCGTCATGTGATAAGACCCTTTTTTGTCATTGTATGACATTCACAATGAAGCAAACAAATGTAACCCCTTGATGCAACAAGATAATGATATTTTTGCCTTTTTATGTGCTATGCTTATTAGATACAGTGATCTCTATTTTAAAATGAAAATAATTTATTTTCTATTCAAAAGTCTAAAACGTGTTGATTTTTTTATGCTCTACTATTCTAAATAAGTATCTGCTGTTAAGGACTTGAGCTCCAGTCTAAATGTATGCACACAAGTGTTCAGAAACTGCCACACTGCATCGGTCAACAACAGCAGCAGAGGCTGAGGCAGCATTGTAGATTCTGCAACTCTGCCATTATTATCACTGCTGCCTTTTGACAACTTTGATGGGTTACTTTAACCAGTGTAAGGTCTTTTGTGTCACAGCTCCTAGAGCTCATGGCTTCATTTGTTGATTTTTGTCCTGAAAGTTCAGACGCTGAAGTCTACATCAAAAAGGAATGAGGGCAGTCAGTTAAATGGTGACTCCACACCTCCAAAAGATATTGGCTCGTGCAGTTTAGGTAGAGTGGAGATTTTTTAGTGCTCGATAGACTGTGTTTTAATAACTCCCTACTTAGTTCACACAGAGCTAAAATTGAATTTTTAGCCTGCCATCTTTACTGACAAGGCTCTTGATTGGTTCTCTGCGGTCTGGAACTCGCGTATCTCACACATGAAGAATTTTATCTGTAAGTTTAAGGCAGTATTTGACCACCCACTTCAGGGCAGAGCTAAAGGAGACCTGTTAGTACTCTGTACTCTGGAAGCAGATGGTGGATAGAATGAGCCTGCTTTGATTGTAGCTTTTTATAATGGGCCTACATTTCTAGTTAACCTGTAAGGATAAAGGCTATCCTTAGACAACTTAAGTTTACTCATTCGTCTTAACCAACTTCTCTGCAACTCTCGGCAATCTAAGAGTTCCTACTCCATGCCCATGAATTGCCAGCCCATCCAGTGGATCTAAGACTTTACCTGACACCAGAGAAGAGCCTTCACAGGTTGAATGGACCCCAATGAACCCCAATGCTTGCATTGTGGTGCTGGTCATAGTTCTATGTGACTGTCGGGTCCACCCACATAGACCTCAGGGCATGCTATAATGTGATGGGTATTCCTGCATTAGGGTTGGTTTCTTTTCTTTTTAGGGGTTGGTAGGTCTTTTCTGTTGTCTGTCCAGCCATCCTGCCAAGATTCTTCTTCTTCTTCTGTCATTTCAGCTTGAAGGAGCTTAAAGAAACTTCATCCAGAAACTCAACAGTACTGTTAAGCCTATAAAGAAGCCCTTTTGTGTTACTGCCCTGGATGGAGAGCTAGTCAGAACTAGTCTCATCAGTCACATGACACAGCTTGTTAAGTTTGTTACCATTGACCAACATGCTGAGGTGATAACATTTTTCGTACTTTTTTTTTGATCGTTTTTATTGATCTTAGGGTTGGGTTGATAAAGAAACCTAAACACCTCATCTCTTGGACAGACCAAGTGTTGTCTTGGTGGGTCTTTTGTCACAAAGATGATTCACAATATTCCTCCATATCCCTGCTTCCAACATCTGTTCAAAGTCCTGTCTCTGATATCCCAGTTCACAATCTTCCTGAATACCTTGATCTCTTGATCTCAGGAAAGCATTTAACCCCCAAAATACCCTCAAACTTTCCACACATTGCTTGTACGACTGAACCATTGACCTCTTTGAGGGTGCCACACTCGCTAAATCCCATGTTTATCCTCCCAGCCAAGAGGAAGAGAAAGCAATGGAAGAATATATCAAAGAGGCCCTTGACCAAGGTTTTATTCACATTCTACATTGCCTGCAGCATCAGGTTTCTTCTTTGTTGAGGATTAAGAACGATGTGGGCTTCTGCCCCTGTATAGATTAGAGAGGTTTGAATGATATTCTATGCTTTTAATGAAATACCCATTACCTCTTATTCCAGCAGTGTCAGATCAACTGAGAGGTGCTATGTTTTTCACAAAATATGATCTGAAAATTGCCTATAAAATGTGAGGATTAGAGAAGGAAGGTGGTGCATGGTGAACTGCTTTTATCAGCACCAGGGCACACTACCAGTATTCAGTTATGCTGTTTGGACTCAGGCTTTCATTATTGACATTCTGAGATATTTCACTGGTCAGTTTGTTGTTGCCTACATTGATGATATTTTGGTATATTCCACTGATTTTAAAACCCATGTCACTCAAGTGTGCTTCGTGTTGCAACACTTACTTGAGAACCAGTTTTATGTCAAAGATGAAAACTGCACATTTCAATCTCAGTCAGTCACATTTCTAGGATTTGTAATCAGTGAAAATAGCATCTTAATGGATGGTAAGAAAATTGAGCAAGTGGTAGTTGACTTGTTCCCTCTAACATTAAAGAACTGCAGACATTGCTGGCTGTATCAATGTTTTATTAGGCATTTCAGTAGTATCACAGCTCCTTTCACTGCTCTCCTTAAGGGAGCTCCCAGAAAGTTAGTTTGATCCTTTCAAGCTGATTGTGCATTTGAGGCCCTGAAAGAGGTATTTACCTTGCCCCCCTTACTAAAACAGCTTGATGCTTCTTAGCCTTTCATAGTTGAAGTAGACGCCACACAAACTCACCCTAACTGAGTTATGGAATATATGAGCAAGAACTGCCTGCAAATGATGATCTGCCTCCACCTCTGGTGGAGGTTGTGGCCATCCGGTGGAGGGGTTGGCTCCCGCATTGTTGGAGATGTGGAGGAAAGCTCTAGTCTTTGGTTATCCGGAAGGCTTATCGCACAAAAGTACAGAATTGAGTTCCTGCTGAAGATCCTCCGTGCTAGCTCACACTTGGCATCCTGATAATATACCATCAACCAATGACAGACCACCTCTCTGTTCCAGTTCACCTGAATACTGATTTCAGTCACCTGCTGATTCCGCCATATGAGCTGTTTGTTTTCTGACCTGCTATGTGAAGTATTTCCACAGTTCTCTGCAGGGTACAAAGACTTCTCATGTTTGACCTTTGCCTGTTTTTGTGTTTGAGATTTCTTGATTAGCCTTTAGTATTATGTCATAGCATCTCATGTTTCTGACTACTCTTTGTATACATTTTCTGGTTACATTTCAGGGGTTTTGCTGACGCTTTTATCCAGAGCGACTTACAGGGTTAATCATATTATAGATAGGCCAGTGCAGTGTTAGGAGTCTTGCCCAAGCACTCTTATTGGTGTAGCACAGCATTTGCTACCTAGACTGGGATTTGCACCCCGTCTCCCACATGGGGTGGTAGCTCCCTGCTGGGTATAGGTGTTTACCACTGAGCTACACCAACCACTATCACGTGTTGTATTCTGGTTCCAACCCTAGACTGTGCTTTGTTTTTCGAATTCCAGTTTTTGCATTAAAGCTTCTAACCTACACTTTTAAATGGAAGTGCCTGGCCAAGTCTGTTGCATTACAATAACCTTCTGATGGCAATCGAAGAACATATGCAGAACAGCATTATAAGCACCTAAATGCCACTGTGACACCCTGTAATTTCAAGGAAAGATATTTTTGTGGTTCTGGACTGATATATTTATTCATATGATCATGGGGGGGCTGAAGGCAGTGAGCCAAATCAGCTAGGGGAAATGGAGGAGCTGTGCGCGTATCGCATTTTGTGAAGGACACTCTTTGATGCATTCTTCCACTTGTTTCTTTGTACTAGCCTTATCAGTTACACAGAATGCAGCTTCATAGCAGAAAGACCATTAAATGGTGGAGTATGCATCACTATGACCTCTATGCTTTAGAACAGCCATTGCCAGAGTTTTCAGACCAGGAGTTACCACCATGCAGTCATTACCAGTACTAAACCAACAAGCATAGGGTACTGCCACAGCTGAGAGACCTAAATAAAGATGCCATGAAAGTCTACGTTTATAATCCACACACTTGTCACATTTTTTCAACAAAAGTGGAGCTTCTATATCTGATTCTTAGGATTCCCATTTTCATTATATTTATTAATAATTTTTAACCCTTTTAAAGAACTTTTTAAGAATACTTTTGACGACTTTTGACTATATAACCTCATCAGAATTAGATTCTGAACATGAATACTGTATTGACTGGTAATAGAATAAACAGTCTCTGGTCTCTTACTTTTGTACAGTACTGTATTTTGTCCACAAGTCATTTATGATGGCCAAAAACAGATAACGTTTTTTATGTTGCCCTTTAGTATGGACTACATGAAATGATACTAATTTCTCCTTTGCACCCTTTCCCTGCATTCTGGTGGATGCTACACCATGCCTCCTTGCCTTGACCTGACCTAGCTATTATTTAGCTATTACCATTTTTTATTTAGTCCAAGGAGAAGAATGTTCAGTCCTATTTTTGAAGCAAGTCTGGGTCAGAAGGGCCAAGTAAGCCACCTGCCTGAGACAAAGGCACATTTGCTGTTCTCTATGTGAGACTGAGATGTCCTGTTCTGTCTCTGCTCATGTTCGTGCTCATTGTACGAAAACAGAAAGTTGCTTTTATGGCATTGCTTTACTGTAGTCAAACGGCTACAAGACACCTAGACAAGCCATTCATGACAACTGACATACCCATGTAAACATTTCTAAAGCCTTCTTCCAACAGGCATTAGTTGTCAGAAAACTTCCTGGAGTGAAATTGATCAGCTTTATTGACAACTGATGTTTATTGTACTTAATTAATAAAAATATCATGCAATAAAGGATTTACATAGGTCCCTGTATTGCCCTTCAGTAAAATGTATATCCAGATTGAGTCATAAATGGAAGTAAATGTCCAGACACATCGTCAATTGCACGTATGTTCAGTAATTTTCTGTCATTTTTTGCTAATGCTTGCTATTGGGCATTTTGTGATCAGGCCAGTTAATAAGTGCTAGGTGCAAAGGATAATGTCACGTTGTTGTGTTCCCACAAAATATATATAATTATATAAAAAAAATATATATATAATTTAATACTAGCTCTTCAATAAATTATATTTATACATATATATATATATATATATATATATATATATATATATATATATATATATATAAATATGCGCTGAATGTGTATATGTGCAATATTTACAATAAAAATCAAAAACCAGACATGGAGGGCTATTTGCAGTAAGTACAACTTAACTATGAGCTGTGAAGCCACCCCTACACAAAGTACAGAATAAAACAAACTCCTAGTATTCATAGCATACCAAAATACAGTATATAATATGTTGTGGTATATGGTATATAATGCACTGTACCACAGTGACTCCCAATCCCAAACCTGGTCTTGGAGGAATCCCTGCCCGGCATATTTTAGCATTTGCCCTGCTCCCACCCCTGATCCAACTAATCCACTAATTAACAAGCTCTTCCTGAGATGACGTGGGTGTGTTTTGGCAGGAAAACATAAAATGTGCAGGGCTGGGGGTCTTCCAGGACCAAGGCTGTGAACCACTGCCTACATACCTTGTCAGCAATTATATAACAGTGCTTAATGTGGAAGGTCTTACTTTATTAACAGCTTCTGTTTATTAAAAAAAACACCTATGGGATTTCCACCCTGGGTTCAACACTACAGCTTGAATCCGCACATAGACTTTGACCGGACAAGGTTCATAACAGTCCAGTTTTATTTTGTGACTTGTACTTCCTATACAGTTTGTGATGTGAACATACATGTATTTGTGAGCTCCTCCCCTGATTACACTGATTACTGGGACTGTTCTGGGGTGGAGCCAGGACAAAAACTGGTGCTCTCCAGGCCAGTCAGAGAGGACTTTAAAGGGCCTTGGAGAGGGAATGCTGACTGGAGAGCACTCAGGGGCGAGGGGCAATAGAATAGAAACCTACATTTACATCATCCTACTTGAATAACAAGAGTTATTTATTACTGACAAACCTCAAGCACTGTTGTCTCCATCATAATGATGCCCCTAAAATGTATGTATAAATATTCCAGCCCAGCAGAAAACCTCTATGACAGATCAAAATCAATGGTGGATTATAATTTCAGAAATCTACTTTTCCAGGGTGTGAGTTGGATATCAGCACTTTTCATAACCTTTGCAATCTTTTCTAAGTAGGCATGGTTGATGTTCATCTTCAAACGAGACTAAAATTGGCATCTTATTCTCCAGCTTCTTAGTCAAATGAAACTCTGAACTGTTCCACGTCTTGTTCAGGTGCCAGACTGTAGCTCTGGCAGCATTTAAGGTGAAATGATAAATTTGCTAAATAATCTGGCGGACAGGAAGTCACAGATCCAGGACAACTTTAATTCCAAAATGTTAGTTTGCTCAGAACATTTGTCTCCAGTTTCTCAAACCCTGGACAACATCGAGGCTTGATAGAGCAAAGAAAGAAGAGTTGCAGTTCCCCCTTAATTAGTCTTAATTAGTGTCACAAGCCCAATAGCAACTGTAAGTAGAAGTCATGCTGTGTGATTTCATCCAGTATTTGACCATTAAATATCATCTTAAACTGAAGGGTTTGTAGTCAGGAACAACGTTAAGATACTTTGTGTTAATGTTGGTTCATTTAATTTTCCTGCCTGTGTCTGTTTGGACATGTTGCTTTTCAACCAGCCAATCAGAGCAGAGCTAATCAAAATATTCAGGAGTGCACCCTAAAAGTTAAAACAGCTGGTTTCATTCTAGAGCGTAAGCTAAAGTAGAGTGTAAACAGGCATGTAAAACCCCAACTGAAGTTATGCACTACAAAAAAAATGTCTTAGCGAGTAAAATTCTTCTTCTAGTTGAAATCTTAAAGTTCTCATTTTGTGATTGTTGTAGACTGGTTTTAAGATTGTTCAACTTCTTTTATTTTTGTGATATCAGTAAACCAAAGTTTATTATTATAATGAATGATAATTTCGCTTATTTAAGAAATGTTCTTGAAACTTGCAAATTTTGTGCCAATATAGGGAGAAAAATTATCTTAATAAAATCACTTAAAAGTGAAAAAGTGAATAAAAAATGTAACAGGTTTTTATTAACAGGTTAGCAGTCAGGCTCACAAACAGAATCCAGGCAAACATAGCACAAGGACTATGTCAATAATAGTAAATAACAGGCAGAGTCAATAATCAGGAAGAAAGCAAGAGTTAAAAACAAGCAATCAGATCAGCAGACAAAACAAGAGGGAAAACCAGAGAAGGGGAAACCAAAAGTCGAACAGAGTCAAAGCCAGAAGATCAGAACAAGTATCACAGGGATAAAACCCTCGACATGCTACGGGTGTGGCAATACTTCGCAAAGTGTGAGTGTGAAACCCAGGGCATATAAGCAAACAGAGTTAGTGAAAAACGTGTGTACATATGTACTCTGGGGATGAGGAGCGAGAAAACGGAATGTGACTGGGTTGTGATTGGGTTGTGACTAACATGTGACGTCATCAGGTGGTGGATTCTGGGAGTTGGTGTTCAGGGGTTTGGAGGAGAAAAAAAATTTCAGTGCATACCTTTTATGTAGACATCAAAGAAGATAGAAAAGGCTAAAAAAGTTTTTGGTTTTGTTTCTCATGTTTAAATTAGAGCTCTGCTTTGCATTAGCATTTGGCCAGTGTGATTGTGTTCCTTGAGGTTCTCCAGCATGGCTCGGCCCATCTCCAGGCTGACTGTATACCTTAAGAGACAATAGTGAGACGCTATAATATCCTGTCGGCCATCAGCCCATATGTGAGAATAAAGAGGCAGAACGGCCCATATAACATATTCTAACATCTGGTCAAATATATTGCAGCTCTTGGTCTCCATTAAATCATTTAAGGTGTGGCACAACCGGTGGAGGGAAAACCTAAGGAGATGCATAGACACACACACATACAGAATCATCCAGCGCAACTTTACCAGCATCATTTATTTACACATTTGTAATATGAAATTATAGCAAGACTAACTTAAATGTGGTGTAACCAGCCTTTTTTTCTCTGAGGCACTTGTGGGCAAGATGCTGGCATCCTTTTCTCTCACCAGAGAGATTCAGCTTTATAAAAGTCCATGCTCTTCATCTAATTTGGCGCAGGTGTGCATGATTAGAGGAGGAGCACACTTCCTGTCCTTGGGGCCAAGCAGGAGCTCAGACTCTCCACCACTACAAAGGACAGGTAGGCAATAAAGGAAAGAGTAAATGTTGGCTGTGGGCAAGCGATCCTAATCACCACTGCTGGCCATTCAGGCAGGAAAACTGAAGTAGTGATAGAAACAGAAGCAAAACAAGAGTTAGCGTTGGTGCTGCTTTCCACTGCTGGAGGTGCTCTGGGAGAGCACAGGGATGATGTTTGAACTTGCATCATTTCTTTTAGACTGGTATAGAGTGAAGAGAAGGGTGGAGGGCCTGTGCTTTTCTTTTTTAAAACCCATGACAGTATTTCAAAGCCTGCAAGACAATGTCTCCATGCTTTAATATCAGTATACTGAAATTACCAAAAGCTGGCACTCATATCTACATTTGGACTATTTGTAGTTTTCATGGAATTATAGCACTGATGGGTCATTATGATGAAATTATAAAGCAGTCATTTTGGTCTGTTCCTGATAATAAAGTCGAAGGCCACTTTGTCACATCCGTTGCTTGTGTGTCTCCAGCAGAAATGAAATAGGAGCTTTGGCTGGTTCCAGTGTTAATAACGTGCAGCCATTCGGTATAAATCCTCTGTCCTCATCAGAGGAAGTTACTGTAATGAAAGAAATACAGTAATACATTCATCAGTTATCAACTGAGTTGATCAGGCCTGGGGAATTCACCCAACTAAGCCCTTCATTTTCCACTACGGGTTTTGGAACGCTGCGCAGTGGAAAGTGGGGCAGGTCAGTCTTAATGAATATTTAAGTGCACACTCCTCACGTTCACACAGGCTTGTTTTGAGAAGGCAATTTGCTGTAACGACTTCAGCTCAGTCCTCCATCAATAGGCTTTTTTCCTTCCTTTAAAAGAATGGTACCTGCAGGTGCTTCCTCGCTTCTGTCAATCACACCTAAGCTGAGCTTCTCCCTAGCGGCAACACATCTGCTTTGCATTAGGACAGAAGTAGCGGGAGGCAAGGAGAAGCTCCAGGGGCCAAGGGAGAGTTGGGAGACTCATCGGTCGGGCGTACAGGAGTGTGTGTGTGTTAGAGAGTGGTGGACGGAGAGGGCATGGTGCTGACACACAGGACAAGGTGCTGGCACCCATCCCAGACAAATATGACTCACAGGAGCAGCAGAGGCTTCTACAGACGCTCAGTTCAGCCGACCTGAGACTAAAGACAAATGGCATGTTCCACAGTGGAGGCTGGCATTCTAAAAGTGGAACTTCGATTGTTAATAGCTCCAGTGGAATCTTTAGTTATCTCAGGCAATAAGAGACATGTGGTGTTTTATATTTATCTCAGATTTATGCTTCATTTGCAGCTCATTAAAACAACCCAAATGAGGCTCATTTTGAAAGACCAGATTCTAGACTGTCAATCAAGCACATCTGTGTTTGTAAGTGTAGGATGGGATATATTTTATCGTGATTTGCATCTGTTAAAATTGTACTTGGAAGTAATGTTGTTGTGCTGCATACAGTTTAGTTTCACAGATAGAAAAATCTCCTGTGGATTTAAACAACAAACGCAAACACCGTCTGAAGCGTAGCTTTGAACCTGCAGCATATACACTGACTGAGCACCTCCTTGAATTTGCATTCATTGTCCATCAGCTCCTCTTAGCATACAGAGGTACTTTAGTCCATCTTTAGTTCTTAACTTTGTTAGCCTCCCTCCACCCTGTTCATCACAGAGCAGGTAATCTGATCATTCTCAGCCTTCAGTGGTGTGTCAGTGTGTGCTGCCCTAGTACAAGTGGATCAGACACAGCAGTGCTGCTGGAGTGTTTAAACAATCACACTCCACTCTACTAGACACTTTTACCTTGCTGCTCCACCTTGAGGATGTTAAGTCAAAAAATTTAAATTGAATCTGTTGCTGCACAGTTTGTGTTGGTCATCCTCTAGTCCTTCATCAGAACTCACATGACGCTGCCCACAGGCTGCTGTTGGTGGGATAGTTTTGGTTGGTAGACAATTTTCAGTCCAGCAGTGGCACTGAGGTGTTTAAAAACTCAGTTTAAAAAAGTCAGCTCAGTCGTCCTGTTTCAGTGTCCTAAAGTAGATGGAAAAAGGTTAATCTTTTTTATATTCACTGTTTTCAAAAATAGCTTTATTATAGCTGCACATCCTTTCTGACCCATGAAATGGTCTTCTCACAGTGAAAGGATAGACAGAAGTACCAGTGGATTTTCATTTTCTCAGATCTAAACCAAATGACTTGATTTTTGTTAATTAAAATATTGTTTTTCCACATGCAAGTGACTTGTGCATATCTCACTGAGGCAGATGCGCTACACATCTGTATGCGTTGCCAACAATCCGATATGTTAAAGGTGCATATGAAGGAACTACCAATGCGATTTTATATGATTTACCTCCCTGCAGTGTAGTGAATTAATTTGATTCAACGCACTGTGATGCGGCCGATAGACTTGACTAGAATAGGCCACCACTGACAGCAGAGAGGAGGTGAGAAGTGTGCATGTGCATGTATGTGTATATATATATATTTCTGTGTGTGTGTGTGTATGTGTGTGTGTATGTGTGTGTGTGTGTTTGGGTGGTTGATTGTGTGAATGTTACTGTCTCTTTGAAGGGGAACCTAATGTCAGTGACTACTTTAGGAACAGCTTATATTGAGAGGATGCAGCTGTAACTTGTTGGTTTTGGGATTAGAAGGATGGAAGAGATAAAGAGGCAGTGGGTGTACACAAGTAAAGTGTGGACAAATTAAATATTGATAGATAGAGTGGACTTTGCCCAGTAGTGTATGTCATTAATTATAGAAGTACATACCTAGGTTCAAATAGCACTGAGAAAGGACAGCGATAACTCAGTATTTCAATGGGATTAATCATATGCAGACATTCATCAGGCCTTATGTGTTGTTCTGACTATTAAACATTTGTTGAACAAAAAGCCCCCTCTCCACACCCCCAGAATGATGCTGCACTTGCTGACCCTCCACTCATTTGCGCCATAATGCATTGAGTCATCCTGTGTATTGGGTCTATCCAGAATGTTCTGAAACAGTGCATCCGGCATCTGTTTTTTCCCATAACAAAAAAAACACCCCAACATTTATTAGGTAGTACGCCTGTCAGTCGTGCACCTCCAGAGACTGTTCTGCGATATCTGAGCTGAGCCTTTGGCCGCCCTTAGAGGGCATTGCTGGGTAACTCTGGTGTGCTAGAGGACTTGGGTCTCTTTTGCCGTGTAATACGAATCACAGCGAATTCGATCCAGCGGGCTATTTAGGGCTCGCAGACCCAAAGGAGATCCAGCAAAGGTCTGTGTGAGGGTATTCATGTTGGGGAGGCAAGTTTACTAGAAAATCTCCTCCGTAGACAGGTAAGAATGGCCATTTCTTTCAGGAAAGGCACTGTGAGGTGAAGCTAAAAAGTTAACTGTAAAGAACTTTCACCAGCCTGCAATCCAAATCTATCCTGTTATATACGTGCCCTTTTATTATTTTATTCTTTCGGTTGCATTAAATAAGAACTGCCCAACATAAATTATGGGTTTATTGGATCTTCCTGTATCACAATCAATGCAATAAAAGTACACTTACCTTAACCGCTCCTTGGGTATAATTGATCGGCCTAAATTTTAAATTGAATTTGACATAGAAGGTCACCTTTCTTAAGCATTTATAAACACAGCTGGGGTGCAGAATAAATGCTACAGTGGGTGACTTATGATGCAAAAGAATGAAGTGCCATAAAACTGTTAGTTAAACTATGGTAAAGTTTATTACAACAAGGCTTTACCTTGGCCAACTCAATTAAAAGGTAAGAAAAATAATAATTTCATTTTAAATGAAACACAGACATTTCTTTTAAATCTCGTAAATCATGTGAGAGACATTTTATTTAAAGCTTGACAAATTACATATGTATTAAGCTTTTCCTGAAGAATTCAGAGTTACCTGGGACTTCCAGAAGATCTGGAGTGGCATTTTTCTGACAAGATTGGTCCCATCCATTGTGCATGTAAATGTGTTTGACTGATTCGTCTTTCACTTTGTAATCATGTACCTAGTTAATCTTACAAAGAGGTCCTTTGATCTTACAGAGAGGTCCTTTGATCCCATCCCCTGAAGTCCTAACCAATGGGAGAGCTCGTGTATATATATATATATATATATATATATATATATATATATATATATATATATCTATATATATATATATATATATATATATATATATATATATCCCAAAAATGTTTCCATTAAGCATTCCAAAATCTTGACCCTTTAATTTCCAACCAAACCTTAACAACAAAATAACTGTATTATTGTAGAAGTAGAGTTCATATACAACAAGTACGTTGACAACATTAAATCAGTTAAAACTGAAATGCATGTATGTGTTTAACTCCGGAACGTTTTTAGACCTTCTTTAAAGAAGACAACTTTAAGTTACATTGTGTCCTTGTTAACATCAAAAGCAAGTGATAGGTCATATATACTGTATATATAGTATAGGTCATTTTAGGTACTAGCCAGCTACAGGAAACTAGTAGGGTGCATCAAATTATCCGTGACCTCACAAAAAAAGAGGAAAAAAGCCTGTTTCATTCTAGCACCAATGATTGTCTGTGTAGACCTGAAAGAACAATTTATAATAGTGATTAAAGGAATTCTATGGTGAATCTCAGAGCATGCATCTTAGAACAGGAAACTAGCAGGACTGCTAGTGCAATTTCCAGCATTTGTTGACAACTGAGCACAAAGATAGAAAGTGAGGAAGAGATTACTTTAGATCCTTAAAGAGCAAAAGATAGGTTGTACTGTTTGAACATCAGATAGAAAATCATTTCTGAATGAAATAATCTAGCCAATAACAAGGAATGAAAAGACCTCGGCAGAGGAAATTGAAGAAAAACAACCCCAATTTTGTTCTGTGTCCTTGCTATGTCATGTACAGGTACACAACAACAACTTTACTTTCCTGGTAGGCGAGGCATGTTGGGTCATTGACACGGAATTAAAAACGTACATGTGATTCTTAACTCATTTGTGCTACTGAAAGAGAATAGTACTAATTGCTACTCTATCTAATTGCTTGTTTTAGCAGCAAATGACTAAGTATTATGTGTCCAGACTAACTGAGGGAAAGAAAACATGTTTATGATCAATTTTATCTTTGAGCAGACAACTTCTATCATCTAAGATGTTCAAGAACAGAAAAAATTGCAATATGTATGGTTCTTGGCAACATTATCTGGACTTTTGACGATGGGTAGTAAGACAAAGACCCACCTATCAAAAATAAGTACCATGGCGCATGACACATCTACCTAAATATCTCAGCACCTTTTACAAATTCTCTTTTCTGGACCAAGAGCAAGTCTGTGGAACATCACTGTGGGCTTGTGCCATGACATATGTCTTAGGGGTTACCATCTTTTGGATTCCACTTTAACAGCAAACCGCCAGATTCTACCATGCCACTACGCAACCAGAGTTGAAGATCAAGGCCTAGTCTAGCTTTGGTCAGGCATCATCAGTCACAGGTTTGTTTTGACTTTGAAATTCGGATCCTATAAAAAATGTCTGTGTTCGCCTTGTTGGGTGTCTTGGGTTGCTTTAATGAGGTGGCGACACTACCACTACATTTCAAAACAGCACTCCTGTCACCCATTGACAGCATAGTCAACCGTTCCCCCATCTGTCTCAGGACTGGCAGTGCTCCTGATTTATATTTCCAGCGATTTTTTAGCCCTTATTTTGAACACAGCTCCCGTCTGTGCAGTATTTCACCTCGCCGAGGATGTCTATTTGTTTTTCTCCCATTTTCAGCCCCGTGTAAATTTACTTTCCCCAGCCATATATCTCCCGGCCCCTGCCTGCAAACAATATTTCTCAGGTTATATTGCCCTGGTCTGACAAGCTTGTTATACTTGCAGAAACAACAGTCTAGATCATGGTCATAAATTCTCTGTGTCTAAAAGAAATGGTCTTGTTTTGCAGTGTCTATTTAATGTCATGAATAATCTTCTTTTTATTCTAATGACTGCGCTTAGTATGCAGCTGCTAGTTCTGCTTGTTCATGGGCAAATCAGCGAAGCTCTTGAAAAGTGCTTTCAGAATGAGGAATTGCTGTTAAGTTGCATTAATCTTAGAGAGGCAAGCTTACCCAGGATGTGGCTGAAGTTGCTCTGTTGTTGCAACACCTCAAAGGTATGCTTCAGCACTTGCTCCAGCATTCCAAGACAACTTTATGCATACCTGATAAGGAGAGCCCACAGTGACCAAGTACAATTCCTAAGTTTCATCCACAGGAGCAAACATTACAGTCTGGGTCTACAGAGTGCTTTTGAATATGTCTCATGTCATGCGCATAAAGCATCCACATTCCTGCCTGAAACTAGCATTTAAAATGCTATTGGTGATGTTATTCAGTATTCGGTGCGGCGTATATACCTCAGACACACTCATTCCAAGGAATTCACAGTTTTATATTTTGTTTGTTTGCATCCATCGGTGTTCTCTTAAAACTATTCATAGAGTTATGCAAATGAAAAAAAATGTTTAAGTTACAACCAGTGCTAACAGGTGTATAAAAGCAACCTCTGCAACCTACACTGCAAAAATATCTTTAAACAACCTTAAATTTAGTTCTATATATTTAATATATATATTTTGTAATTCTCAGTTTGAGGTTGTTGTACGCTTGTTAGATTGTTTGACATCTTACTATCTTAACTACGTTATTTCCTGTTTGGCTTACTAAAATCACTCTTCGCTCCTTGCTCACCCATCAGAGAAACCCTGCCCCATGTCCACTCCACATGATCCATTCTTATTATATTTATATTTATATTTATATTTATATTTATATTTATATTTATATTTATATTTATATTTATATTTATATTTATATTCATGTCTTAAATGTATGGACAAGACACCACACACTATATTTGTGGATTTTTATACTTTACATCCATTATTAACCAAAATGAAGCTAGAACATTCTGTGCTACACAGGATTTTGGTAGGCTTTGATCCCAGTAATATACTAGAAATCTGCAGAGGGCAAAAAATGAACATGCTTTTCACACCATGGTCTGTTTCATTCGGACAGCCAAAAGGAAATCACAAGGCTAACTGACTCTGTAGAACTTTTTTGCACCAGAATGTAGTTCTGCTGAACATTTCTTTAATGCATAACTCAGGCCACACAATGTGGAACAACAGAGACTGTCTGGCCCATGGGCTGGAGAAATAACTGGGATGACTTTGGAGCAAGACTGTCTGATTTCCTGAAAAGTAGCTCCAGGCTTTAAGCAAAATCGCATGGCTCTGCTTGAACTATACATCGCTCACATACTCTGATTGGAAACATGTTATGTGGAATGGTAAATCACACTTCACACTTTAGCAGGCTGATGGACGAGTCTGTCCGGAATATCGGAAGGCATAGTTTGGTGAAGGAGGGATAATTGTCTGTGTTGGTTTTTAGGACTGGCTTCCTTGGTTCCAGTCAAAGGTAATGTTAATGCAATGGCATAAAGACATTTGACAAGGTTATGCTTTCGGCTTTATAGCAACAGTTTGGGGAAGACCCTTTTTTGGTCCAAGATTAAGGTTTATAAGGACATGGCCTGATGAATGGTTGGTGTGGTGCAACAGAAAGCAATCCTACCTGCCAGAGAACTACCACCCAGGTGGGAGACTGAGGTTCAATTCCTGGTCTTTGTGACAATGTCATGCAACCTGACCACACAAATACTCTTTTAATTAAACGGATACATGATCCCACACTCACACTCTAAGTCTTGAGGAAAGTCTTCCCAGAAGAGTGAAGGCTGTTATTGCCAACTCCATATTAATGCCTACTAATGGTTTTTGTAATGGGGTGTCCAACAAACTGTAGGTGTGACCGTCAGGTGTCGACACACTTTTAGCCATTTAGTCTACATACAAAACCCACAGAGAATGCTCAGAAGCTCCAACTGGTTTAATAATCCAATAATTCAAAGACTCCACAAAGTATTCTGGAAGAATATCCAACATTTGAACTTTGACAGAGATGCTTGACCTGTATGGAATGCACTACTTGTGCTGTTTTTAGGGCAGTGTGCATGCTATGGTGTTTCTGTTGAAGTCTTTGTTCCCACTGGGAGGCCATTTATGGTAATCATTTCAGCAGGGACTAAACTCTCCTTCTGCCTTGTTCTCTGGATGTGCATAATTACTGCTTATAGCCATGACTTTATAGCATTACTCACCATCACAAAAGGCTTTGCAAACATTCTTAAAAATAAAGATGCCAAACAGGATTCTTTGGGGTAATGCCATAGAAGAAAATTTAAACTCTAAAGAACATTCACATACATCCACCAGCCACTTTGTTAGGAACACCTTGTTGTAGCTACACTCACTGTACATTTTATCAGCTCCACTTACCATATAACCGCACATCTGATTCGCTGATTAGCTCCTTTGACCCTTCAATAGTCTTGATCCCCACAGGACCACCACAGAGCAGGTGTTATTTGGGTGTTGGATAAATCTGAGCACCGCAGTAACACTGATGTGGTGGTGTGTGTTGTGCTGTTTGTGAGTGAATCAGAGACAGCTGCGCTGCTGGAGCGTTTAAACAACTTAATGTTACTGAGTGTAGTCCTGAGAGTAGTCCACCAACCAAAACCATCCAGCTAACAGCATCCTGTGGGCAGCGTTCTGTAGGCAGCGTTCTGTAGGCAGCGTCCTGTGGGCAGCTTCTGTGACCACTGATGAAGTACTAGAGGATGACCACCACAAACTGTGCCACAACATCATCTTTAGTTTTACAACTACAAGGTGGAGCAGCATAGTAGGAGTGTCTAACAGAGTGGACAGTGAGTGGAAACCCTCCAGCAGCACTGCTGTGTCTGATCCACACATGCCAGTACAACACACACTAACACACCACCACCACCTCAGTGTCACTGTAGTGCTGAGAATGACCCACCACCCACATAATACCTGCTCTGCCGTGGTCTTGTGGGGGTCCTGACCTTTTGAAAAACAGAGTGTAAGGGAATAAATCAATGTATGCAGTCCATCAGCCAATCAATCTGTAATTGTGAAACTACAAAGTGCACCTATATGGTAAATGGAGCTGACAAAATGGGCGATGATTGTAGATACATGTTGGTGTAACTAGTGAAGTGGCTGGTGGGTGAAATGTATTGCTTCTATACTTATATATGTAGAAGTCAATTTTCACGTCCAAGAAAACCTTTACTTTTCAGAGTGGAAGTTTCTGAAGCAAAGTCGGATGCTAAACTAAATTAGAACTGCACATTCTGGATCTGTATTAATTCTGCCATGCTGGTGTGACAGCTGTGTTTTTTTAGGCATGCATCTCTTACCCAAGTGAGTGCTAAGTCACAGGTACTTTTGTGAAATGCACCCTCACCTGCCACAGGATACGAGGCTAATTACTGACAGCAGGAGAGAAGGAAGGAAGGAGGAAATGACAGAACAGTGGAACAGGCAATGCACTGATGTTTTATGATAAAAGATATTTTCCAATGCTCAGATGTGCATCATTTCCACATGAATGTAACATCAACACTTATCATTATCTTGTAATATATTTATTCATGAGGAAATGAATTGAATCAATCAAACTAAGTGTGTTGAAGGGTCGCTACAGGCTGTCTGCAATACTGTTCAAGGGTAAAAAGGCCAACCTGAACATACTGCAGACACTCTTATCATCCAAAGTGATATGATTGCATGAGAAATCCAAACATACAACAAATTGATTTAATGACTAAGGGATATTATTACCTGTGCAGTTAGTTGAAGTTTCAATTTAAGCTTTACAAGCTGTATATAATGTACAATGTATTATAATTTATTTAAATATATATATAATTTATTTAAATATATATATATATATATATATATATATATATATATATATATATATATATATATTCTGTTCCATGTTGAAAGGATTGCCTCATACAATACCTGCAGATTTTTCAGATGCACTTTCATACTGTGATTTTCCCATTCTCCTACATCCCAAAAGGCTCTATTGAATTTAAATCCGTTTTCATATTCGTATTCATGCTGTTGGCACCAAATTCTGAGCCTGCTGTATGTGAGCAGAAGCTGAGACTCATTATACCAGTGTGTATTTTTCGGGCCAAAGTTGTTCAGTTTTGGTGAGCCTGCTCCGGCTGCAGGAACGACTTTCTGTTCTTTGATTCACAGGGGTGGAACACAACACCTGTTGTAGCCCCGCCGACCTCAGGGTTTGATGTGTTTGTATTCTGAAATGCATTTCTGCTCATCACAATCGTTTATGGGGGGTAATGTGTTTCTGTTTGCTGTACTGCTGCTCACTGGATGTAATTTTCTTAATGGCACCATTGTGGGTAAACTCTAGAGACAGTAACAGTAACAGTCCAGGATTTTGAAAACGACTTGACTAAAGAAGGAGACCGTGCTTGAGGCTCATGTATTGTCAGTTCTGTGTACAAAACTCTCCTTATTGAACTAAACGATGTCAATTCTATGGACACTGTAATTATTATGTAATGTGAGTTTGCATTGCAATGAGTCAAGGATTTATGAGCCTAAAATTGAATTAGCTACATAGCTGTTCACAGTACCAAAGTTTACATTGGCAACCTTTACCCAAGGTTAGTTTACTGCGTGTTGCTTCTGGTCCGCTAGACCAGCACATCACACTAATTAGATTCAACAGTTACAGGAGTTTTTTATTAATAATACGTCCATTTTTACCTGAAATCATACTGGCATTTTTGTAGCATGCAGGTGACTCATGTGGTGGAATCCCATGATGGTATCTGTAGAAACAGACATAAATGAACCAGTCAAAATCTGTATGCTGCATGTATGTGCATATATGCACACCACTGCTTAGGAGAAAGTTCCATGTTTTGACATTCATGATGAAGCTAAGCCTATTCTTGTTCACTTGGCTAAACTGTACTCTGCGTTGATCCAGCAGAGCTATCCACTGAAATGGCTTCAGGGCACTGTTGACATATGACTTTCACTGTGCATGGCACACTCTTAATTTTCATTAACCTCAGACTGTGTTGAGCCTGTTGATAACAGGTTCTCAAAGTATTCTCAAGCCTATGTGGTGAAATCCACCACTGAAACATGCCAGTTTTAATGCAGTGCCATCAGAAGATCTAAGGGCATTCAGTTGTGGTTTTCGGCCTTGCCCTTTACACACTGTAGAGTGTAAAATACCTGAAATCCTTGCAGTCACTCACTGAAGAGATTTATTCTTAAGATTTTGGAGTCTCCTTATTTATCTTTGATGTTCATTTTGCTCAAAAGCAGAAGGAGCACACATTTCTTGCTCCTGGTCCAACTTTTTAGAAGGCATTGTGGCCCCCAATTCCAGTGTCTGCTTACGAAATACACTAAAGTTGATAAGGTAACACAGTATACGTCTTTTCCTTAGGTCCCTCAGGGTCTATGGGTGTATGTACCTGTGAAACTGTGATGTCATGCACACAGGGTTCAAGAATGGCAGGCCTGGCACACACGCACACATTGACTTCTCTCTGGTATCAGTGAAATATTTCACGTTGCTGTGAAATGTCATGGCAGGGCCTCTTACATGTTGTGAATATGTGAAGTGGATTTAGCAGGATTGGAACCCTCACTCCCCGTCTACCCGCACCAGAACGGGTGGCAGGATTAGTTCAGCTATAAACAGCTACACACTACCGTCATCATAGGAGGAGCAATAAATTAGATGCAGATGTTCGGCATCCATCTATTGAAAAGGGGTTCATTATGCTAGAAATAAAGCTTTTTTTTTCTCCCAATACCACCCACCCCCCATGCTTGCCCGTCCTAATGTATGTTGTCAGGCAGCAGCTGCTTCTTCAGTCCGCAAAGCCTCTCCTAGTAAAGTGTATGTGTGAGCGTGTGTAAGAGAGAGCTCCTGAGTCATATCCATCTGTCATCATTAGGGCCAGAGGTCTCCCGTGCTTCCGTAATTGTCAGGCCACTGTCAAGGAATTTAATACACAGATCATTACATCCAGGGTTACCACGGGTAAACAAATCTATGAACGCACACATCGCGTACCCTGAGCCCCTGTCAGTATGATGAAGTGAGGATATGTTTCAGCAGCATATAGGTATATTGGCCGACAGAGTCTAGTGAGAGTACGCTCCTAAAAATAGAGGTTCTGTGCATGGCATGAATGTACAGTTCTACCGGGACAAAACAAAGTAATGAGCTGATTAGTCAGGTCAGGCGTGCAAGAGTAATGCTGTGTTCACATGTTGGTGGTAGACACCGAAGACAAATGTTGGCGATGGATCTGTGGGGGAAAATTCAGCCACCACCGGCAGCAATATTCCACAGACTGCAGCGGAAAGCTGCACACTTCGTCAAGAGTTCAACTTTCGCAGCAGAGAAATAAACCAGATGCTGATTTTTTGTGGGGGCCACAGATGCTGAACCGATCACTGAATTCTAGACAAACCCAGTATTACACAACAAAAACACAGAAGCATGCGGAGCATTATCCCGCCTTTTCCCACCTTAAATAAACACCTGACAGTATTATAGCTCTCTTCTGATAATCACCCATTTTAGCCAGGAATGCTGTCACCACGCCAGCTTTTGTGTGTATTCATGCCAAACCCGGTTCCAGCTGGGGACGCCTTTTTTAACACAAGGATGTTCAATGGGAGCATAGTGCCCTCTCTGAATTAGACAGGGATTCAGTATATTACTTGGGCAAGCACAACACACTCCACTGCAATAAGAGTCATTGGACAAGATTCCAAATTCTACATTCACTTCACATTCATCTATAACCTCATTATATCATAAGCTGCTCTTGATAAGATTGTCTCAAGGCCGTGAACGGGAAATGATAATGTAGGAACTGTTGTGTACTGACATGTTCAACCCCCCACACAAATGGCATGTCATTAACACATGCCCTACAGGGAACAAACTTAGATATGGCATTTTCTGCATACTTAGGAGCTTAATTTCAGGGTTTTTTAGTGGGAAAATAAAACATGAAATATATACTTATTAATCATCCAAACTGCTTATTCTCCTGGGTGAAACACCATGGTCAAATTGACAGTCCATGACAGGCCAGACAGACAGGCATACACATTCACTCACACACACACATACACTTACACACACACTCACACCTAGAGGGCAATTTAGTATTTCCAACCTACGTGACTGCAGGGCTGTGGGAGGAAACCGGAGCACCTGGTGGAAACCCACACACACGCACACATGGGGAGAACATGCAAACCCCACACAGAAAGGTCCCTGGTCGCCTGGCCCTTTGTGCTGCTACCCACTGTCCAACTGAAATATATTATAACTTTTAATATAATATATAAAATACTATATTTCCCTATATGTTAAATTTAGCATGTATATAGTAATTGTGCATTAAAATGTAAATACAGGGGTTCCTGAGGGATCTGGGAGCCCCTAGTTAACCACTTGGTCCCCCTGAATGTCTCAAAATCAGAATTTTAAAGGTCGGAGGGTCCCTGAAAATAATCTTATTATGATCTTGTGTCATTAGATTACGTCGTTGCTTCCCTCACAATCAGCAAGCCTCTGTTCTTAATGTTCTTAACTAACTAGAGCTGCAGCACTGGTCTGCCCTCAGGGTGGCTCTGTAGCAAACTGCTTCACCCTGTTGGCTCTTTCTAGCATAGCAACTGTAACTATGCCTTTTTATGATATACCGCAACGTTTTTGCAAATTAAAAATTTTTTACAATTTCCCAGAGGATTGGTGGACAGAGGACATTGAAGCTAGCATCTATGGGAGTTGGCAGGCAGCCAACGCTGAAGTAGCCAAGCAAAATAAGACCCCTCAAATATTTCACCCACTGACTTCATATATGCCCAACAGTGCACCTTTGAAGCAGTGCCCTCTATTATAAATAGGATGTGGCCACAAAGGCCAGTTCTGTTTTAGGGTGTTACAGATTTTTTGAGCCTATTAGAGAAAACCGACAATGACCAGGAAAAGGCCGCCTCACACACACACTCACACACACATGCGCACTTCATCTCTCTTTGTGGGGAATCTGACCCAGTTCTTCAGACCTTGACAATGTGTGTGCAGATTCAAAGACTTTTTTTTCTCCCCTTGAAATCATTTTGTTCTGGGTATTTAATGAACCAAATCACAAAAAGTCTAAATTTGTAATTTCCCCCTAAATAAATAAATAAATAAATAAATCTACCACTCCTTAAAGCCAAGCAGCAGAGAAATGCTATACTGCCCCCTGGTGGCATTTTCTGATACAGGGATCCAATTAAAGGCTGGTTTGCCTGCCTTGTCATTAGTCTTTTACACTTCCAGTAAAGGGCTTTTGGAGATGGGTCATCATTTAAAAAAGATGAGCTAATTTAGCTTTTGTTAGATAGTTAAACGTAAGTTTGAATCCTAATAAAGCCACAGATTTACCTAGCTGTTTTGCCACTTTTTGAATGTGTAATGTGTGCATGTGCAAAGAAATATTTTATATATACTTTCAGGTGGCTTACACAGTTGATGTTCTTATTACTGCCAAAACATCTCATCAATATTATTCAAGTAGAAGCTCCATGAAAATGTGGCATATGTATTCATATATAACACCATGCAAGCACTTCCGGGCAAAGGACGCATCTTAATAAGCTACAACAATGAGCACACATCTTCCACAGAGAGAATAAACATAGCACTATTGTCAGAGTAAAGCCTTGTGTCTTTATATTAGTATGTTCAACTGGGGACCAACTTTTATAACAATATGACTGTAGGGTAAAATGGATTGGTATTAATGTTAAATTAAAATACTGTTTTCATTTTATAATGGCATTTGTTTGTCTGTGCATACACACACGTTTAAATGCCAAGTAACAACACCGCACAAACAAACAAACAAACAAACCCCAAAACAGTCACTTCACTCCTCTATCAATCGGTAGGTATTTAGAGAAATGCTCCCACATAACAGTGCTGAGAGGAACTGGTCAAACTCAATATCACAACATGTTCCCAAAGTACTATAGCATTACAGTATCAGATGGACTCCATTAAGTTTGATTCAATCAAATTTGACTAAATCAGATGAAATGAAATCTAACCAATTTAACAGTAATAAGGAGAATGAGCTCATGCTTTCTGAGTGCTGCTACTCTATGCTAAAAGAATGTCTTGCGAAACAAAGCTTGTTTTGATTTGCGTGTTCTGTTTGTTCTGTTTTATTTGTTCTTTCTGTAGACTGAAGCAGTCTGAAACAGCCTGAGGCACCCACTAAAAGACGTACATTGCAATCACTCTGAACATTTGGCATCTTATGTGGGGGGGCCGACACTCACCCACCCCAAGCTTACGTATTTTGGATGCAAGAATAAGCAACAATTCATACTTTAATAATCGCTACATACTTCAAAAACGATAACTAACCTCATATGGAGGAAACGGGACATTTGAATGGCTCCTTGATCGATAGAACAAATGTATAATAAATTAAAAGGAAAGAATAACCAGCATTGCATCTTCATTGTTTAACAGTTTTTCAAAAGACTCTTCCTCTGTTAATATCATGACTGACACAAAGGTAAACAAATATCTATATGGAGTTTTGAGTTGTAGAGTTTGTTAATTTTCTGAGGGACAATACCTAAAATACCCTTTAGTTTAACATATTGGCAAAACCATAAAAATATAAAGTTTGCTATAATGTTCGCACACATTTTAGTTTTGAATTGTTACCATTATGTTGAATTCAGTAAATAAATAAATAAATAAATAAATAAAAGTAATCATGCATTGAAGTTAGAGTGTAATAGTGTTAACAATATATAAACAAATTTTTGATTAGAAAACCAAAAAACATGTATTTTGACCAGGGCAACCCAGCTTTTGCATATGTCTGTGCCTAATCTAAAATGGCATGTATGCTGGCCTAAGAAATTGATTTTCCTGTTGATAGCAAGGTTGAAGAATCTTTTTAAAAGTCAACGCTCTGCTGAATAACACTCTACTGCCATAAACATTTCACAGCAGATGTCATACGCCACCATATGTCTTATGTTAGCTCTATCATTAATTGTCACTGTATCGGTTACTGAATCAGGCGCCTGTCCACAGGGCACTAATGAGAGCTGCGCGAGGTGGGGAGGCAAGCCCCAAACCCTTAATGTTGCCAAGAGAAGGCAGGAGAAAACAATCAGCCAAGATGACGGAAAGACAACAACAGCTGTGAGTGGCATGAGGATGGCACCTGTGCCGTGAGCCCTGCCTCCTGGGCTCCAGCTACTGTCCTGGAGCAAGGTTAATCTATTATGCCCTGGTGCTATTATGCACTGTATGGCAAGGGGAGTGACGTAGAAGCGAGCTCTTCTCTTCGTGGCTCAGGTGTATGTACTGCCTTAATAAGGCAGCTGCTGCTCCTCCTCCTGCTGGTGTTCATATCTCCTGGGCTCTCGTCAGCAGCAAGGTTTAGGTTCTGCCTTCCAGTCGGCATTTGCGGTTCTGAATGGTGCCTGAGGGCCCCAGCGCCTGACACAGTCATAAAGTTTGATGTCATGGCCAAGATATCTACCCCTTTTCATGTGACCTGTGTGTTTTGAGTTTATGGCTGGAACATCCATTGGGAGAATGGAAGCGGTGTTCATTATTGTCAAAGAAAGGGGCAACTTGTTTCTGGGACACCTTGCAGTGTGCGGCTGTCACACAGCACATATTTGAATAAATTCCATGCTGGTTTTTAGTGCACATCTGGCTATATGGTTGACCAGCATCTAAAATACCACATATCACAGCTGTCAAACGAAATGCCAGTTTTGAAAAATATCAAGATACCTGTTGTCCTTTACTTTGTGTGTAAATTTCATGATTAATGGACCAAAAAATGGCCCAGAGTTACTTAATAAAAATGTTTGGTTACACTGACTTGCATTACAAGTAAAGTATACCTTTACATCACCTGTAAAGTTACTGTTTTGGAGACACAAGGTTTTGCTGGCTGGTGTAGCTGGTGACCAGCTATGCAGCTCTATGCTAGTTGTTTTAGCAGGCATCATTTAGCCGACAACAAAATCCATCACACACTCATCAGCATAAAAATAGTTGTACGCAGAAGGAGGTGTCGGATTGCAATGCTATTCGGAAGGAAGCTAAAGGCTACATTCAGAAGCAGTGTCTCTTAGTATGGGGTCAGGCTGCCATGCTTGCAAACACGACATGCAGACTTCTCAACATGGAGTTCTAGTGGTGTCCTGTGATAAGTCATTCTATGCAACTTAAATATTCTCAAATATTCGGCAGATTCCTGCAGATTTCGCTGTAGGGGTGTAGGTGGACAGACATCAGGCCTTCTGGACATAAGACATGTGGGAACAAACTGTTCTTGGCACTGACCACAGTGCCTCCACACATGGATTAGTTGGTCATCCCCACCAAACCAAACTGAGTGGGAACGGACTTATCATGGATCTACTGCCATTCTGAGTCCACTCCATAACAGTCTGGCATGACACCACATCAAAGTTTGGCAACACTGACGTGGTGCAGTCGTTGTACCAGTCTGTGTGCACGTATTCCTGTCATGTCTGCCAATGGTGCTGGCACTAACAGGGTGACTCATGGAGGGCAACACTGCTCGCTGAATGTCCGCAACTGCAACTGTTGTGTCACTCCATGCCTGTTGGACAATCCGTCTGTTCTCCCTCTCTATGGTTTCAACTTCCCCCAACAGCATGTTATGGTAATATCTGCACAATACACTGATAAGAGTGAAACTTGAAGCATGCTTTTGTTTCATGGTGCCAAACTTGCCCACTATGTTTTATTCCTATCTGTTGATTTCTTCTGATGGCAAGCTTTTTTTGATGATGAGTGTATTTCATAAGAGGTATAGCCAAGTACACAAGCATTAAAACCTCTCAGTTTTCTGCTTTATTTAAACAGCTTAGCGCTGTTCTTACTACATTTCTCCTACCACAGCCTCGTTTTTCTGCACAGGAGATTTTAAAAATGGCCACCGTGGGACATAAGCCTATGGGCAAGGTCCCAGCAGAATTTTTAATGATCCCAAAAAGACTGGTCAACATGTACTTACAGAGCAAGAGTCCGAAGATTTAATTCATCAGCGTGAGTAATAATAAGGATCTTCTGGTTTTCCATCACACAGGTTCAGGTTCCTGTTGGCTTATCAATAACAAATATCTGCATGCCAGCTTACAAATGGTATCCCAACCAACACAATTATTTGTATCTTATTTATTTCTGCATTTACGTCATTCTAAAACGTCATAACAAAGCTGGATCTGGTTATACACTTTTATTTATGTATGTGTCTGTTTCTGCTTCTGTGCATAAGTCACTCAAAGCATCGCGGGGTGCTGGAAAAAGGTGGAGGGCAAAAAATAAGCATGTGACAAAAGCTGTCATGACATCAAGCATTACGGTATCTGTCAATAATGATAAAAGACACTGCTATGTTAGTGAACAAAATCTGTCATGCCAACTCATGACATCTGCCATGACATGTTGATGCCAACATTATGTAACAGGTTTCAAGTGCTACCCAAGAACCTTTACATAATGCAAAAAGTTCTGCACTAAAGTTCCTTGAACTGTACATCCAAGAGCCTTTATTTTTAGGACTGTAAGAAAACAGCATGCAACAGGTCTGTGCTCTCTGCAGTGGGTTTTGGGTGAGATAGGGCATTTGTGCTCAGCTTTGCGGGTAGCTGACGGCTCTTCTTTCAGACCCTTAGCTGTCCCTCTCCCACCATCTGCGTGCGAGCGGGAGAGAATGCCGGAAAAGCAAAGCGTGCTGGGATGAGTCAGTTCGCAGCTACTGCTCTCTGAGATAGGACTGGCAACCAGCCTGGAGTCTGCCTCCTCCAATCCACCTCTCCTATGCCGAAATCACACACTGTTCTGAGCTGTGATTAGGCCTCGCACCTCCAACAGCAGAGGAGTGGGGGCTTAGCGGGATATTAGCATCAGGACCCAACTGAGTGGGAATGGCAATGGCACAAGAAACAAAGAGAGAGAGAGAGAAAGAGAGAGAAAAGAACATCTCTTCTAATGACTCACACTCTGTGAGTGCTCTTAAATACAAGCTTTTGTTTGCTCCTCTCGTTCGCCACTTGTTCTGTGGAGGTGTGATGTGTCTACGCTGGCCATTAGCACAGTAGGCTATGTGTAGCAAAGCCACAAGGTTAATTGGTTTTGAGAGTAGTACGCATTATATGATATGTTTTATTGTAAATATCTAAAGGAGGAGGCCAACTGTTTTCTTCTTCTTCTGTTTTTTTTCCAGTTTACAGTAGATGTTTTGTGTGTGTGAGTAAAATGTATGATTCTAATGTAATGGCTTCCAGGGGCTTTGAATAATGGTGCATTTCCTTTAGCTCGGAAGTCGGATGTCGGAGCTGAAAATGATGCCACACCCAAGCTGATCGTGTTCCGATTAAACAAAGATGATGGTAAGCAAAGGATGGTTTGCTTACTAGCCAAGTTAGCTGATAGCCATGTGTCAATATTAGGAATAACAGTTAATAACTACACATTACGTAGTATGTTGCAGATCCAAACACTGTAGCAACATGTTCGTAGAATGAAATGAGTCAGTACTGTGTGTAAGACTTATACACAAATGCACATAAGCGCTAATAACTACAGTAAAACTACAGCTTCTACTACTGTTAATGGATGCTGCAGCCATCTTGGACTTTAAGAACGGGGGTTGGTGAGGCTCTCCCGAGTAGGACATTTGACTTGTAGGGGCATTCCAGCTCAAACTTGCTACTGGGATCTTATCAATTTTGATTTCCCTGTTCAAATGAAACACAATTTACGACTCCTTTAGAAGCTTTTAACTACTGCAGAATGCTACTGCTATAGTTGGGCTTACAGTAACAGTAAATGAATAGGGTGTATCTACCCTTAGAACTGCTTAACCGCTACTATATTTTTTAAAAAGATCTGTCCTTGCCTCAGACATCCACCTTTGTCCAAGCTACAAGAACACAGTTAGCGCAGCCAGAAAACTAACAATAAACCTAACACACAAATAACACATTGTATGTTCGTTTTTTGGTGGACATATTAAAGAGCCCATACCATGGAAGAACGATTTCTATAATTTTAATAACATTAAAGGATTTGATGTATCATATAAACATACTTTCAACCAAGTCCTTTGTCTTTGAATGAGGCAGGGCAGCCAATTGGAAAAGAGATCATTTACATATATGAGTCTTAAATGCACAGTGACAAAAACAGCCTAATTGATTCTGAAAGAGAATGAAGACAGTCATGCACATACCAGTTAGGATTGTTTTTGCTATGCAAAACCACATATAAGAAATTCTATGTATTTTCATCTGTTTAAGGAAACTCTTTAGTATTGAATAAAGCAGACAATGACACCAAACTACAGCATGCAAAATTCACTTGTGGTGAACACAAAAACGCACTAATTAATCTACAGCAGAAAACAGCAAACACATAAGCTTGTTTTAAACTAACGAACAACATTAACAGTTACAACAACAACAAATGTCATTTTTAACAGAGAGGTAGGCACATGACAGCGCATATATAAGTAAACATCTGGGTATAAAAACATAGTATATGGCCCCTTTAAAATACTTGAATTCATTATTCACACAATTAAACCCTGAGGGCATTAATTATCCAGCTAACCTGACATGCTCATATGTGTGTGGTGGTAGGAAATGCAATTTAGTTTAATTCAATGCAATTCTAAGCCCTGCATTAGGTCATTTTTCATCTTTTTAAAAAGTGCACATTGCAAAAACAATACATCAAAAATCTGTTTTAAACACGAAACATTGAGGGGGAAAAAATCTGATTTTTAAGGAGAGCATTGGATTATTCCTTTCAGAGCAGCACAGAAGCCCTCATAACTGGGGTTGCTGTTTTGCCCCTTTGGCCATGGAACATGATAATTATGGTCATTGCTTGCTTCCCCTGCATCACCAAGCCAACATCAGCCATCTTTGCCTTTTGGAGCTAAAGCATTTCTCAGCTACAAGCTGGATTCCTGTAACTAGACACTGAATGTTAGAGGCTACCTCAGGGATGTTATTTCTGCTAGAATGTTGCCTACATTACTGAATCAAGCTGTAACGTTTGAATCAGAAGTTCTGATATATATTGGGCGCGCATTTGAAATTATGTTTTAGAATTTGTTACAAAATCATGTTTGGGTAGTACTACATTACCATGCTATACCAATCAGATTGTATTATGTTCAACAACAAAACTATCCATAACTCTAGGCTAAAATATATAATGGGTGCAATATCGTCCTACGATTACAGTTCAGAACTCATTAAACATTGTGATCCTGGTTGGTTTCCAGACATATTCAGTTACATGTGATCCATTTTGATGGATTTATATCTCCTTGAGTATATTCAAACTATACCCATAAGTACAGAATGTTTTCTTTCTGCTCTTTTTATTGAATAAAGCAGAAAAGGACACTGAATCACAACCAAAAGAGTGGGGAAGGTCACCTCTAGCCATGCAACATTCACTGGTGATGAACACGAAAACCGCACTAATTAAAAATAGCAACCAGAGGGTGGTGGCGCATGACAGTGCAGCTTTGCATGCTATGCCCCTTGAGCTGCTTTTGAATTGCAAATCTTTTTTTACGTACCACAGTATATTTACTTTTAGCTACTTTTTGTAGGTCACTTAGTTACTAATTATGATCCTAGCTTCAATTTCATTATGCCATGTTGATAGATGCTGGGTGCACTTAGAGGTTCCCCTGAGTTCTGTGTATATAATTAATCCTTAATGCTGCACATAAAGCAGCATACCATAGAACTGGTATTTTATGCTCTTGGGGTCCCCCTACAATTACAGAGTGCAATTCACTTCTACACCACTGTCTTCAATACATATCACTCCCCTCATGGATGTGCATTTATTGATGAGATGATACAAAATCCAACTCTCCTTCACATACATGCATATGGATCCTACAGATTACACATGCTATTTCTTTTGTTTACGTGAGTAAATAATCCAAGTCCCGAGTGTAATCTGTAGTGTTCATATGTTTATGTGATGCAGGTGCACATGAAGGTGAATGGGATTCTGCCAGAGACTCAGAATTCTGCAAAAACAGTCAAAAAAAACTATTTTACTAGACATTTTACAAGATTAAGATTAATATTATAGGATTTTAGAGGTTGCTTTCATGGTTTATATGGTGTAAGACAAAAACTGACCAAACCTTTGGATAAGATGCATAAGAAAATGTTTATCTTTGCCTGCCCATCTGAAATGGGTCTACAATCTGCTAGCAGATTCTTGTTGTTTTGCTGTTAGCCACGAGAATGTCCGATATCCTTTTATCTCTTTTAGCTCTGGCCAATGAGTAACAGTACTCCCAGGTTTACTCTGGTCTCTTGCTTGGTCGCTCTTTTTTTTATTTCTCTAGCAACATAATTTAATGTGGCTTCGCAGCCTCAGCCATAAGGTCAGTACTGGGAATCCACAGCTAGCTTCTTCTGCCAGCTAACTAAAGCCTCATAGCTCTCGTGCCAGGTCTCATTCCTACTCATCCAAAGTATAACAGGTGTTCTGGGTCTGTAGCAGCAATGACTGACAATGACACCATTTTTTCTATTATAAGTCAATTTAACATCAAAATGATTTTGGAGCTGTTGTTTTAAGGCAAAGTTGTTGGATAACGTTGCTTTTATTGGACCTAAAGTTTGGATTGTAATGGTTAACATGCATACATAAGGTAATACATCAAACTGTACCAAACTCTGCATGCTCCTTTCTCCTATATGTTTAAATGAAATGTCTAGAATGGCTTGTAAAGAGTGGGCAGGATGCAGAGCCCGTGTGACTGAATGAGGAAGTGAGTCAGTGACTCAGGTGCAGCTCAATTGTATTCATGTGTCAAGTGCGAATGTGCCACACCAGATGGCAGTATCACCCAAAGATAGTATTAATATTATTGTTGTCAGATTAATTGGCTCCTATTAAGATTTTATTACATTTCTCCTTATGTTGTATATCCTGTAACTCATCCTTTTTTCTTTCTTTTTTTTTCTTTTTTTTTTTACAGTCAGTTACCCCTTACAGTTACTACACCGCAGTCAGATATAATAGGCCAGGTCTGCGGTTTTCTCTTACTGTTGTTTCAGTAAGAGACTGACATGTTGTCTTTTGTTCCCGCACAATGGTGCTATATTTAAAGAGAGCTGAACTGAAGAACAGGACAGGTAAGAAGTCAGGACCTTCACCTGTGTGCTCTGGAAATGAAGGGTTAATTCACTGATTACATCATCGCATCCCGACGCGAGGAGGAGCGGCCATCTTTTTCCAAGAGCAACAACTTTACTTCCAGCGACGGAAAGAAAATAAACGTCCTGCTGGTGTGTCGCTTTGTTTCAGTCATGTCATTCAGTTTGTTTAAACGCTCATAACCTGGAAACCCGCGTAAACGGTAAGGCTGGTGAAATTCCCCGTCAGCATTTTGTTTCTGGACTGGTTAAGCTTTGAGAGCGGATGTCACTGAGAATGAGATGTTGTAGTTGCAGCGCTGCTGTGTAATGACATTTTGAGAAGTTGCTCGTTCGGCCAGTTGTTCATCTCCCGGTGTTGTTGGTTTGACATTACTGTCAGTGAGGGCTGTTTAACCGGCAGGTTTATTGTTTGGGTCCGAGTTTTCCGGTCATGAGAACATGCAGCGATTCTGATAATGAATGACCGACCGGCCGTCCGCGAAGTAGTTGTTGAATGGAGATACGAAGACATCTGAAAGCCCAGCTCCTCCTCTGCTGCTCAGTTAAGCCTCACTGTAGTAACTGTTCCCAATTTATGGGGATTTAATGGTTCACTGACGGGGTTTTGTAAGCTGGGTGAGTCTGTTGTGCTGTAGGAAACTTTTATTAGGTAGCCAAACTGCAGTGTTATCATTACTTAAAGGCTCATATCTTCGGTTTTCTTCTACGCCCCCCAAAAGCCCCCCAACTGAACAGTTCAGTTATAACGTATGATATTATGTTCTATTAAGACTGATATACACTCCTACACTGTCCATTTTATCTTATCAGCTCCACCTACCATTTAGGTGAACTTTGTAGCTCTACAATTACAGACTGTAGTCTATCCGTTTTTCTGCATACTTTGTTATCCCCCTTTCATGACCCTGTTTTTCCAGGGTCAGGAGCCCCACAGGGCCACCACAGAGCAGGTATTTCTGTATGTATCATTTTCAACACCGCAGTGACACTATTGTGATGATGGCGTGTTAGTCTGCGCTGTGCTGGTGAATAAATTCTGAAACACATCAGTGGCGATTTTACCATCTAATGATTTTGTCAGATTTTGAAAATGTGCCCCAAAAAGCTCTAAAAGAAATAAATCCCTGACCCCTGCCAAAAAAACCCGACAAGAATTTTAGGCGAAGGCAAAGGTCGCTAAAGCTGAAATTCGAAAAAGGGAGGCTGGAAAATAATCTTTTGGATAAACAGTGACGTATCAAGCTGTAAGTCACATGATTTTGTTTCTAATTGCTTGGTATACAGTGTTTACGCAAAGGTGAACTGTTGCTACACTTACACCTAATGTTTTACTCACAACACTGTATAATGGGTTGGCTGCTGGAGAATGGAAAAGACCCTACAGTTGGTCCGACCATGGCACATAGCCGTTTGAAGGCTGTTTTTAAAATTCTGAAATGCCGAAACCAAAGCTCATCTGAAAAATGGCTCAGTGCACAGTATGCTTCCAGAATTCTCTAATGCGTTTGCGTTGCGAGGTGCATATCGTCAGGGTGGCACAGTGATTTCAGCCCGCCTAGTTTATCGCCTAGTTTATCGAGATGTTTGTTTTACGTACTTCAGCATACTTCAGATGTTGGCTTTGATAATGAATGAGGTTGCAGGTGTAGTTTCCTCATGATGACCCTTTCATACAGGTCATGTTTGTGCAAGCAGTGCTACACAGTGGAACCTTTTGCCATCACTCTGCTGAACCTTGCTGCAGGTCTTTTGCTGTCATGGGGAGTTTGCTTTGCATTTCTTTCTAGCACTCTAGCAATTCTATTTTGAGAGTTTTCAAAGTCATCCAGATCTTGCCTGTACTTCTCTTTAACTGCCTGTTCTTTATGGCATTTTGAGAAGTTGATCTTGAAAGTCGGAAGATGCATCTTTTATAGCCTTCCCCTCCATTGTTGATGTCAACTAGCTACATTTTCAGATCCTCAAAACTATTGTTGTACACCATTAGCAAGTTGGCAACAAGCCATGTTGAGGTTAGCTCAATTTGACTGTTGTCCGGTGGTCGGAGACTTCCTTTACAGTTAGTGCCAAATGACTATATTGGCTATAAATGATCAGCGATGACGATGAAGTTATGACGTTATCTGTGCATTAATCTGTGGTGCAGGGCGAATTGTGGTATCTGTGTATCCAGACTCAATTAAAGTTGTTCAAATATAAATGAACTATGTATTGCAGTAAATACAGGTTTATCTAACTTTATAAGATGTAGTAAGACAAGCACGGTGTGATGTCACCTCCCAGGTTGTTGTGGCCATGTTACTGTGGTCTATTTAATTGAGCTTTCATGGTTCATTTGAAAGTCTTTGGGCAGTAACAATCTTGTTAAGCACACACTCCCATGATGGGAGTTGCTCTTCGAGAGAATAGTGAAGCTTTCACTGTGACCTCAGTGACATGCCTGTTGTGCTGGCGGTGAGTCTGTGAGACACAAGGCTTGAACATGACCTGAGAAATTACACTCAAATATGAATAAAACAAATGAAGAAAAGGATATCTAAAAATGTCAAAAATAGTTATACTTCTGTGGGATTTTCAACACAAAACATCTGTCACACTAGAGTTTAGGGCAGATGCTAAAGACCACCTTGGACTACACAGAGTGTTTTTTATTTTTATTTATTTATTTTTTTTTTTTTTTTTTTTGGTCCAACTACTGCTGCTCATGAATTGTAGTGTGCGGTGTTCTGGCAAGCCAGTCAGGTTAAGAATAATGCTTAAGGGGAGCTTTAAAAGCACGGTGCTGCACGTCTTCTCTCTGTTTATCTGAGGCAGCCTCAGTTTGTCTGCACAGTATCAGTTGTCAGTGTTATTTCACTGAACATATCACTGTGCCTGCTTGTTCAGCACATGGAAGCTTCCAATGTTGGAGCCTCAATGTCTGAATCTTTTTTGTTTGAACATCTCAGTCTATTGTGTTTAATAGTATTACAGTGCAAAGTCAAAATGATATGTTTTGCCAAAGTGTGTGTGAGACTTTAGTTTTTAGTTTTGCAAAACACAAACACACATTTATGTCAGTTCCACATACATACATACATATATACATACATACACAGACAGCAAGATTTTGCCAGGCACTGTCATGACCCTCATCGTGTAATGTATTGACAGACATTTAAATTAAAAATATATCAGCATTGATGTGTCACAGGATTGCCATTGGATTGGTAGGACTAATTGGATGGGTAGGACTAATACCAAGCGGCTACAGAATAAGTTTTAATAAGCTACACAAGGTTGTTGAGTTTATATGTAGCAGTTCATATGCAGGGTTGTCAGAGTTACTTTTAAAATTGTATTTAATGACAGATGGATAATTACCTGTTGACAGTGTAATTATAACCTAATTTATAACCTAATTCAGACGTGTTTAGTTAAAATATGATTCCAGTGGCATCACCCTATTGTATTGTAATCTGCTGGCAATCAGATGCCTTTTATTCTGTAACAATTTATTTGTTTCTGATTATCTATAAAAAAGAAAAAATAAAGCTGTGTTTTTTTTCCCCGACAACCATCGTGCTGACCCAAAAAAATAGATCTTTCAGAATTTGAACAATGTGAATTTGTAATAATGACAACAATGATATTGTAGCATTTCAGAAGACCACAATGTTTTGGATAGATTACTGTGTTGTCTAAAGTGTTACATTTTTCATTAATGCTAATCCAGGTAAATGCTAGTCCAGATAAATTGTCCAAGTAAATTGCCATTGACCTAGAATTCCCATATTCATGCATCGGGTGTTGGCAAATATGATGATCTTTAATCATTATCATGACAAATTACAGCACTAGATGCTCTTCTAAGCATATTGTGGAGATTACTAGTGCCTTAAGGACTGCATGTTAATTTAATTAAACTCAGAAATCAAGAAGCAAATTCCAGCCCAAAACACATCTTGACTGATTGACCACTGCTTTACAGCCACTGCTTTACAGTCTGTTATTTACTATGTTCTGGAAAAGTGGGCATGTGTGCCACAGATGCTCAGGAACAGTCCTCGACACACTCCAAATGTAGGCCTACCCCACCACAAGGGTCATCAAGCGGAAGTTTCCTCGCCCTGGCCTCAGGCACGGTACACTTACGTCACGTTCATACATCACACACTACTGTGTACAATTAGGATTGCTCCCTTCCTGAAAGTAGAGACATAAGGAAGGAAAATGGCGTTTAGATTTTGTCTCCAGTTCTTCTGTTCGCAGCCTTATGTTGCCTGGGTTAGAGGACATAGGCCACATAGGCCACAGCTGTGCACAGGGAAAGAGAGGGAGAGAAAGAGAGCAGGGCTGGAGGTCCCAGTATTTATAGCCAATGTAAAAGCATGCTGAGTCTCTGGTGGTCTGGACTTTGTTTTCTCAGCCTGCTGTGTTGCCTGTTTGACTTGAAGCTGGAGGCTGGGACGCTGTTATTGTTACCTGTTATTAGGCGAGTAAGCCTTAGCGCCAATCTTTTGTGGTTGAACTGTAATACAAAAAGATCTCACACTCCCCTAGAATGCGGATAAATCAAGCCAGGGTTGTTGTTCTATGAACATTGTGGCAGTGATGTCACCATATAAACATCCGCTTTCATGCTACATGTGAAATGCTTGGGTCAAATGTCAGACAACCAGCAATTTCTTGTACTTCACACCTCTGACATTCATGTTCTGTTAAGCTTTTCTATTCTGATCTTGCACGTCCTGTTTCTACTGATCCAGAATCATCTTCATTCTTCAGACGTCAGTGAGATCAAACAAAACACAGGAATAAGTAATGAGCAACAGCGGCCAGCCTAAATCTTTAACAGGGAAAAATCTTTCCTTTAAGGGAAAAGTAGCTTATTAGAATATTTACTGAATAGAATTTTAGCATAGGTGTCCTCCTCTAATTTATATTCATATTTATAAATGAATTGTATTACAAATTCATGGCTACCCATATAGAATACTTTCCACCATTTACATTCAGTAGTAAATCTGTTATTTTTAGTTATGACAGGTCAAGCTCAGATGACTTATTTCTTATTTGTGATGATATTTGTTTATTCATAAATCAGCATGCCTATGTTCTTACCTCATTACACCTTGGTCTGATCAGGTAACTTTTAGAATGGTAAGTCTAGTTAAACAGAAACTGAGAAACAAATCTTTTGTTAATTAGCCAAAGCTTAAAGGGAAACCTGTATTAGGCTAAATTTTTAATCCTGCATATTATGTAGTAATACTATATGAAAATGAAAAAGAAAAAACCTACACCGGATGAATTGACATCAGTGTATTAGCATATAGCACAAATATAGTGCTACTTATTACAGCTTTGGTAAACATTGATATTTTGCCACATGCCTAACAATTCTCCATAAAGGAAAAAATAAATTTACGCGGTTTTGGTCTTTCACCAAACTTGAGTCAGCAAGACGCTTGTGTGTGTCTTCTTTAGTTTTGCGCTGAAGCTACAAGGCTAATGTAGTTAACAAATAATAAAACTCTGTCACTTAAAACCATTTACTAATACATTTGGCTATGGGTACCAAACATAGACTGGTCAACCAACTATGTTTAGGTCAAGGAGTAAACTGTGTGAATTTGATTTTTTGGGAAAGCCTTGAGCCATTGTAAAATTGCAGCGAATGGTCTCAAGTAGCTCGTTATTTAAATGCATTGAGATGGCTAATGGTCAGCCTGCTGTATTTAACCCTCAATGAACAGAGTTATGTTAAAAGTTTGGGAGGAGGGCCATGCCTGAATTTTGCCAACATGCCAGTTTCAATCTAACGTCCTATTAATTCCCATCTCGGTTCCCTCTATCAGTTATACAATACAGTTATACAAAGTCGTCTCGTAATACACTATGTGTATCATGTTACAAACACAAGTGCTTTGAAAATCTCAAACGTTTGCTTACGACCCTCACGGCATTAAACCCAAGACTTGATTATCCAGAAGGCATGCTGACATTGCAGCCAATGCAAAATCAGAAATGCTGGATATTGTTGTATAATTATCAGTCGACATATGCTATCATTTAGTGCTCTCAGAAACTGAAGAAAAGGTGGATGGGGTTCCCACTTAAAGCACAGCTGTGCTATTGAAATGTATTGCTATGCTTTGTATATACGATTCTGTAGTGGGAAAATAGCTAGTTTTGCATGACGTTAGTCCCACTTCCATTCTGTTAAGCAACTGTTGGACCACAGAGGCGGTACTGATCTGCCTGTTCGCAGAATTCATTGTTCTTCCTACATGTGTGTTTGGAGGACTGTATATAAACAGCTTGGATTGTTGTTTAGAAGATTGTTTGTCTCTTGATGTTAGTGAAAGCATTACATCATCATGACTCATGCTTATTGCCCGCAGAGCTATAGTAATAAGTAACTGGAATAAGGATCCTGGAATGCTGTTCATGTATTTCCTGCACATGAGGTGAAACTGTTGACAAAGTTTGAGTAACTCTTGTGTGATGCTGTGGAACATGTGTCCTCCCGGGGCAGAACGTTTTTCTTTTTTAATGATTTACTGCACATTGCGTTCCAAAGCACTCTTTCTTAACAAATTACATCCAACTCTCCAACCCTGTCAGAGGACAGACAAGAGGCTATTTCAGGCTGCAGCCGAGACGCCTCCCGTCACCAGTTACCCCCCAATCGCGCTCTGCCCACCAGCCTGAGAGGGCCATCGGGGAGGAGTGGGCGGGGTAGAGGCCATGTGTACCCAGGCCCTGTGATGCCCCCTCGGGAGTTAGCTGGCTTTCTGGGAAAGTTGTATAAAAATGTGGGATCGTTTTTGGGAATGGCTGAGGAATTCCCCCTCCCCCTCACCATCTCTCACTCAAGCGAGTCTCACACTGTTGTCTTTGTGCTGACCCCCCGATCTTGGCGTTCCCTACACAAACACACACACACACATGCCCAACACAGAAATGTACACACACGGAAAAGGGGTTTTGTATTTTCCAGCTGCTTATTCTGGCTTGTGTCTGAGTTATATTTAGCTACCCAGCTGACCCCCTGCTGCTTTACTGTGGTTGAGTCAGTGGAGTGTTTGTTGTGGGGAGAATTTCATAGATAGGATTGATAGAAACACTGTAATGCACCCATTACATGTTCCAGCCAAATGCACTTCCTATTTTTGTGTACTCTGAGATATGATGACATGCACTGATGTTTATTCTCTCTATAACACAGCCTTTTATTTCTTGAATTTACTCAATACCTGTTCGGGTGCTCTTTGAAAGTAGAAAGTGAATAAATAGTCTAATTCTGTGAATTGATTTGTTTGCCAACTTAAGCACGTTATGGATGGCATCTTGGTTGCATTGCTGTTACCATGTTCACACAGATACAACCAGATTCTGGACAAGTTGTTTTTCATGTCATTATACTTTTGAACAGTAAGTGCTTACAAGTAGTGCTGTCACAATTTTTGCATTATTGCCATATCGCAGTAAGTTATTTTCCTCAGCTGTTTGATTTTACAATAATATTATGGTGCAAAAAAACTTATATTGGGTGCCTTGAGTTATGGCAAAAACATTCAAATAAAACAAAGGAGAAAATGTACTGGGACATCATGGGGCTTTGAAAACAAACAGAATTTCAACTCTAACTTGGTGCTGTAAGATGTTTACAGGGCAGCGCTGACTAAGTATTTTGATTTCATTTTAATTCACTGTTTGTTTCTATGGAGGCAGGATTGACCAAGATCAAAATCAGCTGCTCAATGCCATTAAGATCATGCCGGCCAAATACACACACACACACACACACACACACACACACACACACACACACACACACACACACACACACACACACACATTGGTTTCTGTGAATAGTGGGGTTATTAAACAGACTTCCCATTATTTCCTGGGGACTTATGCAAACCTTATCTAAACCTACTACTAGCCTAACCCTAACTCTAAGCTGAACTTCAACCTGACACATACAAAAGCTGGTGCACATACACACACTCATTCACACACTGCATTTCAGTGCTGTTACTGTAGCTCGCCAAGACTGTCAGCTGTTAGAATAACCCACCAGCCTATATGTTTCACAAATGCAGTTTCTTATGAGGGTAAACAGCAAGTAAACAATCGTCTTTGTTGGTTAATGCTAATGGTGGTGTCATACAGTGAGAGCCAACCATTTTTTACATAGTCTTTTTCCAAGCTTAAAAGTAATCTGTGGGACTGATACGCAGCTTTATGTCCAGGCGTGGTCTGTTACCTCGTTATTTTTATAAAAGTATTGAGATAAAAGGTAGCTATAGTTGATTCCCAGTGATGAGTATGCATTTGGTAGGTATTCATGGCAACTCTCGATATGCGGTGGTGCAAAGAGGTCAGAAGTCAAGACAGCTAATGTTAAGACTGTTAAAAAAAAAAAAAAAAACGCCATTTCAACAATAGTAAGTAATACACTGGTGAACTTGTCACCACCAAAAGGCCTGCGATGCTAAAGAAGACATTTAAAGTGGATGATTTTAGAATTCCTTCTGGGGCCTTCACAACATCTAGTCAAGGGCATTCTAGGTTCTCGAGGTTGACGTATCGTTGTCAAAGTCTACATCAAGAGACCTCGTCATGAATGTAAATACAGAAGATTTAACCTTAAGATGCAAACCACTTGTAACAATCAAGAAAAGAAAGGCCAGCTTAGACTTAGAAAAGCTGCCCAGTTCTGGAACGAGATTCTTTGAACAGATGAAGCCAAGATTATTTTTATACCAAAATGATTGTAGAAGAAGAGAATGGAGAAGAAATCAAATCATACCACGTCTTCCATCAAACATGGAGGGTGGCTTCCAGTGGAAGTGGTTCAGTGGCTTGTATTCCTCATGTGACTGCTGATAGAAGTAGCAGGATGAATTGTAAGGTGTATAGAGCTGTACCTCAGATTCAGGCAGATGGATAATGGCCCAGAACACATTGAAAGCTAACCAAAAGCTTCTTAAGGCAAGTAAATGGAATGTTCTTAAATGACAGAGTCAGTAACCTGACCTCAGCCCAATTGAGCATGCTTTTCACTTACTGAAGACAAAACTGAAGACAGAAAAACCCACAAACAAGCAGCAGCTGAAGGCAGATGCAGATGTTCCTCAGGGGAGGAAACTCAGCATTTGGGGATTGTGGACTCCAGACTTTTTTCTCCAGATTTGTATTTACATAGTAAAAATAATTTCTTTAATTCATGTATGCTACTTTTATGTTGGCGTTATCAGATTACTTTTGATTATCCGTTGTGCTTCTGTTCTCTCACAAAATTGGTCCCAAATATCACTATTCTTAGCTCTCACCTCATTGTTAATTTGGTTGACCCACCTACAGGGACCTGGGAAAGCCTAGTGCACCCTCATGCATACAATTCAAGAACGTTCCTCAACTAGACTGGTGAAACTTGGCTGTTATCGTGTTATCATTCTGTAGCTGTTGTGATACACAAATCAGAAACTCCAGGTCTGAGCTGGATCTCTCTGTACAAAAATGTCTGGGATTTATGAAAATTGCTACTATCATGCCATGTGGCTAACAAAACGATTCCAAAATCAGTATGTTTTGTCTTTCATAATTTTTTTCCACTGAGTGTAACTAGATCTTTAGAAACTCAAACAGTTGTTTATTAGCCAGTTTATATTTATTCCTTATGGGTATTCAGTTGTTTAATAATATTCCCAATGTCTATGTGTAACCAGTGTTATGGGCTGCTCTGTGACTGAAGCCAAATTTCTTTGTATGTTCAGACATACTTGTCTAATGATGCCTAATTCTGATTCTCATTATCACCAGCGTCCTCTTTATAGGACTCCTCAGGGACACGGGAACTGTTTACACTATGCACTCCATCATGTGTGTCACTTCCTGTTCTAGGTGGAGGCAGGACACGTCCTTCTGCACCATGCCCTTGCAAGCCAAGGCACAGCAGGCACCGTGCTCTCTCAGCCCTGCCTGGACCCAGACCTTTTTCCCCTTACTTTGCTGTTGCCAGGGCAATTACAGCTCATTCTGGCAAGCCTTTCTCCTCCAAAAAATCTCGGATCTCATCACAATTTGAGGTTCCGAAATTGCACTCCAGGAAGACGAAGCACAAGTTGTGCGTCAGCCAAAGGCACTGATTGCTCAAATCCTGCAAGCCCCTACCGTGAGGTCTTTTTTAGTAGTGTTGAGTAAGACTAAGGCACAGTGTTTTCCTGCAGCCAAGAAAGCAGTCCCTGGCTTAGCTGTCCATGCGGGTCCTGTATATCTGAACAGGTTAAGACATCCATCAGGCTGTTGTTTTAATTTGCAGGAGATAACAGGATCACTGTGCTCACTGGGTCATTTAATCCAACCTTCTGCAGAAAAATGAATCTGTTTTAACTCAGTTAAGCCTGTAGACCTTGTACATCTTGAAAATGAAAAGGCGTATCATCCGTTCCTCATAGAAATCAAAAGCGATAGAACGTGTGTGCACCAGAGCTGCAGGTCTGCGGATCTGATCAGAGCCCACATATGCAAAAAGAAAAGAGTGAGTAATTTATACACTGATATACTGTTATAAACTGCTGGACTGCATTAGTAGAGTCGTTGTGTGGAAGTGCACTTTAATGAATTTTTAGGCCTGCCTTTGTGAGAAGGATGTGTTTCTGCAGGGACTGGAGCATGCAGTATAATCTCTGATAGCGCAGGGGAGGCTTCCGTGGACTTGTTTTCCATATCTCCTAATGGGCTCTTCAGTGGAGAGGCTCTCATCCATAAATATCTGGCCCGCTATTGTTTAGCGCGATTTATCAGTACATGACCAGATTACAGTTTCCATAGCAACTGCATTTGATTAGAGCCAAACAACTCTGTTTTGATGCTCTGATGAGTTTACTTACAGCATGAGGGGGAAATTTTAGGTGAAGTCTGTAACTTCATAAAGTGCTCATTTCTGTGGCTATTTATCCCTCTGTTTTAAATTCAGACAGGGGAAACGTGTCTGCAGAACAGATTCAGGTTCGGATCACTGCTAGACGGTTTCATGTGAATGGAGTTGTGCAGTCCTCAGGGGTGCAATAAGCTTTATTTTGAAGTGGTTAGGAGAAGTGTGTGTGTGTGTGTGTGTGTGTGTGTGTGTGCATGATTAATGGCTCTCGTTACAGCAGTTTTCTGGACTCTTTTAAAAGCACTCAACTTTTCATAGGATTTTCATGTGTTTGTAGATTTCCATGGCTATAAAAGATATGCAACTTCTTCCACGTTTTAAGGTGTTGTCACTGCCAGTCACCCTTGAGCCCCAAGGTAGTCATGATAATTATGCTCGGCTGTAGTGTGCAATTTGTCACAGTTGTTAAAAATTTTCGTTGTTGCTTTGAATCTCCATCATTTTGACATATGACCGTTCAACCTCATGCTGGTCTGATGGCTATAAAACAGCTGTTAGTGTTCCCTCTGGAGTACTTGACATTACTGAATAGTTCCAAAAGATTAGAAGTGGCTGCACCCTTGCTAAAGATAAGCAAAAATATTTGTTTCATGTCATTTTGAACTTGCACTGACATATGTAACAATGTCAAACCTTTCTGAATAAAAAAAAAACATCATATAGAAATAAATACTGGCAGTGTAAAACAAAGTCAGTCTCACACCCAATTCACAAGTCTTTAGGATTCTAAGTAGCCAAACACCCTTTATCATCCAACAGTGATAAAGGAGTCCAACCGTTGTTGACCTTTGTGAAACAATAGATTTACATGTGAAAAATGTTAAACTGCCCACACTATGAGATCTGCGCACTTCCAGAACCAGGAAGTGAGAAAATTGGCACTGATCTATTACACCCTGGCCGTCACCTGTTTCAGCGTCTTTCCTCGGACCGGTGCTTTAGCCAAATAAGAATCAAGACAGCCAGGCTACAGGAAAGCTTTTCATGAGCACACTCATGAACAGTTGGATCACTACCATACACATTACAGATCCACATTGCTCTTGAAATACATAAATACCTACAGTCTATATTACTTTTTACACTTTCTGTTCTTCCTCATTGTGCTTCTTATCTATCTTATTTATCTTGGTAATAGTACCACACACTTCTCCATCCTCTGTACTTGATGTCTCAGATTAGTGCTTCTTCTTATATTTCACTTTTATAAACTTTAACTTGGTCTGCCTCTACATCCTGACTGCTGCACTCAGCACTTCAGTATAAATATATTGTGTTTGTATATCCAGATAATGTACGGTTTACAGGTATGCAAGGTGTGTGGGTATCTGTGATAAAAATGTGTGTTTTATACTCTTGTGAAATGTCACACTCTGGGCACCGTGACCTACAGTAACAAAAAACAAATTCCTTGTATGTGAACATACTTAGCCATTTAAAGCTTGATTCTGATTCTGAGAGGGCCAGTTCAGAAGGCAAAACATTTCTGGAGTTGGTTACTTTCTCACTTCACCATATTTCCAATAACTACAGTATAACTACAGTAAGATGCCATCTCCACAACAACGAACATTTGAAAGGTTTATGGAAAGAAAGCATCTGCTTTCCTATAAATGTGACGCTGATGTCGAGGACCAGTCCTTTTATCACCATTTTGTTTTGTTTTCATTCATGGTGAATGGCCCAAAAAAAAACCATTTCAGCAATCCAAATCATATGTCCAAATCTGCATGAAAGTAACTAACTACAGGATAAAGGTTTTTAGTGTTCTAGTCCCTTGACATAAACTCCCTATGGTTTTAGTCAACACTTTGTATGTACAATATATAATCGTAACCTACCATAGGGATCTAGCACAAGTATATTAAAGCATGTATCACTATACCGGCTAGCATATTCAGGCTTTGGAAACTTATTGTTGCTTCTTGTGACTTATTAATAAATAAAGTCATAAACTGGGCATTACTGATTTTACAGTTTCCATTATTAAGCTACTAAATAGTTCATATTCAATCTGTTTCAGAGTCGCAATGACCTAGTGAGCGTTGAGACCATTATCAAAAGAAAGGATCTCCTTCTGTACTTTTTCAGTGGCAGGTAAGATTCCACTTGTGGATCATTTTCTAAGACATACTTTTATGGAACACACACGCACAGGGAGCTGTTGCGAAATGCCTTTTTATCTGTTTTGTGCATCTTTGAGTATTAAATTGCAAAGTTGGGATGTTTCAGATGTATTGAATTTTCCCTTGGAAAATATTTTCTGGTTCACATCTAACAGGAATCCCAGACCTACACGGATTAGATTGTAAAAGCACTCCCAAGTCAGTGTACCAACAATCACCTGCAGTGAATATTAGGCTGGAGAGATCTGAATGTGATCTACCTTTCAAAACAGAAACACTGATAGTACCTTCCTCCACCAGAGGGCTACAGAGGGCTACAACGCCATCTGCTGATCTTCTTCACATTTTCCCCTTTAGTATTATGGGACCTAAATGATCAAAGATTGTTTCAGGACTAGGCGATACTGTATTTTAAGTGTGTTCAGTAATTCCAAGAATTAGCCTCCTTCTGTTGCTTTGTATCTCGTCCAGCAGCATCTTTTGGCTGTATTTTTAATACTTCCACACACCTACACTGTGTGTGAACCCTGCTGCCACTTTTCGGCAGCTGTGGGCTACGTGGCTTCAAAAGGCTGTGGCCCACAGGGATCTGCCCCTAGTTTTCCCACCATCCGCCCTGCTAAGCACCAAGCCCCAGAGAGAGGTTAATGATGACGAGAAGGAGGTGGGTGTTATTTGGGATATCCCTGCGTGAAAAAATAACAAGGAAAAACAGCCCAATTATATTCAGCTGTATTCAATTACTTACTTTTCCTTTAGTCATTTCTTCCTAGTTTGCAGCTGATGAAATGGGAAGGTCACTATCGTCTACTAATAACTGATCTGCCTTAGATCTATTTAGAAAACTCAATGTAAATATTATATGTAATGCATGAAGCTGAACAAAGAGAAAGTGTTTGTAGTCTCACACCTTAGTCCAAGCCATTATCCAAATCCCAGTCCGGCTAGTCCTTCAGTGAAAAAGAGTCTCATAGAGATATTATTTTTGAGATCTTTGTTGTGTTACCAAGGCAGACATATATCTTGGTCAAAACTTGGCAAGAAAGGATAAACTTGGCAAGAAAGAGTGAGGTGGCCAAATGAAGCATTCATTCTGACAGGAGCAAACTACACCCATCGGTCCAGCAAATATGTCTCATCCTGTCAGAAGCCCTCTTTGATTTCCACTCTTTTAATTCATCAAGGTGAGAAGCAGCTTCTGTTTCAGAACAGACGTCAACCTGGATATTTTCCTCCTTTAGATTCAGTTACACCATAAGCCACGGTGGCCAGAAGAGGCTGTCTTCAATTGCACCATCTGGGTAGATGTGCAGACTGGGATTCTCATCCAGTTTAGGTTCTAAGTAAGTGGTTTTAGAGTTATGTTGTTGCTGGCAACCTACAAAATTTGTCTTGCTGCCTCGGAGAGCAGGGACATAGCCTGTATCAATTAGGTGGTTCAGGTTTGAAACCTCGTTATTCTGTGCTCTGTGTCATGGAGGGTTTGAATGATTCACTGGTAATGAATGTGTTGCTTATGGGTTTTTGGAAAACCACAGGACTTTTGTTGATATTTTTCAGAGACTGAGCTCAGAGATCATAAATTCATGAAATACATTTTCTGAAAAAAACAAGCAAATTAGCGCTGTGCCGAATGACTTATGTTTCGTTCCATGTCAGATAGAAATTCCCTGGCACGCTTCTGTCAAAAATGAGACAAACGCAAAAAATGTGATGATCAAATGAGAATTTGACACTCCAAAGGAACTTGAAGCCAGTGGAAATACGTATTTGTTTCTTTGTCAAATTAAGGTTAAATAAAGCCAATACAGTATTGTTGCAACTTTGTTGCAAATTAACCCTGGTCATTCACTGAGCCAAATCGCAATGGGCAGATTGCTTTCAGAGTGATTTCTTTGTGTTTGTGCACCAAGCAGTTACCAAGCAACTTCTTACCATAAAGCATTTGCCACCGCCACATCCATTTTTAAAGTTCCTTCCAAGTACAAGTGACATAGAATAAGAAAATAATTAATAGGGATTAATGGTTACTGTAACACAGAGAAATCCAAGTGCAGGCATTGCTGTGATTGAGAGCCAACTGGGGAACATGTTAAGGAAAAATGTCATGTATAATAAGGACATATGTAAATGCCTTGATGTTCAAATTTTACCTTGAATTTTTACTAACTATGCTGCTAACTGTCACAGCATTCAGAATACACATATACCAAGCTGTTAGAGTCCTTTAGTCAGTGTTTGCATTTTTTTTCCTTTTACTTTCCAAACTCAATATGTACATTACTTTTCAGATTAGATGGTCAAAACTGGTTTCCATCAGAAAAACTGTTGCTGTGATATTTTGTAGTCATTAAATTGATATGCTAAATAAATAAATACTAAATGTTCTCAGCAATCAGTCAGAAAGAACAGCAGCTGAAGGTAAAAAGGTAATTTTACCCATATGATCCACATTTTCCACTTAAAATGTGTAAATGTGTCTTACTAACCAGAGTTTCCAGTGAACCTGTGATCAGCTGATTATTGTATTTTGAACAGGATTGACAAAAGCAGATAATTTGGATTTGGTACACTTGGCACAGAGCTTCTAACAACCAAATATCACTTATTGACAGAAACCATACAAGACATACTGTGCATGTAGTTCTGTGTACTGTATTATATATGGTAAAGTAGTGAAACATGCTTGTGTCATATTACTGTGTATAACTACTGTAATAAAGTGTGATCAGGGGCACAATGACTACTTAGCATTCATCCAGTCATTCGTTCTTTCTTTCACATAAAGAGCGTGGGCATGTTCGCAATAGAAGTAACCCATCTTGCTTGTGATAGAACAAATAGCTTTCGATCACTCCACCCAAAATTGTTAATGGTGGTAATGGTTCCAAAACAATGCCGTCTTTTTTACTTCTCTTTTCCAGACCACTCTCTGAGGTTCCCACAATTTGCTGGCTCCACCCCCTCCTTATTTCAAGGGAGACCCTTGCTCCCCCCTTAAAGGAGGAGACATGGAGCCTCAAGGGAGTCTGGGAGCAGAGGGAGAACAGGGGGTCCTGGTTCCGAGCCCCAGGAGCGATGCTGTGACCCATGACTTGGAGGAGCTGTCTCTGCAGCCCAGTCAGAGTCTTCCACCCATTCAGGAGCGCAAGAACGGTGAGTGAATTTATAGGCTCAGACCCTGAAAGAGCAGTGTAACACAACGACACCACTCTACTTCCTACTTCCTCATCATCTGTTAAACTCCAGCCCTGTTTTGACACTGAGAAAATAAGCCCCTCCAGACAGCTGAAAAATTTGTTTGTGGAGAGAGAAGTGGGGGAATTACGCTGGAATTGCATGCAGACGCCAACATATAATCATGGCTTAAACGGCCCTTTAACTCTTGTCCAGAGGTTTTTTGGCTCGTTTCAGGGTGCGTGACTGGTAAACTAATATGATATATCTTTGTGTCAACCACAATCGCCAGATCCTCCAAAAATCGAAGAGTCACGGACCTGTGCTGATCGTTGTCACTGCTTGACTTCCCTGGTGCTGAAAAGTTTCACTGTGTTCTTGAGACCTCCAGCCACTGTGACTTCATGTTCCCTCGGTCACCTCCATGGCCATTTTTATTCAGTTCTCACAATCATGGCCAAAGCTCCATGCTGGAAATGTTTTACTGGCATGTGAACTGTAATGAGAGGGCACAGAGGGGCTGGTCCGACTGGCAGGCTGGCACTGAACCATGGTCTGTTAGCCACTGACATTTTCATATACAACTGGCCCCTGGGACCTACCAGTGCAGTGGGTGTTATTCTTCCAGTGGCCATCACTCCCCAAGAGAAGACCGCTTGAGGAGAGAATGTCAGCGAATCATCAAGGCTGCAGGGTCATTTGTTGAGTCATTTGTTGAGTTCAGCTACCCCCCCCCCCGCAGTCTCCACTCAGATCCCATATTATTTGGCTACCCTCAGGCCCAGCCCAGCCCAGCCCAAACCATCCCTGCTCCCTAGAAATGCAGTTGAAACCATGACTGGCTGAGGTTGTTATCACAAAAATGAAAGAAGAATGTCTTTGTTTGTTTTCGCTGGTTCATGTCTGGCAAATCATTACTGAAAAGGCTTGACCTCTGGCACTCAGAAAATAAAGGGTTCCAAGTAACATGGGGTATCATAATATTCACACGGTACACAGGACTTGAGATGATATCGCTGGGGTATGTCAGCTTTGACGTTGTGAGAGATTTTGGACTACTGGAATGAATTAGTTTGAATTTAAGTGTGTAGTCTAAATGTTCATTCTATCAATTCGAATTTCTGTTGGCCTGCAATGTCAGTACAGTCACTGCAGCATATACTCACCTTGTGATTGATTCTTTAGCTGTGAGCTACAGTGACATCCCACTCTCTTTGACAGATTTCGTCCAGTCTTCCTCCAAAAGTCTTTTCTTTGCAGATGCATTTTACATTTTCTAACACTCACATTTTTGTAGTGCTGGAAAAGCATTATGTTGTTATTTATCATGCCTCTTCTTATGTATTCTTCTTATCGTTATTCTACAGTTTTCTGCATAGAGCCTAAACCGCTTAACCTACAGACTTTGTTTAAACTGCCTTTGGGAGATCTCTTCAACGAGGGATGTGCTAAGTAATTTTGGAGTTGATTGGATTTGTCTTTTTTTTTCTTCTTCTTCTTTTTTTTCTCTCTCTTTCGCTTACTGCCATATGCACATATCCGCAAAAACTTGCTTACACATGCGCTCGCACACACTTTGACTACAACCCCAGGAAAATCCATGTTTTCTTTGTAATTAGATTCAAGTTACTCATCTGGGTAGACTGTGTACATGTACACTATGTCCTAAGATGAGCTTTGCAGTGTCCACTAAATATGCATATGTAGTACCTGTTTCACTTATTTCTGCCTGCTCTGCATATAGTTCTACTTTAGTGGCATAGCATGCTGGGGAGTGTTGCATTGAGGTATATCAGTCACCCATGCTCATTAGAAGATTAGGACTACGCTTAACAGATAGGTTTACTAAGTGGCATCAAACTTGATGGATTTAATGTAGCATTCAATTGTTAAATTAAAATAGTTCACCGGGTAAGATGTGAGTAAGTCTAAAGGGTTTTTAACATCCAGAATCAAGGATGTAGACATTGCTGCCTAATCTTGTCAGCACTGACTCACTACCAGAGTACCAAAGAGTGGTCAGTAACTGGCTGGAAATTTCAGCCATTCACCCTTTATCACTCTACTGTTGTACTTTCTGCATACTGTCTGATTTTTTGGAGATTTCTCGATTGCCCTTATAAAAAGGTCTTGTTTTGTTTGGCCTCTGTCTGTGTCGCCCAAAAATGTTCCCCTAGGAAATCCAAAAATGTGTTGCCTAAGTGGCATGTAGAAATGATTCCAGTACATTTTTTGCTTTCTGCTTTTTTTGGAATAACTATCTGTCCAACCGACTAAAAATACTGAAGCATTAAAGTATTTGTTTTCACAGCAGTTATGAAAACAGCAACAGGGCAGTGGAAACTTAATGCAATTTTGCAAGGCAACCTACACTTTTTTTCTATTTTAATTTAAGCTCAAATTTAAAACATTTGCATGTCCAGTAAACCCAAAACAGTGAGGACTAGTATCTGTTTCTACCTCCACACAGTGACAGAGATAAACACTTCTGTCTCATGTGACAGTATGTGTTTGTTTTTGCTATTTTTGTTCAGTGACATGTTTGGGCAGAGGAAGCATTTATGGTTGGTTTTCTGTGGATGTGCTGGAGCACATACAGAAAATTTGTTAATGGGGGAAAAGAAGAAAGTGAAACTTGTGTCTATGGCTCACTGATTTTGCATAAACTTTCTCATATTAAAGTTCAGTCATGTTCGAGGGCCCCCTTTAAGGAGAGCAAAGTGTTAACAGAGAGACTTGACTTGTGTGGCCCTGCCCCCAGCAGCTGATTGGCTGAGCTCAGAGTACAGCGGGTGTAAGCAGGGCTGAGAGAGAGTGTGTGTGCGTGTGTGTGAGTGAGAGAGAGAGTGAGAAAATGAGAGAGTGGGAGGGAACAAGTTCAGCTCAGCTTGTACTAACTCGTTGCTGTTCCTGACAAACCGCAACGCTCAGTAGCAGACCTCTCGCTGATCCATGGGACTCCAGACTCGGCCACTGTCGGCCCCTTCTCTCGGCTCCATGGCCTGCCTCGAGGTTGAAGCTCCAACTGTCTGCAGGGGTAAAGTCCCATCTAGAGTGATTTTTGCTCTGCATCTGGTTTTGGCTGAACGCACACTGCACTTAGCTTAACATAGCAAGGTGTTGGTTTGTCTCAAGATGCTTATGATAGTAGAGTAGGGTAAATGAAAATGATAGTATCTATGTATGTAGTTTAAAATAGCTTTTGAAGCCAAAACAATAGTTCAGCTCATTTCTTATGTGTTAAGGCAATTAAAAAGGTGATAATGATATTGAAGCTAAAGCTGATACTGATGAACATGGTTTCCTAAAAAGTCCTGTTGTATGTTACGTTGCAGGCTATCTGATCTTGTATGCTAAACAAACTTGAACTTCTATGTTATCTCAAGATTTGATGGATTACACGTCTGCTTTTATTCGTGCATGTGTGGCATACATCATCTGAGCTTTGGCCAGTTGGGCAGTTTTTCCACTGCCATGTTTTTCCTTGCTTCAAGAGTTGTACATTCAAGCACATGAAGGATATTTTTGGAGCTCCACTGTTGATGTTTCGCATAGCATGACGTTTGTAACTCTTAAATTATGAGATATCGGTTGTTGGGACGCTGCCCATCACTGATTTCATCCACCAACCAAAGTGTATATCCATTTATCAAGTTTCCAACCTCACATTCATAAATTAGCCTCCAGGCTCTACCCATTGTTTTAAGGCCTTCTAGTCTTCTGTAAGCACTTATAGTATTTTCTAGAGGTAATGTCAACACAGTGCAGTGCAATGTCGGCCTGTTTCTTAAACATGCTGAATTTTGTCAGCGTGAAAAGGGCCCAGTAGCCATAACAAAGCCAATAGGCATTATTTATGTGTAGAACTTCCAGTACTCTGGCCTCTCGTTTCATGAACAGTTCAGTCAAGAGGAACAGGACTGGGGATTTTAGATCGGATCAGGCCTCAGGGTCTAAGGGAGGCAAGAGGAACTGAAATCCTTTTGTTTATTATAGAGTCAGAGTGTGTATGGGTGAGCCAGCTTGCATCACACATGGGTCAGCCAGGGTTCACTTGAAAGCACATCAGCAGTAGTACTGACATCAGCCTCGCAAACGTTAGCTGGACCCCAAGTGGTACTCATACCTGCAACACTGATGTTCAGATAAGGCTGTTGTATTACTCCACACATCTGGAGGGCATGCGGTCAGCGTCATTTCATTTGGTGCACAAAGCCAGTCGTTTGTGGCGTAAGGCTGGATTTTTAATGGGTATCTTACTCGATATTGCAAACAAACAAATGTGGGCCTCTTTCGATCATCATCTTAGACCCACATGGCCCCTGGCACAGGTCATAATGGAAAACATGGACAGGCACAGAGTGTTCTGATCTGATCCTTGTTTTAGGAGGGGGATGGTAGGGTGAGATTCAGGCACAATCCCCCATGCTACAAACCTCCTTGTCCAGCAGGCCTGTAGGGAGCAGGACTCCACGCTGATCCTGGCCCCCCTGCGCCGCCCCCGGATTGTGCTGTTTCCCAGGCCTTGTTCTCACAGCGTTTGGGTTTATTTTTCACCAGGATGAGTCAGAGCCCCACTCAGACGTAGTGGAAGTTCTCCTGGGAGCACAGCAGGCTGGGGTGTGCTAGCCCCTTTTCTGGACACCATTCAAACTCATCCTGAACCCTACAATGGCATGTAGTGGACAATAGGGCTAGGTGATATGGCAGTAGTGTTACAATATAGTTCTCCTTGTCATTTGGTTTTGACAGTCATTATATGTATTCCTAATGACCTCATGGTCAGTTTTAGATCTGAATAGGTATTTGAAACCCAAAGAAACAAAAGCCACATTGTAGTATATGCTTAGCTAACTGTCCTGCTAGTTTGCATGTGACAAGTCCCAGGTCAAGAATGGGGCTTGAACACATTAAGTCCAGATCAAGACTTTATTGTGGCGATAGTAAGACAAGGCAGAGACAAGGCGTGGTATGAACAAGACAAGCCCTGTGATGTGTAGTATATTAATAAATAGCATAGTTTGAATTTTGTAATCAGGGATCTTCAACAAAAAAGGCCCCTTTAAGCTACATGAAAAGGATCAATTAGATCCTCAACTGACAGTGAACAGATTTGATTAAAATATGTAGAAATATGTAGTTCTCTGAAACATGTTTTAGTCGTTTAAATGTGGTGTTAATATTTATGCGTGATGGAAAGTTGGGTTTTCAATCACCTTAGAAAGAGGCATTGCAGCTTTGCACTCTGGTTCTAAGAACACTTTCCAGTTGTTCCAATTGTTGACCATGACCAAGGCCAAAACCAGTGATTTACGGTCCTAAGTAGGGATATTGGGTTTGGATAGCAATCATGATATTAGCAAAATTAGCTCGAATTGGTATTGGATAATTAGGCCAATGTATGGGCTGATCAATTCAAACTTATTACTAACCTTGTTAGGGATTGACTTACAAATAAGAACAGCAACCAAAGAGTCAGCTGTATAGAGATGTTTTGTTTTGCAAACTTAGTGACCTTATGTTTAAGTCAGTCCTGATGATTTAAGTCTCCCCCACATGGAGAAGTATGCAGCTTATTAATTTAACAATGGTATCAGATTGGTATTGGGAATGAACTGATGCATGAAAGTATGTATCAGTATCAGAACTGAAAATGCTGGATCGGTGCATCCCTAGTCTTGATACTAGACTTGAGTATTACAACATTATCACCTAGTGTACTGGGGATAATATTGAAATGAAAAATAGAAAAGTGTAATAGTTGAAAAAACACCTCAAACATTTGTCACCTAGCTCTAGTGGGCAACAGTTCTTAAGCCATGACATCATTCACCACCCTTCCCCCTAACCCTTCCCATTAAAATATTTCTGCAGTGGAGTAGCATTGTTGTGCTGAAGTCACCCGTTCTTCCGTATGTGTTTATAAATGTTTAAACTAAGTAGCTCTCCTGAGGTTTATGATGACGCAAAAATAACACCAAGCACTGTCCAGGGATTTATGAGCCCTACGTAATATTCCATGTTTTGCTCCTTTGCTCAGAGGTTTGCTCCCTTTTGATGTTCCAAAAGCTTAATGGATCAGCGCGTACCCATCCAGAGCAAGACTAAGCATTTCACTTTTTATGGCCCAGCACTTGCAAAGGAGACGCTGTTCAGCCAACACTTGGATGATGTCATGCAGAGCAGCTGATAGGAACGTCAGGCTCTGTATTATGTTTTTTTTTTTTTTTTATTATTATTTTATTTATTTATTTTTTTTCCTCCACCCCTCACTCAGAATGCTTCTTGCTCTACAGAGTGTTGATAACTCACTGAAGCCATGACATATGTTTGCTGTACATGTGCTTTGAGGTCAGTCCTTCCAAATCCCAGTTTCCTGTCGTCTACTTTTGTTGCTTTGCTTTTTTGTTGGTCTTCCAAAACTAGAGGAAAAACGAGGAGTGAATAACCTTGGCTGTGGGTTTGCAAGCTATGGATTAAATATATTAAAATGACGTATGATCTGTTTTTCTATTAGTTTTGGCCTCAGTGGGTTAACAAGTGACCTTGACATGTCTGGCATGTGTTACTGCTTTACTGAATTACTCTACTTAGGGCCACACAAAACTGAGGAGCTACTTAACCACATTTAAAAAAAAAAAGGGTTTTGACTGGAAACTGATCATACTGTCTCTGCTCCTTTCCAGTCCTGCAGCTCAGACTCCAGCAGAGACGCACTCGGGAGCAGCTTGTGGACCAGGGCATCATACCACGTGAGTATGCAGCCTGTTTCGAAACAAAACAACTAAATGCCACCCAGTAATGTTTAAACAAGTTATTAATCCCTCCTAAAACAGGCACCAGAGAGGCCAGCGTATGGGAATCAACTTGTTGAATTATTGTGTGGCCTTTGGTGAAGATTATCAGTTAATCCACTGTTGTGGATGCATACGGTATCTCAATCTTGGCTGTGAAAAAAAAAGTCTCTTAAAGGAATTGTAAAATCAAATTTAGACAGTCCAAAGGTAGTAGATTAACCAAACATGTTTGGTTTCCAAAGTTTGCTTCTTTAGTGAATATTGTATGATATACTGTTATTTACAGAAATAAGCAGGTATGGACAAATATCAGAGCAAATTGGACAAAACAAAGTTACATTTAAAACATACTGTCAACACTATGAGTAGACTGATTTTATTTATTTATTTATTTATTATTGATTAAAACTATTATTTCACTTTTTAGGTGGTGTTAATGCCACCTAAAAATGATTAATTACTTTTGATTATACATTGCAATTTCTTTAACACTGATGGTATCCATAACCGATTTGGAAAAGCTTATTTTGACATACTGTAATGTAATTTATTGATAACCATTAATAACAGTGACAGTTTGCCAACAGTATAATTGATGAAACTGACTTTTCTATAACAAAGCACACTGGAGAAAAAATTGTTTGATATGGCCAAATTTGGTGGATGTCTTCCCTGGCACAGTTCTGAGGAAAATTTCCTGTAGACTGGGATTTTTGCCACTGCTGATAGACCTGTATGCCCATTCACTACTACACAAAATTCACTTGACAGCAATTTTCTTCCTATCTTGTCTGAATGTATAGTTGTCACAAAATTGTAGACTTTTATTGCAGATCCTTCCCAAAACAAATACAGAGGAATATGCTGTGTAAGGCATTTTAGAGGAACAGTTAGCCTCATAACTCCTGTAGCTTGGAGCAGCAAAAAAGGTATTGGCTGATTACACTTATTTGGGATAAGTAGAAAATAGTGTAACTATACACAGCAAATTCTTGCTGAGCTTTAGACACTACTTTAAGGCGCTTACTTGGTGTAAAGTGGAGCACATTACCCACAAGTCCCAGTTCTCTCGTCATGTGTCCCATGGTGGACAGAGCGTGTCATAAGTGGTGGTAAGAGGAGCAGTTCTAATAAAAGAATGTGTCTGTGGAGGATACACGCTGATAAGAAGGCACAGAGAGAACAATGGTGTGAGTGATGTCTGTCTGGCTCAGCAGGAGCTCAACCAACATCAGCCGTCTGCGTGGCCAAAATCTCCTGCAGAGCACCAACCTCCAGACACGTTCCAGTCAGCCACTGGACCTCCTCTTCTGCTCTGAAAGCCTTGTTTTTCAGCAGAGCTTTTAGACTTCTTTAAAGTCTAGTCACTCATAAGGAGCAACACTGGACCAGACCCTGAAACCTAAACTTGGATGCTTTGTTAGTGGCTTACTGCTTGTAGTCAACACAGCAGAAAAGGACTGTTTGAGAGATAATGTTGGTTTTGTGGAATGACTAATACAGAGCCAGCAAAAGAAGGTCAAGTAAACTGATTCTCACCAAATCAGTTACTCGGGCCTCCTGTCATGAATGGATGAAACAGTCACTTCCTGTTAATCGTAGAGGCAAGCACATTGTAAAAACCAGCTAACCAACGAGAGGAAGGAAACCTTTTAGCTTCACAAAGTCCTTGTGTTCTCAGAAGTACACAACTCGGGTAAATGCTGACTGTCTGGTTTCACTTCTACAGATAAAAATCAATCTGAGATTTCCCCTGGGTCATACCATACACAGGATTTTGGCAGCACAACCACATTGTGGTGTTTAGCACAGAAGCATTAGATAGAAACCTTCTGTAAGCACAGTAATGACAGTGGTGTATTTTTCTCTCTAGCGCTGAAGACTCCTGCTGCCTTTCATGAGCAGATCCGAAGCCTGGAGAGAGCCAGGGTAAGCCAACCTTGACAGCTAACCATGACAAAACAATTGCTGTTGGTGTATTCACTGTGCAGGTACTAACCTTTTTTTTTTTTTTTTAATACTTCACTATGGCCAGACTGAGAACTTCCTGAAGCACAAGATTCGTAGTAGACCTGAGCGTGCAGAGCTGGTCCGCATGCACATCCTCCAAGGTAACCACAGCACCATCTTTTATCTGTGAGCAGAGCATTCTGGGAAGAGCAAAAAGATTAAAAGATAGAGTACTTTTAATAAAATAGTGCAAAATGTTAAAAATGCTTTTGCTCATATACAAGAGTCCGTACAGAAAACTCGATATCTGAACTTAGTAAGTAATACTGTGCTCCAATTGGATTGCTGTTTCAGAGACCCAGGCAGAGCCCTCTCTGCAGGCCACCCAGCTAAAGCTGAAGAGGGCTCGACTGGCCGATGACCTTAATGAGAAGATTGCCCAGCGGCCTGGCCCCATGGAGCTGGTAGAGAAGAATATCCTACCTGTAGACTCTAGTGTTAAGGAGGCCATCACTGGTAAGCAGTCCTAAAATGAGCAGCAGTCAGTTTGTGGGTTTCTTTACATGTGAGTTTTCCATGGTTTTATTTGTTTTGTACTGCAGAATGTGAGGTGAACTATCAGAAGACTCTGGACGTGTATAATTTTGATGATGATAGTAGTGAAGCCCTATCTCCAGAGGACCCGGCCAGTCAGGAGTCTCAGTGCTCAGTCCCGTCCCCAAGAGAGGCTAAACTGCCTGACATTTCCTCTGCCTCTCAAAGCCCTGTATCTAACCTACAGGTGAGTCTACACTCTCAGCACTCTCACTATCGGGTAATGTCAAAGATTAGACTGTATTAGGCCCCAGCCAGTGAAATACTGGGGCAGAAAAATGACCAATAAGGTCACTTGAAATTATAATATATAAAAACCAAAGGTCAGGTAATACAAAGGTATGTCAACAAACAAACAAACTTGTTTGAGCATAGTGAGAATTTCATGTATTAAGTTTCACATTTAAGACAAAATATTCATAGATCACGTACCAGTGTAGGGCAAGACTCCCCACACGGACAGCGGGCAAACCTGAAGCACACAATATTATCAATTGTCATTATTTCTAGTGTCATAAAAACCATACCATTTACATCTTTACATAGCATTTTATTCTTTTCTAAATGACCACCTTCTCAGGCTAAGAGTGCTGATCTAGGATCAACCTCCATTCAGACAGTGTAAAGTTATTTCAGCTTTCGAGTGCAGCTGTCGGATGCATTTCTGCTCCGTTTCTCTGTGGAGTCATGTTAGATTTATTGCACTTTCTCCTCCTTTGTGTTTAAAGTGGCATGGCCATGTGGTTTCTGTCTTTCTTTATCTTAGCTCTGTCCACCTACGGCCCAGAGCACAGAGTTCTTCAGCCGGACATCAGCAGAGGATCAAGCAAATGCTCGACTCACAGCTGCTCCTCAGCCAGCCATCACCGCTGCCCCCACCAAATCTGGCCCCACCCTTTTGAAGGTGAGCGATATGCTAGGGTGATGTAATTTCCTGCCAGTGTTTTTCTCTCCGCACCTAATGGTCAGTGACTCAACAGTGACAAAGCAGTGTTATTGTTCTGCGGGAGGTCTCATTGCTGTATCTGAATGATAAACTGAATGATAAATGGAGTGGGTAAATAAAATAGTTATCTACAGTGCTAATAACCTTTAGTCATGTCTGCTGTATATGCAGTCAAAGTTCTCTGTTTACAAGAGAAAATCTGGAGCTGGCGGTGTCAAAGTTAACCCAGTACCGAAGCGTTAATACTAGAAATGATTAACGCCACTCTATTTTTTTTTAACATACTGTTGTAGTTTGATCATCTAAAGCATCTGTAGTTTTACCCTGAAGAACAGCTGCCTTCACCTTGTTGCTATGACTCTGTCACTTCCATTGTTGGTTGTCATGACAGAAAGTTACTGCCATGACACGAGTTTGTTTATCCTAGTGATATGAAATGGTGGTATGAAAGCGAGAGGCTATAGTCATGGAGCGGGGTGGAATGTGCAGCCATTGTTGCTTTTAAGATTAATATTGAATTATGCAAGATTAATCATCTGTACAGTAAAGTGTGTAGTTTTTGAATAGTAGGAGCAGATATTAATGGTACCCTGAATTATTTCCAGGTTTGTCTCAACAGTTTATAACTGGGAAGATGTAGTACAGTAGCATGGAGGTTAAAAAGTAAGAGTCAAACCTACAGGAAGTAACAAAAACCTATAACCACAGCTAACTGGCTGTTTAGTATACTGCATTTAGCATTCAAGCCTCAAGCCAGTAAAATAGTTTGCTGGCTTTCTTGCCTAAAAACAGGCCTGATTCTTAATTTCTAGAAAGTCATTGGTCAGAAAAATTGCAGTTAAATATTTTCATCAGTCATGAGCCGTATTTGCTCTCACTGAATGTTGGTTCAAATTGGAGCACGCCAGGCAAACGTGACAAATTTCAATGAATTACACAAACAAAAGTGATTTCATACTGTTAAGGTACAAGTTGTCTTATTAAAAGTAATAAGCACGTTCTGATGAAGCTCATTTTATCCACTTACATAACTTTAAAAACATTTAATAAAGAAAGAATATCTTTCTTTGCAGTCAAATAAGACAAATGCGGTTAATCATGACTAACTACACAATCAAATGCAATTAATTATGACCGATCATTTGATAACCCTAGCTGGAAAGAAGTACGCGCTGGAATGCTTCAGATCATTTCACACTGGTCCTCCCGGAACACGATCCTTTCAAGAAACCAAAATGTGATTTGGTTGCTTATGCAAAACCAGTGTGTTTTGGCTGAAACCATTTGTTCTCCTCGTGTTCTCCAACGTTAGAGTGCACGACAAACACTGGTGTTTACCTAAGATTTGAATCTGTTCAGATTTGTTTTAGAAACCACAGAGACGCTTCCTTTCTCAGCTGAACAGTCGTTTCCTTGCCCTGCTCTGAAGATAATCCTAAACATGAACCTCACCTTTTGTGATCTGCTTCCTTTGAACTAGCTTGCTCTCTGTGAAGCTGTCTTTATGAGTACAGTGGTAAGACACCCTGGGAGGACTCAGGGTAAGTGTTAGTGATACTAAACATTGTGTCACAAAGAAAGCAGGCTGAGAATGAGATTGCGTCCCCATCAGGGGCATTTCAGCTCAAAGCAAAGGCTGAAGAGACTCAAATCAGGGGCTGACAGCAGCTGCCTGCTGTCTTCTATTGGAGGTTAAATGAAATGCTCACTCTCGTTATACAGCTGAAACTGATGAAAGTGCAGGCCCGCAAACCAAGAGCGAGGCAATAACTTGTGCATTTATCATAATCCGCACCCTCAAAGCATATTCCACATATTTGTTCTGAGAGCCATCCCTCCCTCCCCTGGGAGTGAATCTGAGTGTCCGTGTTCGCGTAAGCCAGCCTGAAATGACGTTATTACAGCTCAGTGGCTTTCACCTCCCTCTCGCAGATGCCAGAGCCATTTTCATGTGTATCCTGTAGCAGAGTGCTTCAAAAAAACAATGAGGGTCACGTCCCTCCCCCCTCCATATATCCTGTTTCCCCATCCTGCCATTTTAGGTGGGTGTATTCACCAGCCAGTGCTAAAACGGCACAGCTTCGCCCACAAATCTCTCAGTCGAGGGCTGCAGTTCAGTGCTGACTGCAGTGTTGCCACTGGCACATAATCAATCAGAATGCGCTTAACTGTGTGATTCCAGGTGTTCTACGGATAGTGGCACTCCTAACTCAAACCTGCCCCCGCCCCCCTTTTTCCCGTTTTACAGCAAAGTCAGCCAAAGTTGCCCAGCGAGAAGAGCCGCAGCAAAAAGAGCAAAGAGCCCAAGCCGAGGGTGAGGAAGCTCAAATACCATCAATACATCCCACCAGACCAAAAGCAGGAGCCCAACAAGGCCCCTATGGACTCGGCCTATGCCCGACTGCTCCAACAGCAGCAGCAGTTCCTACACCTTCAAATCCTCAGTCAGCAGCAACAGCACTACAACTACCAGGCCATCTTGCCTGCGCCTCTCAGGTGTGTAGTTGTTTCAAACACTGCACTTAAGTGCTCAGTACACTTGTAACCCCTCAGTCTAAATGCACATCAATGCAAACACACTTAAAACAGATGAAAGTGGAGATTTTATGCAATCTCACATCAAGCATATTCACATTTGCTCATGCTGTTAGGAACACCCAAATGCATACATGTACTCTGACCTGCCACTTCATTAGGTACACCTCCATGGTATATACTGTATGTGTGGACCTTGCATGCTCTTTGTCCATTTTATGTACACGTAGGTGCACTTTGTAGTTCTACAATTGACTATAGTCCATCTGTTTCTCTGAACATATGGGATGGTATTCCTTGGGTCGGCGATCATTCTCAGCACTGTGCATAGTAGTGTGCCCACTAGTATGAGTGGACTTGACACAGCAGTGCTGCTGGAGTTGTTAACACTGTGTCCACTCACTGTCCACTCTATTAGATACTCCTACCTTTTTGGTCCACCTTGTAGATGAAAAAGTAGAGACAGTAGCTCAGTGTGTAAACCAAAGCACTGTGTTAGTCATTCTAAAGCTGTTCTTTTGAGGTCTAAAGATGTGGCCCGCAGGGTGCTGTTGGCTGGATAGTTTGGTTGGTGGACTATTTTTAGCCCAGCGTGGAGTGGTTAAAACCTCCAGCTGTACTGCGGTGTCTGATCTACTCACACCAGCATGGCGCACACTAAAATGTGTCAGGGTCATTGCAATGCAGAGAATGAATCTCCAGGCAAGTAATATTTGCTCTGTTGTGGTCCTATGGGGATCCTGACTATTAAAAAAGTGTGGCCGGTCAGTGTATATCAGGCTGAAGTTGTTGGTTTTTTTTGTTTTGCTTTTGTGTTCCACCAGTTATGGTCTTTTCAAGTGCCTCATAAATATAAAACAGAAATAGAAAAAAGAAGCCAAAATGAACCGTGCTACAAATATGCACAGCTATGTTAAATGTTGCGAATGGAAAGTTTATTATCGCAATAAATGCTTGCTTAATCAGAAAATGCTTGTAGAAATGTTGTTTTATGTACGCACCACTAAACCTTCACTTGAAAATTTTAATGACCAGCTAACGAGTGGCACAGTAAGACACAGTAATCAGTCTAGAGTTGCTAGATTGCGTTTCATTGGCTGATCAAAGCTGTGCCCCAAACCATGTGTATAAATATACTAATGAGTGCACGTCTACTAGTACTGCATTTTATTTTTTACTTACTATTAGTGCCTAAGTATTCGGATTTGATTTATCACTGCAGCAACAAATCTTAACAAAGTCAAGGTAGTGCATGTAAATGTGTATGTTATGTATAATATGTATATTATGTATAATATTACATTGTATTTGTCAAAACAAAATGTTTTACTGCCTGTATAGAGTATGGTTATGCCGTTGATAACTAGCAAACTGCCAAACTGCAAAAAAAAAAAAAAAAAACACTTTCAATTGCCTCCCAAAACCGGGGCCATATGACAGCATGGGGTTATCAGAAAACTATACATTGTGAAGTGGCTAGTGCTTGGACCTTTTTTAGAAATAAATATATTAAATAATGTATATACATCACTCTGTTTACTGGAACGTCTACCATTCCTCACAGTCCAAAAAAAAAAAAAAAGATTGTTGTGTAACACAGAGCGGAATGCAAACACGGCAAGTGCTGATTAATGTTCATTGAATGCCACAGTTTCACCCATCAATCTGGCCTAACAGAACGTGTCAGCACTGCAGCCCGAGCACTGCAGTTCCTCACATTCTTGTACTTGCTGGCCCCTGTTTGTGCCAGATGAACTTCTGCTGCTATTGTCTGAGACGCAGCTTGTTGATTGTGAATGATGAGGATACAGGAAGTTCCCCCTTTCATTGGAAACCCCCCCCCCACCTCCTTTCTTCTTTGTGTACCACAGGCCTGTAGCTGAGGCTCAGAGCAGTTGCCCTAACGTGGCCCTGGGCAGCAGCCAGGCTATGCCTGCTCCTGTCGTAGTGTCCCTGCCCAGTGCTGCCTCTGCACGCTCTAACCATGCCATCAACAACAGAAAGCCTGGCCCTCTGCCTGCCAACCTGGACGAAATGAAGGTGGGTCATAATGTACTCTACCTTTCCTATCAGTAAGTGCAGCCACTGGTGTGTGGTGTTCGGTGGTGCTGTGAATGAGAATTCACAGGGAGGTGAAGATACACTACAGACCGAAGCAGTATGGACACAAGCAGTTTTTTAAAGATTACGTCTCTTTAAATAACTCAGTTTCAATCATGACACACTGACATGTAGCTGACACATAGTGACAAAATACTTTGTTACATTTCTTTAATTGTCCTTGTTTTTAACTGTCCTTTATACTGATACGATTTTTTTACTAGATGTTCACAATGTCTGCATGATTGAATTGTGGTTTGGTTTGATGTAAAATGTTACAGTCTAGAGAAATCTAGAGTCTGAGTTGTCCACAGAGGTGGTTGTAATAATAGGAATCGGACATCTTGTGCCGGACATTCGGACATTTTATGCCACCAACAGGAAAAAGTTCATACATGTATATGAATATGCGGCCTGATGCCTATTGACAGTATTACAGTAATCTGGAGCACTTGGCTTAAAACATACCTATTTAAATGCGTGTACGTACATGGGTAACACTTTACATTACATTAAGTTTTGACTACTCAAAATGTTGTAATGCTTTAGTGAACATATAAATAATTCGTTGACAGTGGGTACATTGTTTAACCAACTTAAGCGTATAAGAACTACATGTTTGCATGTTAAGTAAACATACATCAGCTGCATGTTAGCCATTGTTAATTTATTACTTCATGTTAAGTAATGTATTACTGAAGTGTCACTCGCATGTTTTTCATCATTTTGTTTTAATACCTATTCAGGGCATAGACACACTTACAAGATGTTTTAAGGTCAAATACTACATCATGTTATCATCAGTATTACTTAAGAACTCAGAAGACGTGTAGGTTCAGCGGTCAGTTTGACCAGCAGGCTGTAGGTAGGGTCTATGATGCAACGTTTCATATCTATCCACTCTGGATAACTTGGATTGCACTTCAGAAAAACGTGAAAAATTGGTGAAACATCTGGATGTGAGAATCAATCAAATGTGATTAAGTTGGGGGAAAAAATCTGTGTTGGGGAGGGGGTGGGGGATCTAGAAGCAATCACTAACATAATCACCACAAGCAAAAGGATTACAATCAGTTAATTGCATACCACTTACATTGGGTCAGACCCTCTAGTTCTATGTGATTTGCGAATAACTGTGCTAGGGAATGAAACAAGTAAGGGGGTGATTTTAACACATCAGTTTTTATACATTTTATATATACGTTTTTACCAAATTCGGGTGGATATTACAAATAGCCATGATGTTATTTACTAATAATTAAAGAATAATTACATATATACACAAATAATGACTTTTTGGTCAAGCTGTACCTTCAGTTAGTCATATGTTGTGTTCCTACAGGTGGCTGAGCTGAAGATGGAGCTGAAGCTGCGTGGTCTTCCTGTCTCTGGCACAAAGACTGATCTCATAGAGAGGCTGAAGCCCTACCAGGACAGCTTCACTGCCATCAGCTCCCAGCTAGCTGCAACCACAGATGCTATTGCTCCTCCAGCCAGCCAGCAGCCTGAAAGCATGAACACAACTCCCCCTGTCTCTCCTGTGCAGTCGGAAGTGTGCGTTGCTCCTATGGAGGAAGCTGTAGGAGACAGCAGTGCCAAAGCAACAGATGCCCCATCTCCATCTCGACCTGCTGCAGGTTCATCATCCCTGAAGACCGAAGACATGGAGACCAAAGTGTCTGAGAAGGACCAGCGCCTTCATGAGAAGGAGCGACAGATCGAGGAGCTAATGCGCAAGCTGGAGCAGGAGCAGCGTCTGGTGGAGGAGCTGAAAATGCAGCTGGAGGTCGAGAAAAGGAGCCAGCAAGGAGCAGTGGCACAGCAAAACGAGCCTAGCCCTCCGACCGAGATCAAAGAGGAGCACGATGCTTCCCCAAGCTGTGGCTTAATGCACGGTCCCGCATCGGTGTCCCCAGCTAGACTCAAAAACGAAGAACCCCAGGCACAGGTGCACATGGCCCCACTTCAGCAGTTCTTTATGAGCCCTCCACAGCAGATACCTCAGACCATCCTCACCACTCAGTCAGGCCCCCATATCCTGCTGCCCACCGCCATCCACCTGACCAACAAGTCCACCACACCACAGGTCACTCTGAGCTGAGAGGCTCTACTCAATTTACAGTATCATTTACATAATAGTAAATTAAAAGATATAGATGACCAATAAACTAATGATGCACATCATTCATTTTTCACAGAATACAGAAAAAAGCGTGGTTAATAACAGTATTATTTACTTCTGGTTGAACCGTCACTGAACAAATACAGCTGTGATCAATTTGGTGTTTTTGAGTGCACATATCGCCAGTAATCTGTTCAATGCAGTTACGTGCACTTGGGCAATGCACTTGAGTCTACATGAATCAGGAAATAATCAGATTCCTGCTGTTCAACCAGCAAATAAATCAGAAGACTTTACATTATGTAACTTCATGCCATGTCTTTTTCTATCAAACATCAAGTCATTTTACCAGACCATTCCTTTTATTCAAACAGGGCAGGAAGTACTGAACACTGGAGCAGGTGTTTCTGTTCACAACAAACAAACAAACAAAACAAACATTGCTAGTCTAAATGTATGAAAACAAATTGTAACAAACTAATAATGTTATTAACCACTTAACCACACTTCAAGTTACTTCTCTTTCTATCTGTTTTATGATATTGATTATGTTCTGTTCATTCCTTGTACCATTTAAAATCCAAGATTTGTTGTAGTATTCTTTAATGAATCCTTTTCTTTTCTCTACAGACACAGCCAGCTCTCCAAACCACAGTGCCTAGCACAGGCCAAGTACAAACTCCGCTTCTGCAGCCGCTGAAAACTGAGAGCACAGTGTTTCAGCAGCACACAAATCAGACACAAGCCACTCCACAGGTGAGCACCAGCAATCTACCACAATGCTTTCAGCAGTTAAAGTTGGTTTTATTTTCTTAGTTTTTTGGCACATGCCTCTTTGACATTTAGTTTCCTGGAATCAGAAATATACAGTGCTTATCGTTAAATCAGCGCTTCAGTATAATGGTCTATTGTAGTTTTATTTTCCCGACCTTTCCTCTTGCGCTGAATTTCCACCACACTTCATAAATCCGCTTCGGAGTGCTCTCCTAATGACAGGGCCCAGTCTCATTTCTCAGTGACTTGGCTCTGATCCCGAAATGGAAAGCTTCTCTCCTGCTCTCAGACTGTGTTCCCCACTTATCTCCCCCAATTGCCAAGGCAATGGCAGCTAATGTCAGCTGATGAATTCCTCACCTAATAGCATCAAAACGCTGGCCCTGGCCAGGCACGGGAGCCGGAGCAGGTGCCGAGTGATAAATAGGTGGTCCGCTTTAGAGCTGTGCATGCTAGCTAGTCTCTCAGAATGTGCTTTTATTGCACAGCAAGCCTCACTGCAGTGTGCCTCTTTCCAGACGATGCCACTGTGCAGCACCTCGGGCTTCCAGCAGGGCCAGACCATGAGTGAAGTTCCCCAGTGTTTCATCAGCAGCTCCCAGGAGTCCTGCTCACCCAGGGTCTCTCCCAGACACTCCAGCTTCAATGGACTCACCAAAGTAAGAAGCCTTTCCCAGAATGAGTTATATAACAGATGTCTGTATTGTTTTATGTTATACAAAAACACAAACCTACGGCATATAATTACAGTGTGTAATAGTACAACATATTATATTGCAACATTATATAGTGCTTAGCAAGTTACCCTGTAAGTAGCGCATTTGGACACAAACTGGCGAAAATGGCATAGGAGTGTTACTAAATGTCCACACAAAGATCTGTTAATATGAAATGTTATGCAAAAAAAGCAACTTTCCTCACTTTCTAACCCCCCCCACCCTGTATGCTGTGTATGCATCTGTTTGAACAAATAAAAGCCCCCACTATGACATCAGCAGTTACAAAGATTTCACTTCACCAGTCACTTGACTTCACTCACTCAGATTAAAGTTTATATCCCTTAAGCATGCCTCATCAATAAGCCACATTAGATATGTGTGGTTGCATGTAAAGGAGTTCATCATTAAAAAAAAACAAAAAAAAACACATTTGTGAGTGCATTGACTCTTTAAGGTTATTTGGCAATGAACAGAGCAGCAAAGTTAATCCCAAATGCCGGAGGGATTGCAGTTTCTGTCCAGCGAGTACTACGGTGCCCTTAAGCTCAACTCTGCTTGAAATTCACTAGCAAATGTTCCCCTCTGTTCCCCTGTTTTGAACCATTGTCATTGTTTCTTCTGTCTACTTCCTTATTAGCCTCCATCACCCTGCCAGCCTGCCTACATCCTCCCTCCTTCTACATTCACCAACCACCACAGCCCCAAGAGCAAAGACCCACCTCGCTATGAAGAAGCTGTCAAGCAGACTAGAGCACTGCAGGCTACTATGCAGGTAATGTGGAGCTCTATGTATAGTTAGGTATACTCAATATCAATGTATCACAATTCAAACTCTTTTGTTTTTTCCAAGGTTCCTACTGCAACCAGTCAGCATATGGATGACTTGTTTGACGTGTTGATTGAGAGTGGAGGTGAGCACAGTTACTATGTTTTTAGGGGGTTGTTCAGCATCGTATAGTTATTAAGTTAACAGAATTCAGAGTAAACCAAAGGGTTACAGAATGTCTAATGAAAATATGTACAGGCTTAAAAAATGTCTTTGATACTTTTTCAGAATATATTCACATATATAATGTATGACGACTCTGGATTCATACTGTTCCATCTTCTTGTCCTCTACAGAAATCTCGCCCCTAATCCGGCAAGATCCTCTGTCATTGGACAAGCTCTTGCCTGTGACGGCCAGCATCACTACACTTCCCATCAACACGGCTCTGTCCCGGCCTCCGCCACAAGTCCAGGTAGCCCATCCACCCGAGCCTCCGACTAGTCTGGTGGCGCTGGCCACAGACCACCAGTTGGAGGCTCTGCTTGAGGGCACTTTGTCGACCGACACAGAACCCCGCACTCTTCGTCTAATGGAGGAGCTGCACAGCCAGCTGCTGGAACGGCCACATTCCCCAATGGACACGGATGAGCTGGCCTTTTCCGACTCACCACCCCCCTCCCTCCATCTGCCCGACACCAACCTTGACAACATGGAGTGGCTGGACCTGACCGCTCCCGGACCCACAGGCATCTCTACCCCTGCTGGAGTCTTCTCTTCTGATTTCTTGGACTCTCATGACTTAAACTGGGACTGAGAGTAAACAGACCTTCTGAACTGAACCATGGTCCAGGTAGATATTCAGAAGCAAAGATGTATATTGTGCAAGTCTCAAAAATCTCAAGGGAGCATTTGTGGACTAGAAGAAGCAACTGTTGGTTTGAAGAGAGGAACAGAGGTAAGGAATAGGCCTGGGTATTAATGATTGCAGAACTGGGTGATAGTCTACAGGAGGTGGTAGATTTTATCGACATTGGTCATGAGCAGTTCAGTGACTGCTCTTTTCATCTGGGCCTGAAAAACCTGGCAGATAGCCCAGGTGTTACAAATGCCACCGACTATATTTCAAGGTGGCACAAGAACTGTGTGACATTTTGTAAATTATTTTCCAACCTTCTGAAGGTAGTTTTGTCTTTCTGTTTTTCACATCGCTTTGGCAGCTTTCATATAACATTTGAAGAATTACCTTTTAGAATGTTTAGGAGTTACGGCTTACAGCGTATTTCCTTCCAAAAAAAAAAAACAGCTTCAATTATATTATGTTCTAAGGAAGTCGGGGAAATGAGATTAGAAGTGAATGGCACTATTTATTTTTTGTGCCTTTATTATGAACCATGCTTGAAAACAACAGATTTTTAATATTTGATAACTAATCTAGTCAGCACATGGGCCTTTATACAGAACATATGACATCTATTCTTTCATGTTAGACATTAGGATCATCAGTCCCTCATTTGGCTTTGAGGGAACCCTGTCATTGAAATTTCTAATGCCAAAGCACTGAATGTATCCTCAATGTAATCTCCTGGTTTGTAGCAACTCAGATGGTAAGCTAGAGACAAATTTGTGCCAGCGTGACCCTCAGTTTGTCAGACACACAGCGCTCCAGGCAGCCAGCAAGTGTGTCCTTCTGAAAGCCAGCGCATGGACAGGGGAAGGGGCACAGCGAGTTTGTTTACCAAAGCTAGCATGGGACCACTGTACAGAAAAACACTGTAGTCTACTGCTCTGACTGCAGCTGCCCAAGCTATTATCATCCCCAACAATAAGGCAACAGAACAGTTTCGCCCCACTTACCTTTTTGGGGGGGCAAAGCACACGTACTTCAGCATACAATTTAGCTGAAACCAGTATTCGTGGCATTGTAGTTTGTTTAGAGCAAGGCCTACATTTACTGTACACCACGGAACCAGCGTTAGTGACAGTAAGTAAATATTTGATCCACTTGTAGAGAAGTGCTAACAGCTCAAAGAATTTGGAGTGAAAGCTGGGCTGCTTAGTGCTACTTAAGGATTCAAGGATTCAAGATTCAAGGATTCAAGGAGACTTTATTGTCATTCGCATCACATGTGGTACATGGGGTGGAACGAAATTGTGGTACCCAAGGACCCAGTTTTACCCAGACAGCAGTACTTAAATAAATAAAATAAACATAAATATATAAAAATATATGTAAAAATGAAAATAAAATACAGAGAGAAGAGCAGCAGTAAATGGAGAAGGTAGCAGCAGAGTGTAATAAAGTGACTAGTGTTGCTAAAGTGTCTGTGCAGTGGTTCCACTAAGTGGCGTTTAAAAGTCTTACAGCTTCCGGAATGAAGCTGTTCCTCAGTCTGTTCGTTCTACACTTAATGCTCCGCAGCCTCCTGCCTGAGGGGAGCGGGACAAACAGTGAGTGTGCTGGGTGAGTGGGGTCCTTCATGATGCAGGTGGCCCTCTTCCTGCATCTGGAGGTGTAGATGTCCGTGGTGGAGGGGAGGCTGACTCCGACAGACCTCTGTGCAGCCTTCACCACCCTCTGCAGAGCTTTCCTGTCTGCAGCAGAGCAGCTTCCGTGCCACACGTTGATGCTGGAGCATAGAACGCTCTCCACCACACATCTGTAGAAGGAGGTGAGGACCGAGCTCCCGAGCCCAGCTCGCCTCAACCGCCTGAGGAAGTAGAGCCGCTGGTGTGCCTTCCTGACCAGACTGGAAGTGTTGTTGCTCCAGGTGAGGTTGTTGCTCAGGTGAACACCCAAGTACCTGTAGCTGGAGACCACTTCCACCGCAGACCCTCCGACATGCAGGGGGAGGTGGGCATGTCTGCCCCTTCTGAAGTCCACAATCATCTCTCTTCGTCTTCTTTATGTTGATGCAGAGGTTGTTCTTTCTGCACCAACCCTCCAGGTGTTCTACCTCCTGCCTGTAGCCGGACTCATCACAGTTTGTGATGCATCCGACCACTGCCGTGTCATCCGCAAACTTCACAATATGACAGCCTGAGTGGATGGGGTGAGCAGTCATATGTGAGCAGCGTGAACAAGAGGGGCTCAACACACAGCCCTGAGGGGAGCCAGTGCTGAGGATTGTGGTGGAGGAGGAGAGGTTGTGGATCCTCACAGACTGCGGCCTGTTGGTCAGGAAGTCCAGGACCCAGTTGCAAAGAGAAGAGCGCAGACCAAGTGAGGACAGCTTATCTGTCAGTGTCTGGGGTATCATGGTGTTGAAGGCGGAAGTGAAATCCACAAAGAGCATACGGACATAAGAGTCCTTCTGCTCCAGGTGGGTGAGGGCAGTGTGGACCACAGAGGAAATGGCATCATCTGTGGATCGGTTCCTCCTGTAGGCGTACTGGTGTGGGTCCACAGTGACGTCGATGGGTGGCTTTGATGTGGGTCATAACCAGTCTTTCAAAGCATTTAGTGCTATCGGCGTGAGAGCTATCGGCACGGTAGTCATTCAGAACCTGTCACTGTGGAGCTCTTGGGGACCGGGATGATGGTGGCGGTCTTCAGGCAGGTGGGAACAGCTGCCTGGGTGAGGGAGACATTGAAAATGTCTGCCAGGACCTCGGAGATCTGATCAGCGCACTCCCGTAGTACTCGTCCGGGTATGTTATCCGGACCAGCACTATTTTTTCCGGGGGTTGATCCCTGAGGGGTCCTCCTTACCTCTGCTGGTGTCACACTGAGGGGTGGGTACTTCTCCAGGTGTAGGGGTGAGTCTTATGCTGGGCGGGTGGTGTCAGGGTCCTCAAAGCGGGCATAGAATTTTTGTTGAGAGCCCTCGGGCAGGGAGGGGTCTTTGGAACATTGTGCATCTCTGGTTTTATAGTCTGTGATGCACTTAATTCCCCTCCACATGCTCCTAGGATCCTGGGAGGAGAAGTGTCCCTGGATTTTCAGAGCATATGCAGCTTTGGCCCTCTTAACACCTGCGGTCAGCTCTCTTCTAGCCCTCCTGAGTTCCTGTGCGTCGCCAGACCTGAAGGCAGCATCCCTGGCTTTCAGTAGAGAACGCACCTCTCCATTCAGCCAGGGTTTCTGGTTCGGGTAGCAGGTCACAGTCTTTGTGGTGGTGACATCCTCCACACACTTGCTGATGTACCCGAGGACAGCAGATGTGTAATCCTCCAGATCCAGCTCCCCCTCACTCTCAGCAGCCTCCCTAAAGACATGCCAGTCTGTGCAGCCGAAACAGTCCTGCAGCACAGCGTCTGCGTCACTGGGCCACACAGTAATGGTCTTCTGTGTGGGTCTGGAGCGTCGCAGCGGGGGGTGGTATGCAGGGACACTTCTCCTCCCAGGATCCTAGGAGCATGCCCGCTTTGAGGACCCTGACACCCCGCCCAGCATAAGACTCACCCCTACACCTGGAGAAGTACCCCTCAGTGTGACACCAGCAGAGGTAAGGAGGACCCTCAGGAGGATCAACCCCCGGAAAAGTGCTGGTCCGGATAACATACCCGGACTTGTCATTCTAAATAAATCAGTAAATGCCTTTATATTACTTGTTGAAAAATGTGAAAATGGCGACACCTTCTGGCAATGCTGAGAACTGGCAGCTGAATGGGTTGGAGTGAAATGTTCTTTTCAGATACACTGTGTAATTCAGGATTAACATGCTGATGTAAAAATAGAGATGTGATGCAAAATAATTTTCATTTTATGGATCCAAATAAGTTGTAAAGGTGTTCAATATGAACGGCCTTCAGCAGTCTTGTCATTCTAAATAAATCAGTAAATGCCTTTATATTACTTGTTGAAAAATGTGAAAATGGCGACACCTTCTGGCAATGCTGAGAACTGGCAGCTGAATGGGTTGGAGTGAAATGTTCTTTTCAGATACACTGTGTAATTCAGGATTTAGCTTTGATTTGGCTTGGCAGCTGTCCGGGCAGATTTGCAGTGCACTGGCCATGATCTGTTATCTGAAAAGGCCACTTTATCCCTCTCATTGAAAGCTCCCCAGGGTTTCTTTACAAGTAGTGCCAAAAATGTAGCACCTTAGAAAGTCTAGAATACGCCTACTGACAATCACTTCAAAATATTACCACACTCTCAGACGAAGGAATGTAATGCAGTCTATTTGGCCAAAGACAAAACACTCTTCAAGTAGACACGTGTAGCTTTTTATTTGCTGCTTTCCCATTTGCAGTCATCAGAAATATACAAACATGGAAATGTAAAGCCTTTCAAAAAGATTTCTTTTGTGGAAAATGTTAAGTTATCCATGACTCTATCACTAAAGTAGGTCATCCACGTGATGGTTTTATCTCAGACTCTTCTGTAGACTGTTTTTTGTTGTTGTTGTTGTTGTTCTTTTAAACAATGTACAGTTATATTTCACTGACCTGATTTCAAAGACATTCTCATTTTATTCACGCAATTAATGTTCTTGATCAACGTTTAGATCATCAGTGGAAGGCTTCGCACCTCCATCTGACTGTTGTTTTGTCAGTGCTACCTGTCTTAATCTCACAATCAGGGATACTACAGTAAATTCATGGCAGCCTTGGTGAATTTCCAGAGTACAGAAATAAAGAAAACAGTTCTTTGAATATAAGAACCAACAGCTCCAAAACCACACCAATAAGCTGTAAATCATTTACTGCTGTTTACTTACAACTGATTTGTACGTGGAAACTGAGGCATCTACAATGTGTAATATTCATTAGGAACATCATAAACGGTTGGTATCAACAAATCAGCCGAGTGTTTGAAGGGGATTATCAGTTTTATAACATTACTGCATTAATAAGACACAAGTGCTGTCACTCAGAGTGGTTCAGAGTGCATGTGAAACGCATGTTCTAAAGAAACCTGCCAGGTCTGAATTATATCACAGTGGTGGTAATGGAACACAGACGAGGAAGTGTTTAAGGGCTCTAAAAGCTTCAAAAGTGAAGGCATGAAATGTTTACAAATACACAGCCTGGCACCAGGTGGTTTTGAAGGTTACAGCCTAAAATATTTTCATATTCATGGATGTTCATGCTGGGCATTATACTACACATATACTACACATATACAAAGTGGAACCCAATTTGTTGTAGTTCATAATGGTAATGTATGAATTGTGATCCGTTTTCCCTATTACAACCATTGTAGTAAAAAAAAACTGTACAATGAACCAAATGTTGATACCAGACCACTCTTGCATGACTTTGCGTACATCGCAAAATTAATTATGGAGAAAGTGTGAAAAATCAGTGGATTCCCTTTTAAGTCAGGGATCTGAAGGATCTACTCACTACGCTGTTAACTGGTGGTATTTAAGGGAGTCTCCATGCTACCCCAGAATCTAGTGTTACATTCCCCACAAGATGTGCAAAATGTTCCCCACAAACAACATGAATTGCAGCCTCTGAAGTCACCTTGAAGCCTCTACAATAAGTATCAGAGTTGTTGATAGTTGCCATATGCCGTTGAAAGCGATTACATATCCAAAAGGTCTTTGACCCTGTTGTGCAAAAACGAGTACATGCTGGAAAATAGGGGACTCTTCTTCAAACTTTGTTGATCTTTGCCTTTGACCTGGTAGACTGTAATACCGTATCTTATTTGCACAGTGTAAATATTGATTCATTTTATACAAACGCAGCACAGCACATGTGCAGCTGTAAATAATGATGTTTGGAGTTACCTTTGTACATATCATTATTGTATATACAGCCTTTTGTGTCATTAAAATGTTTGCATACTTAAAACTTGAATAGACTGTTTCTAATTAGTGCACTGATCATTAGCTAGGAAAAACTCCTTTCTGGTGAGAAGATGAGTATGAGTAGTTTGCTATCTGAATATACTTTCTGCCCCCTCAAAAAACATGATATTTAGTTTCCTGCATTATGTGAGCTTAGCAGCTGTCCTGTACCTCGTGTGAAAATTGATGATTGGACCAACAGAAATGCTCCAAAACTGCTTCAAATAAAATCTCTTTATATTATATATTACTTGCATTGAAAGTAAATTGTTTTTGCCCTCTTGTACAAGCTGACCATTTTGAAGATTATTAATATTAATATATGAATCATGCAGAAATGTTCCATTGTGCATCATCTTGACTCATGATAACTGACCAACAGAAATGACCCAAAAAGATAAAAGAAAAAGATGACAAAAATGACAAGATGATAATATTTTTCCTGCTACAGTAAAGTAATAATTTTGATGACACAATGTTTTGTTCCAACAGCAATGATATACAATAACTGTTTTGATCAAAATGTGAATTTAAGTTTTCAGTAGCTTTTAGATTCTCATACATGTCCCCAAAATTTAAACATTTCCCCCAAAAGGTTCAGAGTTACAGGACAAATAGGATATTAGATGTTGTCCAGTTCACTTTAATGAAGTGTCTACTACTTGTTTACGCTATTTTACTCCCATCAGTGAGAATGAGCACTCTATTAATCCCAGCCCAGACCAAGCAGCAGTGAGACCTGAAAGATATGCATCCACTTACTGAGGATTTGTTTCTTTCATAGAGAGCAGTGGAGCTTTAATCCACAAGTCATGGAGTCTGCGTTACTCCATGGTCCTTTGAGGCTGCCACATCCTTGTGGCCAGCAAATAAAATGGACTCAGAAGGCTGAACAACAGGACCTTCCTTGACTGGTGTTCTTTCCTCCAAGAACTCTTCTGTTCTTCACAGCTTCCTGCATGTGTGAATCTGGCTGCGACACTTGGGGCATTTGTGCACAATGTCTTTGAAGGAGTCCATGCAGAAAGGCAGGAGACAGCAGCCAGCTATGCAGCTAAACAAGAATCAAATAAGGAGAGAAGAATCTGTACTTAGCAAGCTTACAGCGTTCAGAGGCAGCAGCAGACAATGATGTCTAACCCTTGAAAGTAGTTTAGTAAAAATACTTTTGGTTTTTATTTAGTTTTATTTATTTAGTTGTTTTTTATTCCATTTGGTTAAAATAAAGATCTTTCTGTAGAGCTCATTTAGGTCATTTTGACACCAAGACATTATTTAGTAGTTGAGTAGCTTTTGAGTTGAGTATAGACATATGATACACAAAAAAGTACTTAACAGCAGAAAATGGAGAATTGGGTAATTTCCTGAATTAAATTAAACTTAATGGAAAATGTAAGTGTTATTTTTTAACTTTATGGCACCATCTCCCAGTTGAAAGTAACCTATACATAATGACGTTGTATATATGTAGCATATTATTACTTCTATTAAGGCTTTGGGTTTAAATACATCAAAAAAAGCATCTAATTTTTATGTAATTATTATATTCCAAAATGGCAGCAGGGTTATGAGGTAATGGAATATAATAATTAAGACTTGCAGTTCAGAATTTTAGTATCTGTGTTCACTCCATGTTACATTTTGTAAAGGTGGTATTCAGAATATAGCTCCTTCTTGCATTTTCAAGAGAATAAGTTTAGAATACTTACTAGACTAAAACATGTTTTATATTTAAAACAAACATCTTTAGTGCTTGTTACCCACCTATTTTAAAATCAGAGCATAGCACGTAGCAGGCACTCTGATCAGAGGAACACTGTAAATAGCTTCTTTGCCAACACTGAAGTTCCTAATGAGCCAGCTCTTTATCTCAGCATTACTCTATAGCTGAGTTTGCAAGCATTAAGCTTAGCTTCAGTTGTATGGGCACACGATCAAATTGTTTTCAAACAATAACAGTGAATAAACTGAAGTTTTGAAAACTCTGGTCATTATCAAGTCTGCAGAAAAGAACTAGAATTCAGTTTTGTGTCCACACGTCAAAAAAATAAGGAGGTATATACTTAATTTAACCGTTCAAAACATGAATAGCACCCCCTAGTAGGTGATTCTTTGGAACTGTTACAGGGTGATAGAAAGTCACTTCATAATAGAAAGTAACAGAAGGTGACAGAAAGTCACTTCATATGTACAACATTCAGGTTTCATTAGGATTGGTCATTGTTAAGTCTGTCAAATGCAAGCAACAATAACAGCTTATTAAGTCAGTCTTGCAGATCTATTTAGAATCGACCTCAAAAGATGCAATGTTTTTGCATTTCAGCTCGATCGAGTATACAGATAAAGAGAAACAGCTAACTAGCAACTACAGCCCCTTAAAGACATGCATGTGCCAAAACTGATAGCTCAGGAACCTGTATCACATACAGCTATGACGTTCCATCAGAATTAGTTACTGCTGTTGTGTTAACTTCAGCAGATAATAGTAATTGTGCACTAGAATGTGTAGAAGTGTCTTCTCTGTAGAGACAGTGTTAACTTATTTTCTTAGAAAATCAACAAAACGTCATTTGACCAGGGGCCAGCAAATATTTGCACACATTAAAACCACCTCACTGTCCACTAAGAGCACTCTGTAGTTCTACACTTACACACTGTAGTCCATCTGTTTCTCTGCATACTGTATTACCTTTCACCCTGCTGTTCAACAGTCAGGACTCCCACAGAGCAGGCATTATGTGGGTGGTGGACACTGAAGTGGTGGTGGTGTGTTAGTGTGTGTTGCACTGGTATGAGTGAATCAGTCACAGTAGTGTTAGACACTGAGATCAGACCTTAGTGTCACTGCTGGACTGTCACTGCTAAGCAGCAAACAGCATCCCAAGTGGAGTGTCCTGTCACCACTGATGAAGGACTGGAGGATGACCAACAAACTGTGCATTAGAAGATGAGTTATTGTCTCTGACTTTAAGGTGGACCAGCAAGGTGGGAGTGTCTAACAGACTGGACAGTAAGTGCACACAGTAATTGAACACTACAGCAGCAGCACTGCTGTGTCTGATCCACTCGCACCAGCAAAATCACTACAGCAGTGTCACTGCAGCACTGAGAATAATCCACCACCCAAGTGGTATCTGCTCACCCAAATAGTGTCACCCTGACCATTAAAGGTCAGGGTGAAAGGGAGCTAACAGTATGCAGAGAAACGAATGTACTACAGTCTTTAATTGAAGAACTACAAAGTGCTCCTAAGTGGAGCTGGTAAAATGGTGTAGAAACATGAAGGTGGTCTGATGTTATGACTAACTGGGGTATATCAGCTATAATAATTACACTTACCATATGAAAGTACACACCATACACACTAGCCAGGTTGTGTTCCCAGTTTTGGTGATGATCTCTGTTGTAACAAACTGCTGACAGTCCGGGCATTGTGTAGGAGTGGAACGTGGAGGCAGTTTCTGTACATCCAGAATCACCTGAGGAGCTGAACCAGACACATCTATTCACTTCACTTATGTATTGAGATTTAACATTTATACAGATCTGCTGTTATTCACATTGACAAAATCCTGGACTAAAACACTTCTCAGCATGCAACATGGTGTCCTGGGTTCAAAACCATATTGCTTTTGTGCAGATATTTTATTTAGGGATTTATCCTTCCAACATGCAGCGTACCAGAGTAGACAGAGACTGCAGCTGGTAAAATGGACTGCTATTCTAAAAATACAGAACGGTCATCATACTTTTTTCAGGGCAGGCGGGAAAAATCATATTTTGTCTTTTATTTATAACTTTTATTAAAGTTTTATAGCACTCATGCTAATTGTGTTCTAATCTATAAGCATACAACCTTTATTCCAAATCTGTACCCATCTGTAACACCTTACAGAGGAGCAGCATTTGTACAGCTCCATAACACCTACAAGCCCTACACAAGCCTTTTATGACAAATGACATAACCCTATATTAACATTTGTTAGGTCTTATTTATATATACATACACACATTTAAATACACTTATTATATATTTTAATGAGCATCAGTTGCTGCTTCATGCAATTGTACTCGAGAAACTGTTACAGCAACTGAAGCTTTTTGGGAGAAACCTTTGTATCAACTGCAGTATCGCAACAAAAATACTACTTAAAAGACATTTAAGTCTTTAGACCATAACTATTTAAAAGGGTTATGTTACAATCTATTTAAACTCAAGACTTATTGAGACAGTAATTTGTATTGGTGGTGGAATAGTGGCAGTCTCAAACCCTAAACATAATACATACAAGCTATTTAGTTTTTTGGATAGAGATTTATGATTTTAAAATAAATAAATAAATAAAAATAAACATTCAAATAACAGCATAATAACAACATTTTTAAAAATGCTGTCACTACAGAAACACAAAGAGTATGTGTTCATAGGTGGTCTTATTTTAACTACACCTATTTGTATTTTAATGAAAAAATCAGATTATACAACTACGCAAAGCTAGTCATGTACTAGATATGCCTCAAAATTAGCTATAGTTTTATATTTTTTATTCTTTAATAAAAGTAGCCTTAATTAAACTCTAGTACTGAGATAAATTTTCACTATTAACATACATGAAAAAAAGAAATTCTTGACTGGGGTGCACCCTTTAAATAGACGTTATGGAATTAAGTCCTAAAAACACAGCATCAACTGCTAACAAATCTGAGTCAAGTCTATTAACAACAGATCTTACTTCTTACTTTTTACATCTTACTTTTTTCAGGAACGGTCTGTGTTTCATAAGTGCATTTTTTGTTTTTTCTTTTTGTTTTTCGATGTTGCCATTAAATCATCAATACAGACAAAGCAAGACAGTTCCAATGGCAAATATGTTTGTTTACTGCTATGGTTTAGAGATGAGGTGGGATGCTTTGGGTTATAGGATCTTTTTCCTCTCTACGCTTTTTCTTCTGCTCTACGAGACTAAATGTTACTGAATTGTATTTTTAACCAATTGTGACCTGACCCTATTTAAAAGTGTACTACTGGTTTCAATTAGGTTATAAAATTGTCTTTATATTCCTTTTCTTTCTTTTTTTATTTGTTATCAGTGGTGTTGTATTGCACTAACTGAATGTAAGCTGTAGTCTTGTAAGGTTTGGTAATTTTGGAAAATGCTGGTTTCAATTATTTTGTCCACTACCTGTAGAAAACAACTGCCATCCTATTGTCTTGGCAGACATTACAAATGTCCTGTCTAAATCCAATCAATTTATTTCAAGATAATATTCCTAGGCCACATTACCAGAACACAGGTGCATGTATTTCCATAATAAACTGTCAGGTGTACTAACCTGGAAAGGATGGGGGTTTACCCACAAAGTATATTTGACTACCAAAAGATGTAGGTGTGTCAGGACAATCTAATGCATCTGGGCTAAAAGCAGCACCTATAAAACCATACAAGAGGTTATAATACACAGATATCATTGGTGAAGCTGAGAAAATGGCACAAGTCAAGTCTACTGACATAAACAAGTAACCAGCATGTAGAAAAGGTGTTACCTGTATAATGTACGTTATCACGTTCAAGTTCATCTTTCTTCGCTTGTAGTGTTTTCTTCTGTTCAGAGAGATTGTCGAGTTCCTCCTCAATCTGTTCATATTCGTCTTTCTCGTTGGACTTGGCACCTGCCAACAATGACAGCTTAGTCTTACAACAGGCCAACTCAGACACCATCAGCTACATCATTAAGCTGTTTGCATTACTTTCACCATGAATTAAAGCCACACTCACCTTCTTCATGAAAGCCAGCATTTTCCCGGAAACCCTTCAACATAGCCAACAAACTCAGTCTGTCACTGAGCTGCTGTCGGCGCAATGACAGCTCATGTAGTTGTGAGCAGATTGCTTCCATTTGCTGCTCTTTCGATGGTGGAGGCATGATGAACGCAGAGGGAAACAAGATCGTCCACTCTACCAAATTGTCCTAGCCCTGAAACTTCCTCTGTTCATATACAGCCTAGTGGACCAACTGCTACCTTAACAAATGTTATTACATTAGGTAAATCAGCAAGGCTCGAAGGTCAACAGCAGTCTAAATTGTTGCTTTATAGATCCAGATTTGTGTCCAGATCAAGGCTTGAGAAGCTTTTACACTGACCGGACGTAGAATATCAACTAACCGCAGAGAAAATGAAAGCATCACCGAAAGCATAAACAAATTATGCTTTAATACAAAAAAAGCTACAAGGTACAAAAACATAAATACTCAACCTGAGATTCAAATAATCCATTAAATGGTTCCATAAAAAACAGAAATAAAAAAGTCAAAAAGTCAGAAAATAAACCAGGTCCCGATGCTGACTATAGTCCACGAAACAATTGCGTGTTGTGTTTTGCAAGGAAATGCATTTCATGTCATAGCATCAGGAACCAAGTCACAATATTTAAAGTCTGTGGTCAAAAAGCAGTCTGCATATTCCAGGATCCAACTTTCTGGACTTCAGTCTCTCACCGCAAGCAGAAGAATCTAAAGAGAATTTTAAAAAAATAAAACAAACATTTAAAAGAAACACAATAAGAACAAAATGGTGTTAACAATACAACCCTAATAACAAGACTGAGTGTCATTGGGCTAAGATTAAAGTAAATATATGTGCCTGGCTGGGCGCAGTAAATTTTGATATTTGCATCCACATGCAAATGTAACTGTTACTTAAAAAAATCAACAAAAGCCCTCTAATACTCAGCTGAAATATAGTTTGAATACTGCATAACTAAAACATAACTGACACTTGTGCTGTGCATACAGCTGTGTAAATACCCTACCTATTAACCACCTTCTCATTTCTTCCCCAGTTTCTTCATGAAAGTCACATCATCCCTGTTTCTGATACCATAACTGTGAGAAAACATACAGTGTTATAATGTACAGTAATGTTCATTCTAGAGAAAACAAATAAAATAAAGTTTCTGTAAAAAGCCTGTGTGCTTTTGACAACATGTTTATTGCAGCCCTAGTTCTTGGACTACTGATATCTCTAGACGCCTCTTAGCTGGAGTAGTAGTTGTGTGCATGCTTACGTGGATTCAGGCAAACCAATTACCTAAGACGCACTCAGGAGTTAAAGGAATTGGCTGGTATCAAAATTCAGAGAAGTAATACTGAAGTTGGAAATACTAGTATATTCCTAAATTGGAAAATCAAAATAATGAAATCACCATGTGGCCATAACAGACAGGGATACAGTCTCAGTTTCTCTCAGTCTCGACCTATTAACTAAAACTCTTGGTAGACGCATAAAAACATGGGACAGTATATTTTTAGCACTTTTTTTTAGATCGTTTTCACAAGATGACTTCATAAAAGATGATTTACTATATGTTTAACTTTTTAATAAATGCCTTGGATGTGTGCTTCTATAACATTACAAATAATGCTTTGGGTTTTAATAGATCACAGCATAATCCTCCAAATATCTAAGACGTGAATCCTCCTTTTTACTGTGGGACTGCAGTTTAAACTAGTGGAACATTCTACTTACAAAAGTCCTAATGTCTCAGTCTGAGTAGATCCTATAGAGATCTAACTATAACAGTCACCGGCTGCCCTGATGACATGTATTTTGTTGTACTTACTCCTTCAGCATCCTTCTGTCATCTTCTAATCTTTCTCCACTGAAGACCAAATGGTACGTTCGCCACACATATTTCCTTGAAAAAGAAAAACAGACGCAGATGTATATTCACACAAACCACCTACACTTAACCTTCATACAAATCTAAATAAATTTTTTTTGTCTCACCAGCTGATGTGTTTAACACCTCCCTCACGCTGCTGCTTCAGCTCCATGTACCGCTGAATGGCCTTCTTGAGATCCAGCACAGTAGCGGACTGCACCACCACAATGGCTGGAAAGATAAAAGCCACTCAATCAATAAATTGTAATAGTATGTATCATATTTGACCAACGCAATCTGTATAATTTAAAACTGGATCTCAATAAAAGAAATGCAATAAAACACTAAAATCAATCAATCAATCAACCAATCAATTAATATTTATTTGTACAGCGCTTTTTACAACCAGCATGGTCTCAAAGCAGCTTCACAGAAAATCTGTTTGTTATAAAGGAAAACATGGTCAATGATCTGAATGAAAAATCAGAAAGGAAAATTTTAAAAAAGAAACACTTTAATCAGGATTGGGTTACAATATAAAATAACATACTGTAACAATCTGTAACATGGCCTCTAGTCAGAGCTCTAGACTCTTTAAAAGGTTTAACTCACGCATGACCTCTCCATCAGCTTTGCATACACGGACAGTCATGGCCTGACCGTACTCCAGAGCCACCTGAGAGTTCACCTCCTCCAAAGTGACCTACAACAGAGGATGAAAATAACAGAAGATTAAGCTTTGAAATAAATTTCATTTAAATGACACTTTGTAACATTAAGACTACTACTTCAGCTCAGTCCTGGCAATGTCCTGATGACAATGTCTGCACGCAATAAAGTTAGGACCAGTATTCTTTTAAAAAATTGTCCTCAATCACAAACCTGGATTGGCAGATCACATAGCAGAGGATCCTGTACTATCAGAGCCAGTCCTTCTTCAAAGATATCCAAAAATTCAGAATGTGGCAGCGCCTCTTCATCTTCTTCCTCTTGTTCTTCCTGCTTCACAGTTTCATCAATACCTTCTTCTTTCACTTCAGTCTCATCCACATTTTTTGTTTGTGCCTCCACATGTAGTTCCTCATCCATTTTGGGCAATGGGGTTACCTCACAGAATTACTGCTCTGGTTCTGTCATCTGAAAAAAGCAGGGTACATAATTCATATAAATATTTTTTTTCAAAACTGGGCATGCTGGTAGTAATGTTTACTATACTATGACTTCATATTGTCAAACAAGCAGAAGTGCTTTAGAATTACAGTAGCATTCTGTGATTCTGATGGCTACTTCAATAAACACACAGGTCACTTCTTAAACATACAGCTGTTTTGTATCTACACTGATTGAATCAGGTCAACTGAATATATAGGAGTACTTTAAAGTTGTACAATTACAACAATCATAATTTGTTTTCTTTTACCCTCTTAGTGATGAACCTATGAGTTATAGGGATGATGGATCATTCACAGCTGCACTGACATGTTAGTTTATGTTGTGCTGGTACATGCGGATCAGATACAGCAGTGCTACTGAAGCTTGTAAACATCCAATCACTGTACACTCTATTAGACACTTCTACCATGTTGCCCCATACTGTATACTGCACATGTTTGCATTTATTGTCTTCAAAGCCTTCATTGGTCGTCAGTTGCTGGTCTCAGTATGCGATATATCTCTGGGTGGTGGACTATTATTTGTCCAGCAGTGACACAGAGTTGTTAAAAACCCTGGAAACGTTGTGTCTGGTCCCTTATTACCATGTTACTGCAGTGCAAAAATGAATCACCACTGGAAAATGCTCTGTGCTGGTCCAGTGGGATCCTGACACTGATGAAGGGCTAAATAAAGACAAACAATTTATGTGGAAAAAAATAGACTAAAATCTGTAATTGTAGACCTCCAAAGTGCTCCTATTTGGTAAGATGACCTAATATACACAATGACAGAAGATACAATGTGGGAATACATACTTCAAATGAGCACACATAAATAGTGGAGTTTAGGATTGGTAATTTTTAGTTATGCTAGCAAAAAAGAAACTTGTGGCTAGTGACCAATCTCACAGTAATAAGGCCTAAAGCCATGCCAAAATAATAACAAGTTAAATTCTTGTTTTAGGATAATCTCGAAAAAAAATCATTTAATAAGATTAGATATGGACTCTTAGGATAAAATTTTACCGAAGAACATCTCACGTAGAAATCCCTAGTAACGCAGGTGAAGAGAATAGACAGAGGGGAACGAGTAGAACCACTAACATACAGCACTCAACAGTGTAACACCTTAATCACGTCGGCAGGAAACTGAAAATGCTACAAATAGTTCCAAAATCGAGAAGCAAAATATATATAAGCTATTCAACAAATAATGTCATATGCATTATTGTTATGCATATTCTATTACAATTTAAAAATATATAAATTACAAAAATACCTCCGTATCTGACAGCGTACCCTTCCTCGCCATTGTTTCCTGCCGGACCCATTTTTCCGATACATATTCTGAAGTTCGTGTTGTAAGCCCATAATCACAAATAGCTACCAGAGGAAAGAATAGGACTCAGTCTTTCTTTATAGTACTAGTATAGTATAGTGTATTAGAGGCAGAAGATGCTGCTGTTTTGCCCGACTTGTGGAAATGTGTTGATCGTGGAGGAGGGTCAGAGATGTTATAGGTTCGCTTGTAACACATGTCCCTACGTTCACAACATCACGAGGAAGGTAAAGAGACAGCACGAATCTGAGCCGTGATTTGTAGATTTTGCTCAATTGTTGATTCTTTTGTTAATTTCGTTTTTCTTCGTTTGTTTTACTAAGGTCAACAACAGAAAGTACCCCAAACTGAAAGAGGTGGACGATGTTCTTGGGGGTGCTGCTGCTTGGGAGAACGTAGATTCCACAGCAGGTAATAAACAGACTTACGAAACTGTCAGTGATCAACATTACAATTCTATCACGACTAGTCACCCGACTCCTGTCTCAGTGGGAGAGGTTATTTACTCTGATTGAAACTGAAGGGGTTCCAAATAATGATTTTTGTAAAGTTCAGGTTGTTGTGTTGTTTGTAATTCAGTTAAACTGTGTAATACGATTACAGCGATTGTACTTAAATAAAGCCCAATAGAAACAGAATAATACCACATAATTTACTCACAGTCATACTATAAATGCCCCATGGAAAGATTATAATGTAGGGTTTCAGCCTGGTTGAATACTGCTGGGGCAATTTAAAGTGTACGTGTTCCACCTTGTTCAAAAGAAGGGTTCCAACTTGAACTTGTTTTCCAGCTAACTAAATGGAACACAGAGAACCACTGGATGTTAACAGTGATGCCTGTTATCTGTATCTGGTTGTCAATATAAATGATTAAGTAATAATAGAAGACTAATTGATAACTATATGTACAGGTGCTTATTGTGACAATGATCTACTCTGAATATGATAAAAATTGTCACAATATGCTTTTCTGAGCATATCATAGATCTCATTAGTGCTTTAATACACAAAATCTCTATGATTCAATACATCAAACATATATTTTAGTAGATTGTACTTTTAATTCATGTTTTGCCTTTTTTTTAAAAAAGGACTCAAATAAAGTGCTTCATCAAAAGTAGATGTGTCAATTTACCTGATTTAAGTTATTTACATCATAGTATTGCAAAATGACATACACTTACATCCACAACTTCTTCAGCTGATGATACTGGGTTCATGCTTCAATATGTTCCCAATATTTTAAACAAAATTAAAAAAAATAATAATAATAAAAGATGACTATATACATTACACATTGTTCTTTAACAACATACATATGACATTAGAGCTGGGTGGGAGGCAGAGTGCTGGAGTGAAGGTGCTGACTGGTATCAGTCATTTGTAAGTTTAGGTGTTCAGTGCTTTCAATGGCATAATCAATAGAATGTAAATTCTTTATGATGCACATTGTCACATTTTTTTCATTTTGCTATCACAACATCACAGTGAGTGTAAAACCTGAAAATGTTCAAACCTCTTAGTTGAAATGAGGAACAATAACAGTAATGAAACCGTAGTAATGGACAAGTGCTCTTCATTGTCTTCTTTTTAATTCAGTTGTGTAACAGTTGTCTTCTTTCATTGGTCCTCAGAAACGTGTCCAAAGTGCGAACACCCAAGGGCTTTTTTCATGCAGATTCAGACCAGATCTGCTGACGAACCAATGACCACTTTCTACAAATGCTGCAGTCAACAGTGTGGTCATCGTTGGAGAGACTGAGTGGATGGTATCTTTGCAAGGACTTGTTATTTATGGATATAAGCTCTTGAAACACTGTGGAAAAGCATCTCACTTGCACAAGCATACACAGGCCCTGCTCCTCTGTGGTGGAAGCTTCTGTGGAAATTTGACTTGATATGTAGTTTCAGCGCAAAAGCTTGATATACATGCTCTGCAGTTTTGCAATTCATATACATACACTGTGAAGCTGCACTGAGCTTCATGTTACTTCAAAGCAAGTTTATTTGTCCTCTTATTCAATATGGAATCAAATGTAAGCCTGCTGGATATTTATCTGGGTTGAGTAGACATACATTTCAACAAGAAAAGTGTGAGATAAAACAGCTTTAATTGGGTGAACTTTTACGTTGAATAAATAAAAAAATAGTCACACACACGAGTGGTTGTTTTTTTTATTTTATTATTATTATCCTTCTTAAAATAATAATTGTACACAGAGTCAGTTTGTTCTGGTTTACACATATGACACTTCCGGTTTAGAATGGCAACATGTATTATGCCACAGACTACCTGTAGTCATTGATCTAAAGTTGATGCATTCCTGTAACACATAGCTTTACGTCTAGTCTGTCTTCCACAGCGTCAAGCCACTTTACAAAGCATTGTAGGCCTACAGGGTTCAAAAGCATGTTTGATTAAAGGGACTCAGCTCAGATTGTGCAAGTAGTCATTAATCCAGAGTTGCATGCATACTATTTTTCGCATCGGATTGTTTTCTTCACTGAGAGGCATCCATGTGTGTGTTTGTATTTATGTACAGTATGTCCATGCTGGTATCTAAATATGAGGTGAGATGCCCTAGAAGGAAAAATCTGTTTCTGTGATCAAGTCCAGCAGTTTATGATTCAAAATGATCTGAATAACAAAATTCAATCCCATTCCCTTTCTCCAAGTTATGCTTTTGCATGCTGGTGCGTATTAGAATAACACGCATGATGCATGGTGCTGGATCACTTCTAGGAAAAAAATAAAGCTTCAAAACCAACATTTCTCTTTTCTTGCATAAATTAAAACTGTGTGTTGAAATGAACACAAACAATTGATTTTGAATAAATAATGCATATCATTGTGTTACTGACCATTAAAAACACATCAGTGATGACCACTGTTGTATAGTAAAGGAAAACAAAAACGGTAATTAATTTTCTTGCTGGCATGATGTGTGGTGAGATAACTGTGGAGGTACAGAAGCTCAGCAGACCCTTTTGGAAAATACATGTAAAATGTATTTAATAAATACAAAACCTACTTACAGAAAACCGTGTGAACATTTTGGAACAATGTTACAAAAACAGAAATCTGGATGTGTTTATTCTATTGAACCTCTATTTGACTGACAAGAATCCAAAGAAATCACTTTTAATGTGTTGGTTTATCAACCTGTTTTTTTAAGTTGATGCCCAACAAATATATTATATATGAATGTATTGTGGTTTTAGAGAGGCATATGTAGGGCTGCAACAAACAACTATTTTGACAGTCGAATAAATAATCAATTACTGAAACATAATTTACCACTTGTACTATGAATCAGTCAATTACAAAATAACTCATGTGGCTTGTACTCTTATCAGCTTTAAACTTTAGCTTGGAATTGTTTTATGCATTTGGTAACTAACAAGGAAAACAAAGATGAAAAATTCAAAAATGCACTAATGCAAACTTTTAATGCTAAAACAAAAGTAAAATAAAACTCCAATCATTTCTTTGTCATTTTGAAAGGGACAGAATATTGAAAATGATGTGCAAACCAGCAGCAATAAAATTTACGACATACAAAACTAAATCAAATTTTAAATTTAAACATCCTGCTGACACTCTGTAGCAACTAAATTCTACAAACCACAACTAATGTAATGACATCACCAACTCATCAACTAAATTAGCTGCAAACTACTTTGGGAGTCAATTTTAGTCAACTAAATTGATTAATGTTTGCACCCTTCCCTATCACATAAGATGCCATTGCCAGAAAGTCCATAGTTATTTCAGGAAGACAATGGCATTCTGCTCATGCTACAGCAGTGTAGCTTCTGTCTCCTATTGAAATGTATGGTGCATCATGAAGAGGAGAATCAAGATGATGCTGACCACTACTGCTGACCCACTCAGCACCTGAGGTCTTGTGCCAAGCTAGAATGGACAATAAGAATGGACTATTCTACTTGCAAAGCTGCAACAATTGGTTTCCTTAGTTCCCAAACAGTAAACAATTGTAATTAAAAAGAAAGGTGATGTAACGCAGTGGTAAGCAGCTTCTGTCCCAACTTCCTGTTTGTTGCAGGAATCAAATTCTAGATTTGTTATTATTTACACAAAATGGTCAGTCACTGAAAACACTGAAAACCTTTTCTTTGAATTTGTCAGTTCAATAAAGGGTTCGGTATCACAGATTCTTTTTTTTTTTTTTTTTTTTTTTTTTGATTTTACGTGGTGTGTACATTTTCAAAAAGTATGAAAATGGCCAAAAGATGAATTGATGTAATTGAAATGTATATAAAATGCTTGCCCATTCATTTCTTTCCCATATGGGAGGGGGCTTATTTTCCAGACACAACTGAGATAAAAAGACAAAAGGCTTGCTGAAAAGTCAAATTTACACAACTTTCAGCCAAACAATGTTTAGCATACAAAGTTGTCTTCTTTTTTTTTTTTGCCTTGTATCTCCAGTGGCAAATAAAAAAAGCAAAAGGCCAGACACTAAAATGTCTTAATCAAATAAATGTTTGGTGTAAAGGAAAAAAAAACTGTAAATTTGATTCTTCAGTAAATCATTCATATGCCCAACATTAAACATTAATTAAAGTGAATGGTTTATCTGCTTTGGGTTCAGAGGCCCAGTGTAACAAACAGTGTAGCACAGCAGGACCAACAGCGGACTCCCAGCACAGATGGAACATATGGCCACAGAGAGTCTTGCGTGAGATTACAGTGATGTCACGCGGCACACGTCCCCTGAAAAAGCGGCTTTTCTTTGCGCATGTGCTGACGGACCAAACCTCCCACTTAGATTAGAGTAAATCATTTGAAAGGTGCACATGGTCAGTAATGACTGCATGTTAGCTTGCTCATTTTACGTCCCCGTTTTGACATTCATAAAACTGTTAGGCCTAATAAAACCCAAATGTCTTGCAACAAGAGCCTGAACAATGTAGAGTAACGATTAACGACTGAGGAGCATTAGAGCTATTTATATGATTCACAGTTTACCAGGACAGCAAATGCACTGATGGAGGAACCACAAGCGGCACAAACAGGATTCAAAATGATGAACAGTGCTGCACTGAGACATGGAGAATATTATGCAGAACCCGTCTACTATTTCATCATCATTATTACAAAGGAGCAGATTAGTAAGGACATTTTGCATTACGTTTGCCGCCAGCTTAAGAAACCATTCATGTAAAATTGCACAAGTCTACACGAGAGTGTATATTACATACATCAATGAGCATATCAAGTCTTGCAAATCCAAACAACCCCAGTTTGGCGAAAAAACAATGTCTTTCTGACAGTAACATCTGCTTCAGACTGAATATACAAGCTTAAATATTCACATGTGGAAGGAACAGCATAATGTAGACCTTGGTCGTAACTGTTTGCAAAAACAGACTCAGCCATCACAGGCTTGAATATTATAATTTTAAAATAATGACACATAAAGAAACAATCTAAAATAACAATCACAATAAAATAACACTGACCCTGAAATGGCCTTCATCGTTCAGTAATGCTACTCTTTAAAGTTCACATATTAGATTAATAAAGTGACTGTTTTGTTTATACACTCCTCTCCTCATGAACATCTTCCACAAACCTACGCTGCTTCATCAATACTAAAATCCTTACAGTACTTACACAACTCACTCTTCAGAAATGCTTGCATTCTGCTTATGTACTGGCTCATCATCCCTTTTCAATGAGGTGTGCTACTTGCCTCTTTATTTCCTTTAATTAGCCTTGTAGTGTTAATAATTAAGTCCCTGTACATAGTTGGAGAGTCAGTAGTTATATACAGTGAGCGGTGGACGGACACCTAGTAAAAAGAAAAACTGGACAACCAGCTGGGGCTAAATGATGCACAGCACACAGAATGCAAAAAGAAAAAAAAATAAAACAGGAAAAGCGGCAGAACTCACGCAAGTGAGCTATGAAGACTTAGTACAACCGCCGGGAGTGGTGCAGCCGGGGTCAGGGACACTGTTAGCATATGCGTTTGTATGTGTAGATGTAGCCCTTGCAGTTGGGACAGGTGTGTGTCACATCCTTGAGGTCATCAATCAGACATGGGATCAAGCAGCAGCCTAGATCACAGCTGGAAGAGAAGGAGGGAAGCAGTGTAAAGTGATGGCAACAGTGATGACAGATCTTTCATGATGCTGCATTGAGACTGTACATGTGGGAAGTAGGTCTGCACAACATCATAAAAACTGACATTGCAATTTTTCCCCCCAGTAATATATATTTTATTATGAAAAAAATATTCAGGAGTTTTCCCTGAATGACCAACAGCATTTTTAACAACCTCATTCACTGTAAAATGATTGGGGTGAAAATAAAATTATTTTGAATAAAAAAACAAAAAACAAACAGAGAATTGACTTTTTACCACTCTTGAGTGTTTCTTGAACTTTAATGCTCTGTAATCAGTTTCAGTGCACCAAACACAAAAGTGAACTCTGTGACTACTCTTCTCTGTGCAAGCCCTATATCAGTCAATGAGTCCTTTTGTACCAACCAGCAATATATATTTTGAGATATAGTCTGAATAACACTGAAAAATCTAGTCTTTAGTCTGTCAGTTTTTATGATGCTCCTTTCATTTTATTTGTTTGTCTTTCGTCTAATTAACAGACAATGTGTCATTGTCACAACAGTTTTTGTTTCTTTCTATGACACTTTAGAAACTTCACATTTATTAAACTAGTCTATATTATTATTATATAATACACTTTTAACTAATTTGCAAAGGGATCATGACTGACTCCACAAACCCTGAAAGTTGCTGCTTTTTTGGGGTGGAAAAAAACACTAAAAAAAAAAAAACACTTAATGCCACTGAAGGAAGAGTTCTTCTTGAGCTTGGTGATCCGAGTCAAATAAAATGCTCTTAAAAGAGTGAGAATGGCCATCATTAGTTGGTGTGAATTCTGCAGCTTATTTTACTCAGCATCTGTTTTGGTAGTCAGTTTAAATGCCTTGCTGCAAAATCAATACGCAAGTTGCTGTATTGGCTAACAATGCTATACAGTGGTGCCTCTGCACCATAAACAGCAACACTTATACATTGTAACCCACAAGTCTTGTTTCCATGGCATATGAAAGGCAAAAGAAGGACGTCTTTGCTTATACCAGAGGTTTTTAAACTGCAAGACCTAACAGCTATGCAAGCTATTTAGCAGGTAAGGCAGGTTTCTTGTGATGTGCATGATGAGCTAATGAGTTTAAACTTAAAAAAGCACATTGGTATTCACGCATAATAGAGGCTAGTCAGTTTTAATCCAACTGGTGCACGGATGCTTTTAAATCAAACAAAGAAAAGCAAACGTATCTCTGGGTCCACTGGAAATAGCAAGAGAAGGATATGGCCACATAACATTTGTAGCTCCAACACCGCATCCATATGCATCCCCCACAGTCACAGGACCAAATTAATCAACTACATCATTACCCAAAGAGACAAAAGTAAATGCTGTAGGTTGTTTCTTTCTTTGTCTCCTCTTTGTTTATTAGTTGCATAAGCAATCCATGTGATCTACAAATTTGTAACAGCCCATTTACGTACTCACAGAACATTTTGCTTTTGCCTACATGTCTACACTTGGGACCAGATCACTCAAGATTTGTTTATACTAGGCGTAAACACCAAACATGGCTTTAATTAAACGACTTCATCTGGGGTAAATGGAAAATCGTGCAAATTTATATCAGGTAGTTTTACATTTTTGCATAACCAATTTTCCAATGTCTCTATCGCTTTGAATTAAAACAGCTGTTTTTGTAACTGTACCTTTAAGACGTGTGTAAATAAAATCTTAGTTCTAATCTGCCATGTGTTGTGGTTCTTTTAAAAAGCAGTCTGGGCTAAAACACAACATATTTATGGCCCTTAGCACGCAGAAGAACACACCTTTTGGTTTACTGTAGACTTCTAGACACAAACGAGACAGTACAAACAGATGTCAACCAGTACTGCTTACCCCACAAAGAAGCAGAAGAGACAGAAAAGAGTGTTCATGAGACCCACGTCATGGCTGATGCGAGTGATGATGGCCTGCTGGCAGTGTGGACACACTGTCTGCACTGGCGCTGACTGAAACATCTCACCCTGAAGCACTGTGACTGTGGTGGCAGCCCCTGGCGGGGCAATCACTGTCGCTGTGTGACCCGGAGCTGGTCCATAGTGACTGGGCCCTGGACCAAACTGACCCGGCATATGGTGGGGAAAGTGACCAGGAGGAGGATAGTAGCCACCTGAAACGTGAAGAAAATCTTCACTTCATTAAAGACCACAAACCAACATGACTATAGGTATAACATGATTCACCATTAAAGATCTTTATATCTTCATAAGAGGTATACTAGGTTTTATCAGTCTAAAGCCTACCATGGGGATGTGGTATGGGCATGGGCATAGGACCCTCGCCTGGGACATGTGGTGGAACAAAGCCTGGCTGCATTGTGGCTTCATAAGGTGGTGGACCATACTCTGGTGGCACAGGATGTCCCACTGGGGGTCCAGTCGTTACTGGAGCTGGGCTTGCTGGAAAGCCAAAAAAGATGAGTGTGATTTTACTACTGGGTTAGCGTATGCATTAAAGTAATTTATAAAATACATGCATAGATAATGTGTACTTTTATGACAGGATAGTGTATTACATAATGTGGTTCAGCAAATCTGAATTCTCCTTTCCCATTCCAAACCAAGACTGTTTTGTAGCTTTAGTCACAGCAGCCAATGAGGTGATATTTAGAGAACATGCATCACAGTACTGTTCAGTGCAGCGGCAAAGTGGTAAAAACACTGAGTTCTTCTTTTTTGTGTAACATTTAAGGGATTGGGACAAGAACAATAGTCATTAACAAGCATGGCTGGCTTTCTTTCCAGGTCTCCTTGGTATCCTCTTGGCTTTCGCCAAACGCTGTAATTTAGCACTAGAGGACTGCTAATGACAAGTTGTGAGAGCCTGAAACACAAATGCTGTTTGTTTTTTTTTTTTCCACTGAAGTAAGTGTGCATTAAATATAATCTCAACATTAAAAATATGACACCATAAAATGTGTAATGTCTATAAGACAAAGAATAGATCTAGATGTACCAGATACTGGAGGCTGTCCATTTTTCTCCTCAATAAGCGGGGCACTGGGGCCCCCTGGGTAGGGAGGAGGGGGGTCACTGGACATGCTGCTTCTTTGGAAGGGGCCTGGGATGGGAGCTCTGCTCTCAGCCCTCTTACAGGCTCTCTGGTTGTCCCTGAGTAAGCACAAAGAGAACCGGCAGTTAAATCCACCCTACACTCCGAGACAGCTGCAATGGAGGAATTGCTGAGGTACTGCATTGCATCAAATTATCATGAATTTGCTCAAACCACACAGTTAAGCTTTAGCTCAAGGTCTTCAAAATAAAAGCATATTAATGACCTACAAATAGCCCAGCCATGTTTCTAACTGTGAGGTTGTTAAATTCTCCTTATGACACTTAAAGAATTGGTGACAGAAAAACAATGGACTTTACCACTTATCTAACCCTCTTTTCTTATCAGTGATCTGTACAACACACAACCAAAAGTTGAATGACCAGAAAGCTAAGGGCCACTGTTATTTACCAGACAGTAAAAGAAGAAGATGAATCTAAAATACAGTAGCAGAAAGTAAAAATGTGTCTGTCCAATCACTTGTACCAAGCACCAGGGAGGTCTAAGGTCTACAGTAATGGAAACATATAATAAGTAATGCAAATAACAATGCTTTGTTTAAAAGAACCCAATGTTTTGGAAATTCCCAGATGGAAAAAATATACATTTATATTCAAAAATACCCCCATGGCATGTTGATTAAATTTATCCCACAACCACCTGTCCAGTTTCAGTCTTAGAAGGTCACAGAATTACACAGTTGTGTACATGCCCTGATACCTCTCATTAAACCTGATGGCTTCATAATTAAGTCTTTACTTACATCAAGTGTTTAAAGAGAAATTTCATTGTTTGTCTTTAAACAAGACAACCTAAAAAGTAGAAAATTATAAGGTAATGTTGCAGGGCTGTAACATCCAACATCAAAAATACTGCCCATCACAATTTTGTTTTGTGACACTGCATTGTCTCTCAAAAGCACAGAATGTTTTTCAATTAATAGTTTACATACACCAGATTTACAACAAATTGCAGTGATGAATTTTCTGTTGTGTCTAAACTCCCGATCGCTGGATAGAATAAAGGTGTTATTACACTATGACAGTTTTCTTGAAATTACATTTAAATTATATTTTGCTTAGATTTTTCAAATATATCCCAATGTAGAGAATTGAGTCCACTAATTCATCTCAGCAGAGTTAGGCAGAACCAAAAATCTACTGAGCTACCTGAACCATCTGCTAAGTTTTCCCCTCAAAACCACAAAAGGGTGTATCTTATTTTGGTGCATCAAAAGTGTGGTAAGTCAGGAAAAAAAACATAACAGTCTTTGTAGTCTGGCCAACAATCTGCGGATTAGACAAACAATTCCACAATTCAAATGCTTTTATAAGATACTATCAGATATGTTTTTTCCTGCTTACATAAGCATTACAGTACATCATAATCAAAATGAGTGAGTGAGCGAGCGAGTGTGATCTGATGTCTCATGATAGCTGATGATAACTCAAACGTATTAAGTAAGCATGTTAACTTTCAGGGTGAGTCTGGGGCATCTCTTTGAGGCCATTACAACCAGCCAGTAAGCTGATGGAAAATCCAGGTTTCTGGACGCAAGAAATCCTTTTACAACTATGCATATGAAGGAACAAAACTATGTGTTGCTGATTTTTGTTTTCTGAATAATCTATTGCTGTTTACACTAATAAGGACTTTCCATCAAAATAAACCACAGACAGAAAAACACGTGGTTGCAAAAACACAGCACGAAGCATATCTGACTAGCAAAAGATTCTGCTGAGGTTGTTTTACATGGAAACAACAACTACAGTCTCTCATTTCAGATTGTTAACAGGGGTAGTTTTATTAAAACACTGGCATACATGATCCCAATTTATAAAGTCAATATAAAACTGAGGCTTGATGTTGACAGCAAGAAAAAACGGGCTACATAATAGACACTAATGCAATAGACTTCATGTTATGAGAGTAACCAGAGGACAACAGCCACGTGAACACATGTATCCAGGATACGAGTCATTCGGGTCCTGAAGCGGCTGTTCTTCTAGACATTTCTCATCCGCTTTCTGATTGCTTTGTACTGATTACACAACCACCGCGCAATGACAGATTTACTTATTTGACCATTTAATGCAATGCAAAGTTAACCATCTTACCCACGGGCTTTTTTGTGTACACTGGTCTGATGTCAACACAAACAAAAAGCTTCTGCTTCTCTACTCGCCGAAATGTTACTACTGAGTGTATCTAACTGTCTGACGAGCGAACCGTGTGGAAGATTCGGGCGCCGAGCGATTCAGACCCACTGATTCAAGAGTAGCTTAACTCAAATGACATAATACCGAAGACACACGCCCACATACCCGAGAGGCACACGGCTACATGTACTAGCAATTTGGCTAGCTATAACTACCAGACCCACTTGCGTGCAGTGCAGACAAGTCATACAGCTGGCTAACTTAACCTAGCTCAGATTCTGGAACATCACTAACACAGGGAAGAAATAGCGGGCTAACTTATGCTAGCTTGTTAGCTAGCTAGCTCACGGAGAAGACATGTAAACAAAAGCTTGAACAGCATTGCTAAAACACAACGACACAAGTGGCCAAACTTTCTCACAGTTAATTCAGGAATATCAAATCTGACCAGATTTATCACGATAATATCCGCATGGTAAAGCTAATCTTTTGTCTTATTTTGATGAAATACTCAATCTGAAATAGCTGACAGTCCTCGGTTCTATGAACTTGCTTTCTCTGAAATGATGCGAGCTAACGTTAACTCGGGCCACACACAGGCGACCAGCTTAGCCGACTACCATGTCAACGAACTCCGGCCGAGATGATAAGGACATTGTAAAATAACACGATATGGGCTGTGCAGACATTCAGTTACCTTTTTAAAGTGAGTATCTCAGTGCGAATATCAGCTGCTACAACTCTTCGTTGTGCCGTTAGCTCGGTTCTCCTGACAACCTCCTCTCTAATAACATCCGCTGACGGGAAGGATTTGACGTAACAACGGCGAGGGGCCTGTTTCGCGCGTGCTCGCGCGCCTGTTTCACACTACCCCATATGAAGAGTGACTTTTCGGGGCAGGGAAGTACCCACAATAGATACCATAACCAAGTACTGCCATCTCCCCATCTAATGAACATTTAAAAGGGAAATTCTACCAATTTTTCTGAATTATACAGTCCTGAGTTCTCCGTCGTTTCAGACAGATTATACATGCAATAACCATCTGTAAGAGCAGCACAACAATTCTCAACCATAAGGTTCATAATCCACAGATTATCAAGATACTTAATGTTATTTGTTTACTTCTAAAATTAAAGCTTCTGGTAAATACAGATGTGTAAGTAAAAATGCAAGCTTCATTACACAAAACATTTTTAGGAATAATCCCCAGTTAAATGCATAACTTGTAATCCATCACAATATGTCACAGCATTCCATTGCAATATATAGTGGGTGATGCAACGTAGGATAGCTATGTGCTTCAGCACACAAATGCCCAGCTCCATGGTTGGTGTGGTCTACCACTATGGCTGAGCTATCGTTCCTGCTAGACACATCCATTTCACAGTAGTAGAACTTACAACAGCACTTGACCAGGGCAGATCTATCAGGGCAGAAATGTCTGGGATGAAAGGTGGTTTCCTGCAACAATGGCACTTTTAAAATCAGTAATGAGTTCTTCAGTACACTCTGTTCTCATGCCAGTGTTTGTCTAAGGAGATTGCATAGCCAACAGTGACACTTGTATAATTTTCTCTATTTTATTTCATTTTTCCTTAAGTTTGTAATACTTTAAATATTGCTAAGATGTTGACCATAATAAGATCTATGTCCACAGAGTATTATTCATCATTCATCTTTCTGATTTGCACTAAAATCTGTACAAGAGTGTATTATGCAGATATGTAATATGTAGCATACTTTACTAAGTAGTGTAGTATGTATATGTCTGTAGTTACATAGCTGTCTATAATATAGTAAGTAGTTATATGGTCAAGCCAAGGCAGCTTTATTTATATACGAGCCTCATTGCACCACATTGTGTAATGTATACAATACAGATCATTAATTAGATCTGGCAGTATGAGTCATAGAGTGCTTAATCAAACTTGTGAACCCATGAAACTATATTGGTGGAATGAATCTTGAATATGAGCCCATCTTACCATTTGATTATCCTAGCAGTTATTATACAAAAGAGAAAGAAAAAAATGAGTCAAAGAAATGAAGCCATAGAAGCTAGTTCCCTTTACAGAGCTTTTATTCTCGTCACTAATGGTTGTGTGCTTAATTTTATACACCTGGGTGTGACTGAAATTAATTAAAAGGGTGTCCACAGACTTTTGTCTACAAAGTTTTTTGTTATGTAGTGGCTTCAAGTTACTTAAATATCCAAACAGGAGTTTAGTTTTTATCTGCCTGCTGTGTTAGCTTTCCTTGTCAAATGTAGACATGTTTTAATCATGAGTGTTACTCGAGAAAAGGAGTCCTGAAAAGAGGTGTCAAGAGCAGGAGGACTGACATTTAGAGATCACTGAGAAATGTAAATTGTGTGTGTGTGTGTGTGTGTGTGTGCGTGTGTGTGTGGTATTATGTAACAACAGTCAGAAAGGGCTTTAATGATATATAATAATCCCTGTAATAATGTATAATTATACGGCATGTTGCGGTTTGCTTATCTGATAACATGGAAAGGATATTGAAGTTAACACGACTGTAATAACTGTAACAATGTAAATGCTATTTATTAGTCCCTGGTCATAAGTCACAATAATGCCTGCCAGTCATTTGATATGCAATAACAGTAGATAATAATAACAGCAGAGTCACTGTTCAACTTATTATGTTTTTTTTGTTACTTGGGCGTCAGTACAAGCAAACAATATGCATAGCCCTAGTCACTATGCTTACTCTATTGCTCTTGACAAAACAGGAAGGAAAGAAAGGAAGAGAAGCGAACTTCAGTTTTGCCATGTAAAAGCATGTTTTTGTCATCATGTTCTGATAAAAGAAATGTGACTCAACATTGAGCTCTGGACATTAGAAGAAGTGGGCTGATTTGCAGTATTGCACAACCATTGTGCTCTACCACATGGTTATAGCACGTTACACGCATATGACTATGGGGAATGAGGAAATAGGAGATTTCGGTTATGAAAATGATCTTTTTTATTAAACTGACCATGTTTCTTTTGTCGTATTCTGTTTACTTTATGACTCAGTGATGGTTTAAGTTTTGCATAGCCAAAACACACTACTACTATATCATTACATAACATTCAAGAAAAAATCAACTGCTCCTGAGTAGAAGATGATGTAGCCCTAAAATCTTGGCTTACGGACGGGTAACTGTAAGTTACTGATATTGGATCAGCTACTTACATATTATTGCATGAGAATATGGAATGTTATCCATATTTTTGAAAGCTGATTAAATATGGGCCTTGCATGTATTTTAGTGTAAAAGAGCAACATACACACTTTGCCTTAGCCATTTCTACACTTTCATTTTCCTGCACAGTTATTTATCATTATTATTCTTATTATTATTATTGTTGTTGTTGTAGTTGTTGATGATGATGTTTTTATGTAATGTTTCATATAGTAATAACATTTATAACTTTTTCACAGTATCCATAAAATACAGTATTCACCTGTGTTGGAGGGCTGTCAGTTCTTGAACTATGCTTGCTGACTTCATTGCTGGCTAACAGTTTGACATTTCACACACAAGAGTCCTCAGTGCCCAAGTTAATCTAATAATAGAGTTTTGGAGAAAATATTTGATTATTGGATTTTATTTGAATATTTCATTACATGAAATTGACACCAGGGGACCAGACAGAAAGAGGCTAATCACACCCTCTAAAGGTGTCCACTTGCTTTTTTGTCTCAACACATCCTATCCATTTCTTTGGAGAGAGCTGCCACATGTGCGTGACTGGTTGCGTATTCTGTATTAAAAATGGCATACTGCATACTACTCATGTACTAAATCTGCCTAAAAGTAGTATGTTGTATGCAGGATGCGACCAAATTGAAAATCTTTAGTGCACTGAAGATACCTGGGTGGTGTAGAAAAGCTAGGCTAAACACCGGATACAGATAACAGCTAAGGTAAACGTGAGGTAACTGGTCATGTGACTGTATTAGTATACTGCACTGTATGTCAAATGGTTATTGTTCTGCATGCTACACACAGGGGGCAGTATGCAGTACATACTACTGTAGTATGTGGTACGAAGTATAGTAGTGTGCCATGTAAAATACAGCCCAGGATATTTCAATTTATGCAAATAAATGCAGCCACCACACTGCATCTAGCCAATCAGGCAAGAGTGGGTTGGTACATCATATAAGTGTCACACACAGAACAAACCCCTTTCAAACATGTACCGCTCAAGTGAACACGTACGACTCCCACTGTTCAAGAGAAGACACAACTTAATAAAGTAAACCAGTAAGAATGTAATCAAGCATTGGTAGATTCACATGTCTGGGTGTCATCTATGAACAGAGGGTACAGTAGACTTGAGACAGGGCTGTTTTTTTTAGGGTTCTATTATCCCATAAATGCTAAACACTATTTCAATAATTACATAAAACATGAAGTCAGAATTCAGTCTTTGGGGATTCATCTTTATGGTTGTTCTTCAGTATGCCACAGGGAGGCACTACATTGTCTGGAATTCCTTTGGTGTGTTTCAGCACATGATGCTTTAAGCTCTGTGGCCCGCCTCCAGGCCTACACTCTGGTGACGTCAACAATGTGTGGAAATATACAGCAACAACCTCATGGGGGCTTAGGTTTTAAAGCTGGAAGGCTGAAAGGGAGGCCCATGGAGTAGGGCGGATCTGCAGCTGTTTTTTCCCAAAGTATTGTAGCTCAATGGAAGTACATCACCACGCTCACGCCTATGGGTTTCTACAGAACTTTCTTCTAGATGATCAAAAACAAAACAAACATGGCTACAGGCGAGATAGGCACTTACTATGTCCAAGGCCAAATCAAACACTGCTTCTGAGTGACTTTGTGTTTATTTCCGAAATGTTTTTTATGTATATCCGTCTAGAAGGACCAACTTGTTAAGGGTAAGAAAGGAGAATAGGAGCTATTTATTTTTAAATACAGAGATTTTGAAATAAAGTTTTATGTCCAGTAATTCCAATTCCAATCATTCAGGATTTTAGATTTAAGTTTTATTTTGTAAAAAGTAGAGTCTAACATATGTTTAGGAGTGATAGTCACAGGTATGCTGAACATTGTGTTAATTGAAAAATGTACATATTTTTATATTTGAGATAACAGACCCGGTTATTTCTGAAACACAGAAACATTTCTGTCTCTGGCATTGAATAGACTTTCAATTGTATGCTTTGTACTTAATATGTACAGTATTACATATAAACCTACGTAACATGTAATACAGCTTATTTAATGTATTATGATATAAAAAGTAATTTAGAATTTAATATTTTAGGAGCCATGCATGCAGAAGTACAGCTAAAAACTTGCTATGTTGCAATACAAATTTAGTTAATGGTCATTGTTTAGCCTGCTTTACCCCAATCAGCAACCTTGTGTCTTTAATTAGTGAGTCGGCGCTGCTCTGCACCCAGTTGGTCTTTTGTAGTCTAGCAGCTATGTCCAGGATACTTCTGAAAGAGTTTCATGGAAAGAATGAACTATTACTCATTTCTCAAACTGAAGACACAAGAAGATTTGTAAGATCTTAGATGATGTGCGGTAAACCACATACCAAGCTAGTAAAGAGCGTTTCCAGATGAGGAACTGGTAAACCAATCATTTTCCTGTCATTTCTTAGTATTAGCGTCACTTTGGTGAGTGGATTAGGTGCAAGCCAACACTGGTGTGGCCAGCCACACTCCCTAATGTGTCACACTCCCTTATTACCATGTTTGCATGCTTGTTACATCACTGCTACAGTGAGATTGTTATTGTACTGTGTACTTGATTGTAGTTTATTTACAGTGGCTCAGTCCAGAGGATAAACATAATACAGCTCAATGACCAGTTAAATGAAGACATATTACAAACTGTTGCTGTCCACAAACAAAAACAAACAAATATAAATAAATAAATAGCATAAGTGTCTCCAACATGAGAAAGAAGTGGAAAGAGAAAAGACCCTTTATTTTGTAATCCTTTTGATCAATTTCTCCACCTTGTTCCAGCTTGTTGGTCAGGAAGCTGTAAAGAAGCCCATTCACATTGATTGGTCCTCATCTCTATCTTAGAGAATCTTGAATAACAGGTCACTCCTGACTCTTCATCAATGCGGTTCTCACCAAAGGCCACTATAAAAATGTTTAGAGTGAGGTATAGGAGCATCCGTTTGAACACACAGATGATAAATAGGACACCCTATGGCCTTGATCCTTAAAACGTTTCATACTGCTGTTCTCCCACCTTGGAAGAACGTAGAGGGGAGGACAGGTGTAGAAGGAATTAAGTGAACAAGCAGTAATGGCTGAACTGTTTCAGTTTCCTCAGATGTGATAAATGGCATATGATGGACTGATATACACTAAACCTTCTACCACAATTTAATTGAAATCATGCCTTGTGACACCGGTGGCTAATCTCAGTTGCTACATAGGCCACTGCATTTGTGTTGGTTACATTTAAGAGTGTTACAAGACGATGTGGTAAAGAATTCCACCAATCTTCCCAAATTTCTGTGAAATTATGAAATTATGAAATTATGGCTATATTGGTAAAAATGTTGGCCTCTGGTTCCTATCACCTCCAATATAAAGAAATCTGAGTTGGTAAATTTCTCCTCAGTGAGCCATTTAATTTCAAACCCTATACAGCTCTGATTGTCCTGACTGTGAAAATTTCAAAAATCAGTTATGTTCAGTATATCATCAAATTCACACACAGAGAAAGATGAAGCATAGACAAGCACAGATAGAGATGTCTGCAACTTGCATGACAAATAAGCTTCACTCCATTTTTATTCCACATTGCATGCAGATGGTGCTGGAAAATGGGGAAATAGGAGACTTTATTTGTCAAATGATTCATGACATACTGATCACGCTGGCGCTGTCATTTCTTGTTTGTTTCTTTGCCCTGAGCCCTGAGTTCTGCATAGACAAAGCAATGCAGTGCAAATAAACTAATAATGAATTATAAATATCTTGGACACTATTTGCTTTGTTGAGTTACAGCCTTCATACTTAGCTTGTTGTCCTGGAAAGAGGGCAAGAAAACAACAAAAAGAAGATATGCTTTGCATAAGCAAGTCCAATGCGAAACTAAGACCTGGAATTATATCATATACAGTTGTATGCAAATCTTTGTGCCACAGACTTTGAGAAAAATCATTTGCATCTGCAAAATTGTGTTTTTCCAAAGGTCTGAAACCACTGGTTCAGAATGCTTCTATTAATCATTCCTTATTAATTTGACACCTTTGGCTTCATTACAAATGATCACAATGATAAATGTTTATAGTGTAGTGTATATAGTATAGTATAATATAGTATAGTACAGTAACATTCTTAGAATCTGATTTTCTCATTTTTGCTTTAATGACAGCATGTACTAAAGCTGGCATCGACGAGTTTTGGAATTTGTGAAATTAGGGGGTGGTCTCGGATTTTAAAACTAAATTGTGCACTGAATAAGTAAAATAAATAAATAGCAGGATTTATCCTACATTGTCCTACAGACAGTTATGCACAATTATGTTAATTTGTTTGACTATGTTGCTTACACATATGCCTCCACATTTCTCTGAAAAATTAAAAGTCTTTTAAGAATTAAATGAAATGAATATTAAATACTAAATTGTAAACATGTTGACATTATATTTAACTGTCGATGCTTCTGTGTGTGTTTTCTGCTTTTTGTACTTGAATACATTCAAGTTAAATTAATGAAGTTGGCCTCTGACTTTTGCAGGATACTGTATATCCATAAACCCACACTACAACCACACACAGACAGAGCACATGATGTTATTTATGTCATATAAATAGCACACGTCAAGGTCTAAGGCATATAGAAGGAAAGGTGACAGTCCGTAATTGTTGTCTGTGTTGAATAAGGGAGAAATGGTGTGAAGACCTAAGCAATTTTGAGCCTGACAAGCCGCAAATCATTCTAGATAAATTGTTCGGTTGGAGTTGAGTCTCCGAAAAGGCAAAGCACCCAGTCAGCAGTGGTGAGTACCTACCCACAGTGGAGTGAGAAGAGACAATCAACAAACTGGAGGCATGTAAATCTAGCCAATGCAAAGCCAATGCAGGCAATGCTGATGCTCTGGGCAATGTTCGGCTGGGAAGGTGCATTCAAGTGGAAGTCAACGTGACACGTCTCTTACCGTACTCCACACCGGGGATACCTCTTCATGGCAATGGAGAGCCAGTGGCCAGTTTAGCCTGATAATGCAAACTGCCACACTGCACACATTGTTCGGGAATGATTTGAGCAGCATGTCGAAGAGTTTAAGCTGTTGCCTCAGTCCTTTCAAGCATGTTTGGGATGTGCTGGAACAGCATGCCTAATCTGTGGTGGTTCCACCTTGCAACTTAATGGATCTGATGCCAACAACTTGGTGCCAGATCCCACAGGGCACCTCCAGAGGTCTTGAGGTGTGCATGTCTTGACGGGCTGAAGCTCTTTTGAGGCTTGCAGAGGACCAACAGCATATTATAATGTAATATTATGTTTTTGCTCATCTGTGTACATACATATACTTACACACTGCAATAGAAAGTGCACTTGTGTATGCTTTAGTGCCTGCTCTTTAAATCCTTTGCTATGCAAGACACCCACAAATTGGTTGCTAGGATCTGAAATAATGGTGGTGATAAATATAATGATTGGCGCTAGGTAATGCCCCCATCATTTTCTTCTCATCCTGGCTCACCGTTTTCCAAAACAGCATCTTTTCCTCTCTGGGAAAAGGAGATTGGAAGCATGCCTGTTTTTTGCCAAAAGCCCGGTTGGTTACGTAAATCTGTTGATGCTATGCTCCCTTTCCTCTTCATCACCATCATATGTGTAACCATTTAAAAACACAACCAGTCTTTGAGTGTGTTTAGATGAGATTTTGGGTGCAGGCGTAAGGGGAGGGGCATGTGGGAAATGAGGTCACTGTAACAATAGCAAATCTCATGCCTTTGTCATGGTACGTCTTTATGGTTACATCAGAACACTGTGTTCTAGCAGTGAGGAGGGGGGTCAGTAATAAAGGGCGGGCAACTGCAGAGCAGAGCCACAGCTACTGTTATGTAACAAAGACAACAGCTAAAGGGAGTCTCTGTGGAAACGCTCTTTCAGTTTGGCATGCCAAATAAAGCCAGAATTGCCAGAGCTTAGGTTACAGGACTGGGAATATTACAAGGAAATATAATGAGAAAATGAGTAGTTATACCAGTCTAGGAGACAATCCAGTTGTCGAGGAAAAATAAATATAGCTGCATACAGTATTGGGCAAACACCAGAGACTACACTTCATTTATTCAATTAATTATCCAGGGAATCAAAAATGTGTGTTTCTAATTAGGTTAATTTCATTCTTGCAGTCCAGCAAACGGCGTTTCTTAGAATGAAAAACAAATCCCTGCAAATGTATTTATTTCTCTATTTATTTTAATTTTTTTTAATCACCTGAAAACAATGGAAGCTGTAATAAATACGTAAAACTGGAAACTGCCACTAATTACCAAAAAAGACCCCACTAACTAAATTTAGCCGAGATGTTTTCTGTTTTTTTTTTTCTGATTTGAACAAAAAAGTAAAAACTTGTACATAAAGGAGCAATATGTACTCTTTAATCCAGGTTCAGCAGGAAACAAAAGAAATGATATAAAAATAATAATAATATATAGATGCCAAGATAGCGGCATTACAATAACAGTGTTGTTTGATAAAGAGACTTTAGAGCTACTGTAGTTTTTCAATATAGCTGTGGCCATGATTGGACTATGTTTGTGGCTTTACCTTAATTGGGCTTGCAGGAGCCGGAAGACAGGCATACTGACAATATGATGGATTGCATCATAACGTCTCATACTTCCACAGACACAGAGTTTTGTGTTGTCTTTTTTTTTTCAGTTTGACCACATCCTGTTTAGACTGCATAAAGCCTCGTACCCCACAATGAACTGATCAGTAATAGCATTGTGCCCTGCTAATAGTAATTGTCTTGCACGAGTCATGAAAGGAGAGAAAAAGACTATGTTTTAGAAAAGTGACATGAAATGGTATAGGCCATACAGTTTGCTGAAAGTTGCATTTGTTCGATTAACTTAAATAAAGCTCAAACCAGTAATGCTTCCTTCATCCATTTAAAACCACCTGGTATTAACATCACTCTCCAGCAAAATGCAGAAAAAAGTCCATCCTAAGCTGACAGGACTGGGGGGAGATCAGAGGGACCAGCCCCAGGAGACACAAATGCCTTATGCAGCTCTTCTAGTGAAATAAGGTCAAATCTTGGTTGAAGTAGTTTTACACATACACACAGCCGCAAAAATGCCATGTTTGTATTATGGTTAGTGTCTTCAGTGATCTTATGATTGCAGTTAGTTTCACATTGTGGTGATAAGAAGATATGAGTCATAACAGGACCTGGCTGGTTGCTCTGGCCTAGTTCTGGCCTCGTAAAGCCTCACTTATATCGAAACTGTTCCTGGCCTGAAATGTGCTGTGCTTGAGAATGGGATTTCAAAGGGTGTACACCTTTGTACATGTTCATACTTGAGCTCAGCGGAACAGTCTGTAATTTTTTGGATGACATATCAATACCTGAGGTTGAAACATGGGAGGTAACACTGTTTAAACAACACAAAACACACATGTGCAAAGCCAAATAGAACCAGTGAGGTCAAACGACAGGGGCAAGTTCAGACTGTAAAAACACACATATCGAACAAAAGACCCAAAAAGAAAAATCACCAGCCCAGAAAAACAAGCAGTCATGAATAAAACAAAAAGAGCTAGAAGGAAGTGACTATAACATGTTTTGACGCTTGTCTCTAGCCTTGGGAGTTTGGCATAAACAGATTCCAGATCTCCCTGTTTTAGCAGTCATAATAATGAAAGGAATAGGAATTCAGAGCAGAACTTCCTGGTGATTGTGAATTGCATCACATCCTGCAGCTGGCCTCAATATCCTGATTTTTTTGCCATGTATGTTCTGGGAACTAAAGAGAACTACACAATCCTGTAGTGATGGCTGTTTGGCAATTGGCTATTTAATTCACAGAGATAAACAATTGTTTATCATACATGTTTATATTAAAAACACCCCTAATACTTTTGTTACATTCAACGGCAGGTAATCCACCACTGCTTTAAAATTAGTTTCATATACAGCTGCAGACAAAGTACAATAATTTAAATAAAATATTAGGCATCTGTCACCTAGTGAAACTATTACAGTCATTTTCAATGTTCATAATTTTATTTTTGGGGTCTACAAGAAAAGATTTAAATGCTTTAATATCCCCCCAAAATCAGAATTTTTGTCAGTGTATACTGTACTGTATTCACCCTCTGTCTGAAACGCTCTGTGTCTTTATGCCTTTGATTAATATAGCAAGCTATGATTGGTCAGCTTGCCCACTCTGTACTGACTGATCAACCATCAGACAGGCATCCTACTACAAGTTCCACCCCGCATTGCTCTGGCTGTTCAAACAATTCTGTTTGGTTCTGCCAAATTAGTTTGAGCCAAAGTCAGACCCTTACAGTCATGTAGAACATGATTCACCTGGACAAGGACATTTCCAAGTGCTTCGTTTTTTACTTTTGGGCTGTGTGTGCTGCGTAAGGGCGTGCCAAGCTCGCTAGTAGTAGGCATTGAATTTGTGTTATAAGATGACATCACTTTGTAACAGAGAAATGCGCCTTCCAAAGAGGCGTTTCAGACAGATGAGGAAAAGTGGTTTCTGTGGGAGTGTTTCTCCCTCTGGTGTGAACTTTGAACTTTACAACTTCACAGACAGTTTACATGCAAAAAAAGCTACATAACACACTAAAGGAAAAAGCAGAACAGAAAAGCATAATAGGTCCACTATTCATAAAAATACTCTGTACATTATTTAGTTTATTTAGTTATTTAGTTCAAATCCGGCCCTGTCGGTAATCAAATGGCACTTTTTGCTTAAAATTAATTGAATATGAAATTCAATAATATTGGTTCTCACAGTAATTCTGCAGCTGATCATTTATATCATTGTCCAACCTTATTCAGCTGCACCTCTGACTCCATGTAATGAAGCAGTGATTAGACATACCATGTAATGGCAACTACTGTTAATAAACCTGCCACTGAGTGAGGTTTGGAAAAGGTTAAACAAATACATTAACATTCATATATACATAATTTCCTGTGTATTTATTATAATATAGCTCTTATGAGCAAATAAAACACTACCAAGATAAACTGCTTTTATGCATAACCCCGGGGGCCTAAAAATACTCAACTTTATAAAATAATTAAAAATAATAATAATAAAGAGAGACTCTCTGGGCTGACCATGTGCAATTTATTAAACTTATAGAATCAGAAAGGGGTTCCATAAAAAGCAAACACTTATTTGCTAGTGACTTCCATCAATTGCAGATATCCCCACAAAAAAAATCTTAAGAAAATAAATAACATCATGTAGAAAATTGCTTGGGAGGAAATGTTCCTTTCCTACTTTATGAACATAAAAAGGCTGATTCAACTGATCTTGATACATGTAGTCATTCTTTATAATAGATCAAAATTAAGAACAAAAGTATTGCTGTCTGACCAAAGTCAAAGCTTCTTTGTTCGTTTTCTATTTCATTTGCGACCTTAAATTGTTCTTCCATCGAGTCCAATTTCAACATCACAGCTCCTTTCAGTTACGGCTCTTATACAGACAGTGATTTTGATAAATCAACAGGATCAAAAGCGGAAGAGTAAATCGAACACATTGCAGTGCAGACAATATCAAAAATGAATCCTTGCTCCTC